>VXBZ01001229.1:0-19134 GCA_013399135.1 Heliornis fulica | reverse complement strand
AATCCAGAAACATTAGCTATTAACAACATGTACTAAACTGGTGACATACACTTGTTCATTAGGGACTGCAGCATCTTATACTTGCATGCTACAGGACAGTGCAAAGACTTCAACATGTTTACATGCAGATAGGAAGAGACCCACAAGAAACCAAATAATCCTTAAAATTCAGAATATTCTTGAAATCTACAACATCCCTCTCAAGACACGCAAAGCTGACACACGTTTTGAGTTCTCTAGCGATCAAAACCAGTGAAATAGTTAAACCTCTGCAGCACTGTGCCACCCCACGTAAGCCCCACGGTTTTTCCTATTTTCTCTGTAGATGGTAACTCCAGCCTTATGCAGAGTGCACTCCTTGACTTGTGGATGAAAAATGACATGATCTAATCTAGGTCATCCTGCTCAGGCAGGGGGGTTGGACTAGATGATCTTTCGAGGTCCCTTCCAACTCCTAACCTTTTGTGATGCTGTGAACGTGCACTTGCAGGCCAGAAAGACAACCCTATCCTGGGCTGCATTAAAAGTAGCATGACCAGCAGGTCAAGGGAAGGGGTTCTGACCCTCTACTTCACTCTGGGGAGACCTCACCTGGAGTACTGCATCCAGCTCTGGAGTTTTAAAGTAAAAGAGGGTAGATTCAGACTAGATATAAGGAAGAAATGTTTTACAGTAAGGGTGGTGAAACACTGGAACAGGTTGCTCAAAGGGGTTGTAGATGCCCCACCTCTGGAGACATTCAAGCTCAGGTTGGAAAAGGCTCTGAGCAGCCTGATTTCATTGAAGATGGTTCTACTCACTGCAAGGGGAGTTGGACTGGATGACCTTTAAAGGTCCCTCTGACCCAAACCACTCTAGGATTCTATGATCCCACTCCCATGCCTAGCTAAAACTCTTCTACTTTGCCATTACAATGCTAACAGAGGATTCACAGAATTGCAGTAGGGCAGAGGTTGGAAGGGTCCTCTGGAGATCACCTAGTCCACCCCCACTGCCAGAGCAGGATCACCTACAGCAGGCTGCACAGGACAGTGTGCAGGCAGGTTTTGAATGTCTTCAGAGACTTACCTATAGTAAGATATAAGGGATAAAGTCTAAGTGAAAATTGGTGTCAGATTAAGCTAACAAACCAGAAATTTGCCATTCAATTTACCACAGACAGTACCTCAAATAACTATCACTTTGCATTTCAAACCCAGTCAAACAAGCATTTTTGTTAAAGCCCACTTGTATTTCAGGAACTTACCACATGGTAGGGACCATGCTAGAGCCATGATGATGTCACCGAGATAATTAGGGTGACGAACAAAACCCCACCAACCTGTGACAAGAAGCCCTTTTCCCGTTGCAGTGGGTATAAATTTCAGATCTGTGAATAGAGTATTGTAGTCAACACAATTGAAATGTGTATTTAGCAAAGGGACACTGTATAGCAGTTGAACAAGTAAAGAGGCACTTACAGGCCAATTTGGGGTCTGCTGGATTCCTTCGGAAATTGTTTTTCTGGGAGTTTGCACTACGGAATACGTAATACCCAATACCTGAAAAGACATATTATTTATTTTACATTTTCAGTATTTTCTACTTTTCTTTCCTTCACAAAAACACTAACATGCTCTCTGCCACCTCGTATTACACAGAAATCTTTTCATCAGAGATAATAACTGGTATTGTCCAATTCTCAGAGCTCTAATAAGATAGAAATACTATGGAAAACCTGCATTCCACATACATACACATTACTTTTAAGATTTTAAAGAATCTTTACTTTCACATCTTTTTACATTTATGTCTGAAATAGTGTATTCAAACATAACACTGAGTTTGAAATTCATACAAAGTGATATGCTGCAGTCTGCCAGATTATAGCTCTGTAAGCAGCCCAGTACAATTTGACAACATTAGAAGGACTAAACATTAAAGTATTAATGATTTTGACAATTCTTTCCCCCATCATTTTTACATGGAAGCTTCTATTTGCTTTTTCTGCAGCTGTACTAAAAAAACAAACAAACCATGAGCACACAGTTCTAATAAATGTGTTTTAAACAACAATAACCAATCAAAGTGTTAATTGAAAACTAAAAAAGGCATTGTATTTCTTAGGATTGCACACGCGAAGTTGTAAGCCTTCCCACTCTTTCTAAGCATTCTGAAGAGAGAGCTGAGTCTGGTGGGGACTTGCTGTCTGGAGGGGACTTGCTGTCTGGAGTTTTGTGGCTGTCAACAGCGTATTGTGCAGCAATGGATCTAATGGAGACTGTCTGGACTTTTGCAGATAATAGTAATGTGTTTTGTAGCAATTGTGTTGTGGAATGTGCGTACCAGCACATTCTATCCATAACTATATCCATATTCTGTGACTACTATCCACTAGTTCTTTTCCAGGTAGGTGGAGATGAGACTAACTCATAGACCCAGGGCAATCAGAGACTTCAGAATCTAGGGACAGTTGTGGAAGGGATCTGGAACATAAGTTATTTTTATCTTGCTCTTTCCAATAGGAGGAAATGACATTGGAAGGAACAAACGTATCCAGTCAATCAACATGTGACTCCATGGCTGGTGTCACCAACACAATTTTGAGTTTTTAAGGCAATGGGATGACCTACACAGCACCAGGAACGTTAACATCGAGTTGGGGATACCTGTCTCAAAGGGGAAAGAGAGTCTTTGCCCAAGAGACTGCAGGGCTAATTGATAGGGCTGTAAACTAGATGAGAAGGGGGAGGAGGATGATATAATCAGGCTTGTCTGTGACACATCAGGATTAAGGGGACAGGCACTAGGGAGGGCTCTTGACTGGTTGCAATGAGATGTACTGAGGGCACTGCATTACAACTGCAGCCTAAAAAAGATGAGCCAGGGGCTCCTAAGGTGGTCTTAGTCAGTAGGGAAACATCTGAGGAACACCTCAAGGAGCATTCCTCTCAAATTCGTGCACTCAGCAACCCAGCTGAAGTGCCTTTACACAAACGTGCACAACATGGGCAATAAACAAGAAGAGTTAGAAGCTACTGTGCTGATGGGAAACTGAGATGGTGGCCATCACTGAAACCTGATGGGATGAATCCTGCAACTTGAATGCGGCCATTGAGGAAGACAGGCTATTCAAAAGGGACAGGAGAAAAAAAGAGGGGTGGAGGGGTTACCCTCTGCATTAAGGAAGTTTTAGAGTGCAAAGAGATACTGCTGAAGAATAGCCAAAGGGGAGCTGAAAGCTTATGAGTAGAAATTAGATACAGAGGCAATATGGGGAACCTTGTGGCTGGTGTCTACTATAGGCAGCCTGATCAAGAGTGGGAACAGGTCTTCTTTCCTGGGAAGAGTACAGAAAGGCTGCCCACTTACGGAGGGATGAGATCAGAAAGGCTAAGGTGCAGCTGGAGCTTAACTTGGCAGAATATGCTAAAAACAAGGTCTTCTACAGGTATATAAACCAGAAAAGGAAGGTAAAGAAAGGGTACTACCCCTGTTGAGCAAGAATGGCGAACTTGTGACAACAGATGAGGAGAAGGCTGAGGTAATTCAAAAACTTCTTTGCCTCAGTCTTCACTGGAAAAGCCTCTCTTCATGACCCAGTGGAAGGAACACTAGATGGACATGGGGGCGGGGGGCAGAAATCCCTCCTGCCGTGAGTGAAGACAAGGTTCATGGCCACCTAAGGAACCTGAATGCCCACAAGTCCTTGGGACCTGATAAGACACATCCCAGCATTCCAGAGTCCTGAGGGAATAGGCTGATGTAGTTGCTAAACCACTCCCCATGATATCTGAGAAGTCATGGCCGTCAGGTGAAGTCCCCAGTGACTGGAAGAAGGCTAACATCACACCCATTTTCACAAAGGGTAGAAAGGGAGATGTCAGGAACTACCAACCAGTCTCACTCTGTGCCTGGGAAGATCATGGAGCAGATTCTCCCAGAAGCTATGCTACAGCACATGTAGGACAGGGAGGCGATTCGAGACAGGCAGCATAGCTTCACCAAGGGCAAGTCATGCCTGACCAATCTAGTGGCTTTCTACAATGGAGTGACTGCATCAGTAGACATGGGAAGACCCATGGATATCATCTGGACTTCTGTAAAGCCTTTGACACAGTCCCTCACAAAATCCTTCTCTCCAAGTTGGAGAGATATGGATTTGATGGGTGGACTGTTCAGTGGAAAAGAAACTGGCTGGATGGTCACATCCAAAGGGTAGCTGTCAATGGCCTGATGTCCAGGTGGAAATAAGTGACAAGCGGTGTCCCATAGGGATCTGCGCTGGGATCAGTGCTATCTTCATCACTGATATTGACAGTGGAATTGAGTGCACCCTCAGCAAGCTTGCAGAGGATACCAAGCCAAGCAGTGTGGTCGACACACTGGAAGGATAGGATGTCATCCAGAGGATCCTGGACATGCTGGAGGTGGGTTCGTGCAAACCTCATGAAGTTCAACATGGACAAGTGCAGGGTGCTGCACTTGGGCTGGGCTAATTCTTGTTACCAATATAGACTGGGAGGTGATGTGATAGAGAGCAACTCTGTGGAAAAGGAGTTGTGAGAATTGGTGGATGAAAAGCTAGACATGAGTCAGCAGTGTGCACTCGCAGCCCAGAAGGCCAACCATTTTCTGGGCTGCATCAGCAAAGCTGTGGCCAGCAGGTTAAGAGAGGTGATTCTGCCCCTTTGCTCTCGTGAGACCCCACCTGGAGTACTGTGTCCAGCTCTGGAGCTCTCAGCACAAGAAGGACATGGAGCTATTGAAGAAGGTCCAGAGGAGGGCCACAAGGATGACACGAGGGCTGAAGCACCTCCCCTATGAAGACAGGCTGAGAGAACTGGGGCTGTTCAGCCTGGAGAAGGCTGTGGGGATACCTAATAGTGGCTTAACCAATACCTGAAGGGGGCCTACAGGAAAGCTGAGGAGGGACTACTTGCCAGGGCATGTGGTGATAGGATAAGAGGCAATGGTTTTAAACTAGACCAGGGTAGGTTAGATTAGACATTAGGAAGAAGTTCTTCACCATGAGGGTGGTGAGGCACTGGAACAGGTTAGCCAGAGAGGTGGTGGAAGACATCCCTGGAGACATTCAAGGCTTGATAAGACCCTGAACAACCTGATCTAATGCAGGATGTCCCTGCTCACTGCAGGGGGGTTGGACTAGATAGCCTTTGAAGGTCCCTTCCAAATCTATGATTCTATTATATTCTTCATATTAAACAGTAGCCAGATTCAAACACCAATGGCAAAACAGAAAATATCACTGCATCTTAGCAAAAGCTTCACCTCACAACCCAAAGAAACAAAATCAGTACTACTTCCTACCAGTAACATTTATTTAACTTACAGTTCAGAACAGTAATTGCTGCAGCAGCAGGCCACGAAATTGCAGTAGGATGGCCAACTAAATAGAATGCCTGCAGACTGTAGACAAACGGAACCCACACCAAATCTCCAAATGCTAGCATGAATCCAAATCCATCATGGGTAATATCCATGGTAGTTAAAACAGCTTCCTAGAAACAAGGATGAAGGAATTGAGAATTTACAAAGCTTCATTCATTCAACATTGTAATTAGAAATGGTAACAGTCTAACACAATTGCCATTTACCTCGTTCCAAAGAGCATCCACCACATAAAGAAGCTGAAAGCCATTTACCAGTATCATTGGCAATGACGGCATACTTCGATTGTGTATCTTCATCTCAGCAAAGAGCATCACCAAGTTTATAACAACCTAGTTAGAAAACATTTTATTGCATATTTTTTGTAAGTTAAAGTGGTCTTTCCTGTTACACTACAGGACATATTAATACAGACACCTCAACCAATATTTACATTCCAAGAAGACAATGTTTTACGGGGAATGGTTTGCAACAAACTACATTTCTGAAGCTGCAGACTCAGCAGATCAATACTTTTAAAAATGGCTTTCATTTCCCACATAGCAAAGTAGATAGGAGAGTACAAACTGTCCTACAGTGAATAAAAAATTTGGCAACATGAAACTATACATACTTTCCCCCTGTTTATAAATACTTATTGTATCCTTAATACCAGTTATTGTAAAAGTGTCATATTTAACCAAACAAAAGTAACTAAGATTACCGACTCACCCAGCCAATTAATCCTGGACGCAACTCACAGAAGTATTTGAGATCAAAACTGCCAATACGAGGGTTTAATTCATGTCCAGTAAAAAAATCATAAATTAAATACCCTGCAGATAAGACATGCTCTTTGTTAGCAATACTCTTCTTTTTAACCTCTACTAAACTCCCCATAGAGCATTTCCCTCTTTCCACTAACATTCTCTCATTTTAGATAAAAACACATTTTGGTAGGCAATTAAAATGTGAGAGTACAAGCAAGATACAAAGCAAAATCCAAATGGTTTATATTTTAAAAGGCCTAAGTATTTTATTTGTTACTAGAGTGTCTAGACGTTTGTTCCTTCCTTATTTTCAGCCTTCTCCTGAAGGTCACATTATAGTTTCTGTGACTAAGGTACTAATTAATTCTATTTTTACTCCTACTTCATTTTTCCTCTCTGGTAGCAAGAATTCTTTTAGCTGGGACAACACCCTGTTCATTGAAAGACATGGATAAGAAAGAAAATGCAATGCTTTGAGTTATCCTGTACCAAGTTAAAAAATAACAAGCACTTTGCAGAACAGTTACAGAGTGCTACTATGCCATTTGCAGAGACTAGAACTGCACTTTTCCAAGGAAAAATGATTTGTGATCACTGTATTATTTCCCTTGACACACATGCACACCACATGGACAGAAAACAACCTGGAAACTATCTGAATACTTCATTTCAATACACTGAAGGTTCTGTTTATGAATTCCCTTTCTTAGCCACCCTATGATCATTTTTAAAAGCAGCTTGTATAATATTTAATGCTAATCAACTTTGCAATCTACCCCTTGTCCTATGAAAACATATATATAATCAACACTTTCTAGGTAGGCAGCCTTGTGACTGAATCAAAACTTCTTTTGAAAGCTCAATCCAGCTAACTACATTTAAAAGTGTGCAGCAAAATAAAAGTGTAGAGATACACCACAATTTCAAGTTCTGTACCTGACTTCCCCCTACCAAAGTATCTAGATTTTTCAGTTTCTCTTTCTACTCCCAACTGTTTCAGGAAAAGGCCCACCAACAGGTGCACTATGCAGTGAGCTAGACAAGCCTCAGACAAATGCTGAAAGTCTAAAGAACTGTCCTCACCACTAGAGGACCAGACCCTCCAGGATACTTTTAGACACTCTCAAAGATAATCCAACTGAACTGCTAAGTATTTTGCAGTATCTGAGTGTTAACAAAAATTGCCATTTAAATTCCAACATGAAGAAAGTAAAGGTAAGTCACAATATTATAATAACCAACCCTAAATCTAGCATTAAATTCATAAAAAAGAAACTGCAGCAAAGGATTGGAAGCAAATTATCAAAAATATTTTAAAAACTCACCAGAATTTCCACCTGGTGCTAGGTCTTCTTCATGTGCTCTCAGGGACCGAATATACAGATAAATGCTCAGCCCCAGAGAAAATACTGCAGCTGACACAGCAAACTGCATGAAGTGGTCATATAAATAATGAAGTTCAAATTGAAAGTATAATAAAGTTCCAATAACTGCAGCAGTCAAAACAAAAGCATAAAACCCTAAAAGATGTAGAAGAAAAACATATTAGCAAAAAATTAGGAATCATTCCTAGCAGAACCTACCTAGTCCAGACTTTCAGGTCCTTACTTCTTTCAAGATCTTTCTATATTCCAATAATGTCTTACAAATCCCATCAGGTTTCAGCTTCTGGGACACAACAGTATAAGACAAGGTGCTGGTGAGGCTGCACACTGAATATTGTCTTCGGTTTTGGGCCCCTCACTACAATAAAGATAGTGAGGTGCTGCACTGTGTCCAAAGAAGAAACCAAGGTGGTGAAGGGTCTAGAGAGCAGGTTTAATGAGAAGCAGCTAAGGGAACTTGTTTAGTCTGCAAAAAAGGAAGCTGAGGGGAGACCTCAGCACTCTCTACAACTACCTGAATGGAGGTTGTAGCCAGGTGGGTGTTGATCTCTTCTTCAAAATAAGCAACAGAACAAGAGAAAACACCTTCAAAGTTGTGCCAGCAGGAGGTTAGATTGGATATTAGGAAAAATTTCTTCACCCAAAGGGTTGTCAAGCACTGGGACAGGCTGCCCAGGGAAGTGGTTGAGTTGACATTCCTGGAGGTGTTTAAAAGGCATACAGATGTGGATCAGGGACATGGCTCAGTGGTGGACTTGGCAATGTTAGAGCACAACCATAAACCTATAATCTTAGAATTGTTCAGGTTGGAGAAGGCCTTTAAGTCTAAGGCATTCTCTATGCCCTGAAATTTCCTCTGCTCCTCATCAAAAGGTCAAGAGGCATGAATACTCTGTGCTCCTAAATTTTTTAGGACACAGGATCCAATTTCAGATTCTAGTGGGAAAAAAGACAATGAAACCACTACTGCTGGTTACATTTTATCTGTAGGACAGCTAAAAACCACTTTCAAGTATTTTTCTTTATATGTACATTGACATAGATAATGGTAATTAAAATATTAAAACAACTGCCAGGTGATAACTTGAACCCAAAACTTTTGTACTTGAGAATGTGAAATCACATACAATGGAGTGATGTCCAAATATAAGCAGGCAGTTCTGTACAGCTCTCATTTAAGTACCCTCTGCAAAACCTTTCACAGGGTCACAATGGCTGAGGCTAGAAGGCACCTACAGAGGTCATCTAGTCAAACTCCCTGCTCAAGCAGGGCCACCTACAGTTTTTGTATCTCTCAAATATATCTCAGAGACTCCACAACTAATCCAGGCAACCTATGCCAGCTATCAGTAACCCTCACTGCAAGAGAGATGTTTTCTGATGTTTAGACAGAACCTCATGTTTGTGCCCACTGCCTCTTGTCCTGTCACTAGTTGTCTGCCTTTCCTCAAGAAGGCTTTCAAAGATGCTTAGAGAATTGGCCTTTCATGCCACAAGAAGATGACTTTTTTTTTCCTTTTTAAAGCATCCAAATCACGTAGCTTATTTCTTCCCTTGATCAGAATACAGGGGGAAAAAGGCAGGCCCTTGAAAGACAAAAGTACAAACCAAGTGAAGTTATGAGGCAGCCAGAATATGGCTCAGTTCGTTATTCATTTTGCTTTATGATTTTCAGCCATATTCCAATTGAAAATAGTGCATCTTACCAGACTATGAAAAAAAAAACACCCACTCAACTTTTTAGCATAATAACTAGGTTCCACTACCACCAGTGTCCTTGAATGGACCAAGTAAACAAATAGGCAGTCCAAAATACCTGTGAGGCAAAGTAAAGATTCCTATTTAAACTTAAAGTATGACAGCTTAGCTTACGTCAGCCATATTTTAAACCTAGATAAGAAAATAAGTCTTATTCTTAGAAAGTGAAGTTAGATCTGTGTAAGATCTCAGAACTGCTTTTTTGCAGACAAGTATAAGAACATCTTGAATAAATTACAATACACTTCTTGTTAGTCTGTAAACTGGAGACATCCAAGATCATCTAGACACATGGGATAAAATCTCTTAATATCACTCCTGAACATTTCCAAAACAAGCCTGTGTTATGTGAGCTTTACTAACACTCCTGATAGGCAACTGCCTGTTTAGCAGTTATGAAAGGAATATGACAGGAGCTACCAGTCATAACTGGATGCACACAAGATGCCCTGTATAGTGTAGTATCTTGCTCTTTGGGCAGTTAGTTCCTGATCGTTACTAACCTTCTTCTTCCAAGACAAGGTGGTTTTTTTGTTTTGTTTTGTTTTTTAAAAGATTTACAACAGATACCGAGCTTTGACCATACAGTGTTTTCCATCATGTGTACCTTATGGTACTGAGCACTGAAAATGACACAGCACTACCAGTTTCAGAATAAGCAACTGCAACATGCTTACCATTTATCTGGTACTGCAGTTTCCTTCCATTTGAAAGTGGCAGGCCTTCTACAACCTAGGAAGAATAAGATAGTAGTATTTCAGAATATTATTCTGGGGGGACTGGCATGCAAGAAAAATCAAGCACATCTCTACCACAAAGACATAATCAAGGAAATCAAACGAGTACGTTCAAATTTGAAGATCATGCATTGTTCTGAAAAGCAAACTTTGGATAGCAAAAGAAAAAGAAACAGCTTCAAATACTAAAAAAAACCCAAACAAAAAAAATAATCTCTTCCTAACCAGCCACAAGAAAACAGAGCAGCTCCAATCACTGCGAGCACATATAGCAATAGAACACCACTGCGACTGAATGATCTACTTATTATAATGTTTTTTCAAAATCCAGACACTAAATTCTTAACAAACTATTTTAAGGTTACAGGTATCTGCAGTGGTCATATTCTGGCTTAACATGGAAAATTAATTTATTTGCTTTCAAATTCACTACATTAGAAACATACCCTACCTCCAGCCTAATGCACAGAACTTTCCATACAGACCCAACTGCTACTGAACAGCTTACCTTTCCAATTGGTAGTAAGTAAAACAGAGCCTGAAGGAAAAACCACAGAAGAAAAATACCAAACGTCCTAGCATCCCAAAGACTTTCAAGAGTTGGTAGAGTAGGGAAGTTCATAAGACTGGGGTCATCTTGTTTGCACATCAACAGCAAGTAGAATACAGTAGCTGGCAGGAACAATATCAACACGAAGGTCCCTGTAAACAGACAACATGCCATATTAGAAAGATAAACACAGAAAATTAAAAAAAAACAAAAAACAACTCCACAGAAAAAACAATCTACTTTCAATCCCACTAGTAAAGCTTGATATTAAATCTTGAAACAAAGAAGAGATTGTCATTATCCATTCCTGAAGCAAGACAGTGGCAACCCCCTAACCACTTAACAGCATACAGAAACGTTCTCAGTCATATAACCAAAAGGATCATACTCACTGCACCCCTTTATAACTGTTCAAAAAGGTTACCTAAAGAATACTGTTGAGTTCGAAGCACTAATTTGCAATTTTTTTAAATTTGATTTGGGAATATTTAAATCTCACTGTGCAAGGGAAGGCTCAAGATCTTCACTTTATTTCAGAAGAGAACCAAATACAGTAACGGTTGTTTGACTGCGACCAACACCAGGTCAGAGCCCATGAAGCAGACATAGGGATGGACTCTGCAACCATGGTCCAAAAATCAGAAAAACAATTCTTGACATAAGAGTATGGTCAATAAGCAAAAAAAAAAACCCCAAGCCTTAGAAGTACTAATTTGCAAGTATTACCACAGTTTGCACACATACCAAATCTTCCACCAAACTCTAGCTCCTTTGGTTTCACTGATGCTTTCTCATTTTTTTTTATTGTCTCAAAAATATTTTTCTCCAAATATATCTCTTTTTTCTTTTCTTCTTTCCTTGGACGCAAGCTGTACGGTTCAAGCCCACGGCCTGTTTCCAGATCTGGTTTTGACTTTTGCTGTTCATGAATAAAGAGAAGTTACTAAAAAAAACCCCAGTCATTTTGCCTTGTTGTACTCCAATATCTTTTATTTAGGAAGATGTTATTCACTATGAAACATCAATATACGTGTTCTACTTCTATACAGTGGTTAAGTATATGCACTTATATGAAAAGATTGGTAAAATCAGTTTCATTGTGATCACTTAGACCATGAATACAAATCAGCAGGAGTTCCAGTACAGGTTACCCATTTCCACCCTCCTTTCTCCCATATATCTGTGCATTAGCTAACAATTAGGACTAAAGAACTGATTTATATTTTAGAAGAAAATTTAAAAATAATTTTCTATCATCAAACATTCACACTGTGAAAGTATTGGAATGAACACAACCAGTGAGGGTTTGATGAAAAGAACAAAGAAGAAAAATGCATGTTACACAGCTCTAGTACTCTTCCCTTCTGACAACTCCATCTCTCACTACCCTGAACTCAGCTGAACAATAAATTTATTTGACATCTTATGTTACATTCTATTTCTCCTCTTTTCTATGGATTTGTAAGAAAGCTAATATAGAATGAAATTCATCTAGAATGAGAATCTAAGCTAAGAGTAAATAAAATGTACATACCTCCAAGATTACAAAGGATGTGTCATTTCTTTCCATACTCTCAGGTTCACCATTGTACCTCGGGGTATTATTCTCATTTAGCTTCTGCTTAAAAAAAACAAAACAAAACAAACAAACAAACAAACAAAACCCTCAGTTTAGCATTCTGAAAATATAGGCTACATCATGTATGTCGTGAATAATTACAAACACTAACTTTTTCCCAACTGCTCTGGGTTTCCAGCTCATGAACAAGGGAAGAAAACTCATCTAAGAAAAGGGAAAGGCTGCGTGTTTTTTGTTTTTTTTTTAATTCACAGTAAAATTAACAGAGAGAACAACTTGTAAATATTTTTAAATGATCATTAGGAACTGCCAAATATAAAAATACTTGTGTACTTAGTAATTCTATTAGGAGAGCAGAGGAAATTTCAGTGTCCTATATAGGACCGAAGGTTCAAGTTTCCATTAAGTATCTTCTATGAAATAAATTCATTTACAAAAGTTCTTTGAATAGGTCTAGCTTACACAACTCTGGGAAGACATCTCATCTGTTTACTTTTATTTCAAAATTATTAGATCACCTCTACTATTCTTTGCCTACAGAAAAGCAGAACCATTTGTGGTACTCAATATAACCTTCATAAAAAGGCCAAGAACAAACATAATAAAACAGGTATTTGATAAACTTATGAACACTGTCCTGAAAGTATTTGTAATGAAAAAAAGTTCAGCATTATTATCAATCGCTAAGGCCATTGGTTTGGTTTTCTTTCCAAACTTGAATTGTGCAGCAATTCTCCCAGGAAGTTTCACTTTTTCATTACTACCTTAATGAAACTTATTTTATTTCAAATTCTAATACCTACCTTCTATGTATTATCAATATATCTTAAAAGTAAGCTAACCTACTTTGCCTCATTTCACAAGTGGAAGCACATGGCCAACAATGACTTCAATATTAAAATATCGAGAACTTTTGTTTGTTTGTTGAGAACTTCACAATATCACCAAATTCAAGTGGAATTTAACATTTCAATGTTTATGTTTCAAGAATTTCCTCATGGCTCTGTAAGATAGAAAGCTTATTTTCCAAGAAAAAAAGACAGTTCTGAGATACACTTTTGCAGCAAATTACATTACCCAGAGAACATGAACTGCATCTGGCTTTCACAATAATAAACCTAGTATGCAGAAAACAAGTCTTTCACAAATAGCAAAAGCTTGTTTAAAAAAAAAATAAATCTAACAAACACACATACAAAGAACAAACAGACAAACAAAATAATACCAGTAAAGCTAAATTGGTTTCCTCAATAATTTTCTTTCTGTCATCTTTATGTTCTCTGCTTTGGGAAGAAGAACGACGTCTGCCTTTTGCTGGCCGACCAGGAGATCTAGATTGAGATCTGCTACTACTTCTTCTGGAGGGAGAACTTGAAGAGGAATGGCTCTTCCTATTCTTGAATGATGACTGAGACTGAAACAAAGAAGGGAAGAAAGAAAAAACTTGTCTTAGGTGTTCCAAATAACAGTTTCAGAAACTTGGGGTTTTGTGTGATGAGGACTCTGGCATACATTTCTACAGAATTGTCTCTTATATCCTACACTGCTGCTGTACAAAGGCTGTTAAGAAAAAGGAACTAGAGCATACTCATTTTGCTTGTAATACTCAAATAATCCTGTCCCAGGTCCAACTGCTCACAATTCCCGTCAAAGGTACAGAAATCAGGATGGATGTAAGCCATCAATTTGGGCACCAAGCTGTACTGTAGTACGCCAAAAGTATTACCTTCTTAAAAGCTTTTGCATAATTAAATTAAATTATAGCCATCTCTTAAGGCTAATTAAGGAAATTATTATTATTTCAGAAGGAAAATACCTTCTGAAACACTGGAAGATATTCACAGACATTTTCAGCATGTGCTTAAAGGGTATAGGCTATTTATATATATTTACAGTGATCTGTAACCACACGCTTGCATTTATTTTCAAATTTCTTATTTAGAAGAAAGTCAAATTAGCATCAACCCTCTGATTACTTGCTTTACAAGCTACCTGAAAACAGTTTTCTATGAGCAAGTATGCCAGAAAAGTTCCTGAACGATCAGACTTCCTCAAAAGTGTTGCTGGTATTTTCAGCACAAAGTAAACAATCACACTTCTTTAAAGATATGGTCAGCATCCTGAACTTGTACTTCAGATGTCGTGTAGGAAAAAACCTATTATTTAGCACTAATTCCTTGAAGACACAGTTAATGACAACTTGAAAGGCAACTATCTGACTACAAGTTGTATTTTATCTACATCACAAAATCACTGTAATCTTCCATTATACACCCCGATAAACATACACGTGTGGACTCACCCTTATATCACTTTCTTTCAAAGCAAGTTCAGTCCCATCTTTGTACTTAACAGTATAAATATGGGAAACATCATCATAACTAGTCACTTGCACTTCATAGTAGAGGACACTTCCAGGCCAACGACCCATCACCACCTCGCCATCAGCAAACCTCCGGTTTGGCATTTTCAAAAAAGAATCCCTGGAAAGGAAATAAATCAATACATACGGCAGCCAATCATTTTCTCTACTCTGTATTGTTTAGGCTGGGACAGGGAATCTTTAGAGTAAACCACTCTTCCCCTTAATAGGCAGAAAGCTACCTGGTAAGAAATAAAGATGATCTATTTGCCAAATTAATAGTAAATGGAAAAAACAGGTTTAAAATAGAGGAAAAACTAAAATCAGATGTTAAAAATATAAGAACGTTCAATGTTTTAATAGTACATCTAGACCAGCAATCAGCTATGCTATACAATCTCCATCATCAGAGACAACCAAAATCTGGCAAAATAAATAATTGACCAAAATTACATAAATGTAGGTGATGTTATCCGGTGTGTGCGTGAAGAAATATAAAAAATTATTTATGATTTCTATATGTTGAAATAACAAGTGCCCGCATCTCTTCAGTACACAACATATTACATACTTTCTTCAATTTGTTATAGCAAGCACTCAGAAGTTAGAAATACCAGAATTTAAACTCCTGTCTGGGTTGAGTAATTTTTCCACCTATATAGTAAAAGGTATTTAAGATGTTTTGCAAGGGTCTGTGGGAAAACAGAGCACTGCAACAGAGCAATCACATAATATCCTGATAAACTGAATTATATCCCCACGTCTGCACTGTAAGGTTTTTATTTGATACTAGCAAAACAGGGCTTAAGTGACTACCCCCTTGGAATAAAAAGTGCAACTGCAACTTAAAATAAGTCATGTTTTAAAGTGTAATGTCCTGTAGAACCCTTTGAAAAGCGCCTCCTATTATGACCTTGCCAGCTGAAAATATGTATCTATAGCAAGAGACACTTTTAACCTCAACTTCTGTGACTCAGGTCTCCATATACAAAGTGAGGGAATGTGAAAAGCCCAAGGTAAAATACAAAACAACTCCCACAGTATCAGAATTTGTAGCAGAACTTAGGATCTTGGGGGTGGACAGGACACAAGGACAACAAACAAACCAGCAAATGTTTTTGCTTCACAGCATTTTAGCTTGTTTGCTGTAATATATGAAGCTAAACAGAATGAGGCAAAAACAAATATTTAACCAGATACTGATTTATTACACATTAACTGACCTGCAGTGAAAAGTTAAAATCCTTTGGGGAAAAAAATAAAATACTACTGTTAATATGCACTCACAGACTGTCATAACACATCAGGGGATGTGGGCTAAGTAAGGCTTTTCAATCAACTTTACTTGTGGAATTTCCTGAAGCTGCTGCTAAGATTTTACACCTGGCTAGCTCTCCAAGTCAAAGAAGAAACCAAAAACTGGGCAAAATTCCCTATGTAGCTTTTACTGCTAATGTCTCCAGTTGTTTCAGAAAAGAAACATCTGTCCATCTCCTTCGCTGTATACTATTTGACAAAGCAAGATGAATTTTATTATAGTTTCACTGATATTTGCCAGTTTGAAAAATTATCGAAGTTCTTGGTCTACGCTTGTAGGCACAGGCTCTTCCAGCTCATGTTTTCTACCTAGTGTTTCTTGCATCGGCCTCCTGTTACTTTTCTATAGTTTTTCATTCCCAGTCCTCTGCCCAGTCAGTTTAACCCCCTCCAATTCACAGCCTTGTTTCTTATGACTCCATGAAATATAATTGCCGTACCTCCATTTTCAAATTCTCCATCATTCTCTCCTCACACCCCTTTAATTCCTTGGGGGTCTTCTGCCTTCCCTGCTCTTCTACACCAAACTAGTTCCTCTGCCACCTCTGGGCTCAAGATCTGATCTCAACCCTGATCTCTATCTCCTTGTCCAGCTTTTTCACCCAAAAGGAGACCTATATCTACTACTGCTCTTTCCTCAGCCTCTTGCACAGTTCCAGCTTCTTCCTCCTCATCCGAGGTCTAAACACTGGTCCTCCACCAATCTAGTCACAGCTTTCACTCAATGTCACAACCATATCTATGACTTTATTTCCTGTTGGTTGCACTTCCTTCACTCCAGCCAACTGCTTTTTCTCCTGACGTGATGCTTCTCAGGCATCATCTCTAAGTTCAGAGCCTGACCAGGACAAAGCTGCCAGATCCTAGGACAAAGTAGTGAGAACACAGAACCTTTGGAGTTTATGTCCTTTCTAAAACACCGAAACAATTTTGGGGAAAATTGCTACTAAGGACACGTAAACTGATTTTTATTGTTTGCAACAACCACTTCAAAATTTAGATATAATTTCTTAGGGATAACAACATGTAATTCTCTACCAAACTTCTAAACCCAGCATTTTTGTACACAAACATGAAGACAACTGCCACCTCAAACACACACCACCCCCCTCCCCCCCACCCCCAAGTAACCTGATGCTTCAATTCTTTTTAAAAGCAGAAAGACCTTCCTGTCCTCCCACCTTGTTCTAAAAATGAGCTGGCTAGTCTTTAAAAGTTGGGAAGTGTGGTTGAAGGACCTGAAGTTAAATCAAAGTTCCATAATCCACCCTGAGGTAGATGCCAACAATACAAAATTCCAGATGAATAAATCAATTTAAGATGGTGGAGATATTATCCTGTGATTCAAAAATAATGAACAATCCTATTAACTGAAAGATCTATTTATTTTTTTCCATTTCCTTAAATAGTAAAGTCTAATAATAAAAATCGAACAAAAAAGTAAATATTGCTTCTCACCCTACCAAAAATTACCATACTGTTTTGCACTCCTGTGCTTCCTGTAAAGGAGGTTTGCAATCCTTGTTCCGCCTATCCCATTTCAAAAAGCTACACCTTTTAATGGCAGCTTTCATCTATTCAGATAACAGAAACCATTGCTGGCATCAAGATAAAAATTAAAATATGAGGTCTTTTAAAAATACATTTTAGAGAGTATATGTTAATTTACTGCTCTTTCAAGCCCTAAAACCACCTTGATAATTTTCAGGGTATCAGTTGGCATCAGCCTAATATTCATCATAGTCCTATACAAACATTTCCATTCACAGGACTTAAAAATACATAACCAAGCACCCCCCGCAAAAAAAGTTTTGTACAATGAACCCTATACTGTACAGATACCTGATTGCAAGTACATTCACTTATTCCCAAGGAGAAATTCGTGTCTTTTGCACCACTTCTGCACCTTTTGGAACTCAGACTCTAAGGGAACAGCTTCAAAAGGATTTCATACCCTATACCAAGACCACGTAAAACTCCCTGGAGCTCAGAAATTAGGTAAGTTCGATACTGCTGAATCAACCAAGACTGAAACGTTAAAGAGAAACGTGCTGCCCCATACATCCATTCCTGTTCTTTCTTAATGACCCTCTCACTGGTTATGTGGAAAGACACTTCACTCCTGTCAAGAAAATAATACTGTTAGCTTGTAACCACGAGAAAACCACATCACATCAAAGGTCTGGCACAGTTTTAAGAAATAAAGACACTAAACAAAATTTCCCCCTTTTGGAAGGGCAAAGTTCACATCCCCTGATTCTACTTCTGAATTCTGACATCCCACCTCTGGTAGGTCATGTTGTGTATGTCAGGGGAGGGAACTAGTTGGATTCATGCAAAGAAATACAAGAAAATAACTCCCTGACAGTAAAAGCCAACAAGACACAGCTCCCTGCCCGGAAAGTTACTACTGAATTCACCATCGAGCCTGAGATGTGCGAGACCTTTTCAGTATCATCCCACATTTCCATCAAGGAAGATACTCCTGTTCAAGCGTGGCTCGACCAGACAAATTAGTTTCACAGCATAAAACAAGCACATACAGGACTCGAAGTAAAATAAAAACCGATCGACCTTCGGGCAGGGAAACGCTTTTCCCTTTAAAAAGGCTTTTCACCAGAAGCACGGAAGCCGGAGGGCGCTCGACCCCCCGACCCGAAGAGCGACGAGTTAAAAAGGCCGCTGCGGCGGCACGGCACTGACAGGAAGAGTCCCCCGTGCCGGGGGCGGAGGCAGTTCCAGCCCCTCGGTCCCGCCCCATCCGCACTCCAGCCCGGGCCTGGCGCGGGGCTTCCGCCGTGGGGAAGCGGGGGCGGGGGGAGCCGCTAGGCCAGGCCTCCCCTCTCGCACGACGCGGCCCCGCCGCACCGGCTTTTCCGCTGCGCTGCCGCCGAGCGGAAAGGAACGGCAGGGTCCCGAGCAACGCAGGGCGGCCCGGCTCCCTCACCCCCAGGGCCCGAGGAAGCGGCCGAGGCAGCGGGAATGGGCACCCCACACCCGCCAGCGCCTGAGCGGGGCCGCGGCCCAGGGCCTGCGCACGGGGGCGGGGAGAGGCGGCGGCCGCGATTGGCCGGAGAGCTTCCTCACGGGCAGGCCGCAGGCGGGGCCGTATCCCGGCGATGCCGTTCCCTTACCTGGCACTGGCGCTGGCGCCCGCCCCCGCCGGGCAGGGCAAGGCAGGGCCGGGCAGGCAGGAGGCGCTTCCGCGAAGCAGCGGGAAGCGGTCCCGAGCGCGGTACTCTCCGCTGGAGGTAACAGCCACCCTCCGCGACGGTTACGGGTGCACAACCGCCCCGCCCCTCCGCC
>VXBZ01001227.1:483-77217 GCA_013399135.1 Heliornis fulica | reverse complement strand
CCGTAATCGCGGGCTTCGGCACTAGCTAACTTTTGAGGTTTGGGGTAATTAGAAAAACAAATTGGAAGAAAAGGAAGAAACCCAAACTTGACTCAGTGTGGTAAAAATAATATAAAAGCTGAAAGGGTGCTGAGAGGATACAATAGATCTGAAAGCTGATATTTTTACATATTTCAAATGTCTTTTAAAAATAATTTCAGTTCACTACATTAACCATAACATGAAGGAGGGTCACCAAGATGATCAGGGGGCTGGAGCACCTATGAAGACAGGCCGAGAGAGTTGGACTTGTTCAGCCTGGAGAAGAGGAGGCTCCAGGGACACCCAATTATGGCCTACCAATATGTAAAGTGGTCCTGCAGAAAAGTGGGAGAGGGACTGTTCACCAGGGAGTGCAGGGATAGAACAAGGGGAATTGTCATCAAACTAAAAGAGGTTAGGTTTAGGTTAGATGTTAGGAATAAATTCTTACTGTCATGGTGTTGAGGTACTGGAAAAAGTTGCCCAGAGAGGTTGTGGAACCCCCATCCCTAACACATGTAATATAGCTCTCATTGGGCTGACCAGGGGACATTGTAGAGATGCTGGGAACATCAGTTTGAATTGCTTTATACTGGACGACGAACCTCAGTGCTTCAGCTACTACTGTGTTCAATCTACTAGGCTGTAGATTCAACTCTATCTTCCTCTCTAAATAAAAACGGCAACATTTCATGAGCTGTTTCTCCAAATGTTTGTGTATTCTGGAAATTCAGATTGGGTTGGGTCTGTAATAGGAATGAAACATTTGTAATGGGACTGAAGAAGGAAATCTCAGAGAAGGGCAGTTCTGAGATGTCCAGAAGCAAAACTCAGAACTCAGAGAGCTTTTTCATTCAAATAGAAAAACATTTAATGGGATTTCAAGTAGCAGAATAGGGGTTTTGGACTTCAATATTGATCATTACCACACTTTTGATAACTTTCAGTCTAGTGATATTCTCTCTCCTTTTTCTCTGCCTCCAAATCCATTGAGATGATAGCGATTTACTGCTGCTCTTACTTATAAAGATGCACTAAGAGTCTGATCCAGGATGTCAGTAAGATTTTTGACATGATTAATCAGTATAACTCACGTTGCATAAAATGAGCAGACATAAAGTTCATTTCAGGACATGATATGGCCTTGTACTGTCTCCTGTGATGGCACATGGAATTCCTTTGAGAAGAGCCTTGTTTTCACATTGTGGGGCAGATATGTTTCTAGTGGAATTTGTAATTTTTCCTTGCTTCTATTATTGAGTCTCCAAGACCATTTGTCTTTGAGAGGTCAGTATAAGGCCGCATCCTTACCAGTATTCTTTTTGAATCCATAACAAATAAGTCTGGGAATTTCTATGACTTTTGAATGTATCTTTGAGAACTACAACCTCTAAGCAGCTGGCAGATTTTTAGATTGTTCATTTCTCAGGTGTCTTATTGTGTGTAATCTGCACCCCAAAAAAATCACATGGAAAGGAAGACACGAGTTATTACACTATAAGGAAAAAATCAGTCAGAACTCACAAATTCAAAAGCAGATGTAGCCCAGTTAAACTCAACTGTTTACAGGTGTTCACAGGAATGACTTCCACATAAAAACACACTTCTTTAGTAATGGCCCTTAATTATCTGGGTTTTCTTCCAGAGCTCTTTAAATTTTATGTATGTCACCAAACTATGATAGAAAAAGTAGACGGGTAATCTGAGATTAGTTGGATGTAGTTGACATAAAATTCAACATGTTAATTGTTTCATTTTGGAGTCATACAGAGGGGATGAGGGTTAAATGATACCACATAATTTGTTCATGTAATTTGGTTCTGAACGCCTGGCAAAAGGTATCCACAATTAAAATTGATATACACAAGATCTGCAGGTTGCTAGAAAATGCTGGAACTGTAGTCCTAATTGGCTTCAACGTGTATAATTCTTTCTCAGCAGCGTGCGATGGAATTTGTCATTGTCTCACTACCTGGACACTGTGCTATCAGCCAGAAACACAGCACATATGCCATTCATTCTTTTCAAGCTGGTGTTTTCCTGACTGCTGTTTTAGGAGTTTATTGAGGGGAATGGGCAGAGTGATAATGCACACATTTTCACAAGTATCTGTTGTTCAGGTATTAGCATTAATCCTTTGACTTCTTATCACATTGCAGAATGGAAAGGTTTTCTTTTGCCCATGTGCCATAACATGTGGAAGATAGAATTCCATCTAGTTTTCATATTTTATGTTATATTGAGATTTTTTTTTCTCAACTCCTATGACGCAGATTTTGCCTTAGCATAGCTCCCAAAATGATGGGTGGTTTCTTTTCTTATTTGCACTCAGGGCGAGATGCACCTGCAAGTGCAAACAGTGAGATGGAAACTACGCATAACATTGCCATCTTGAAATAACTTTACAATGCAAATCTTATATTATTTGGCTTTATATAACCTGCTTCTTAAGCAAATGAGGTCTGCCTGTCTTAATTTGTCAAAATCTTCAGGATCAGACCTGATAACCTTCAGCTTTTGGCTTTCCAGATTTGGCAGAAAATTACATCTAGTCAATAGGATAAAGCTTTTGCTGTGTTAAATGAGAACTAATGTAGCTATAATTCTTACATTATACTGAATCCCAGTATCTGACTTCCTTGTAGCAATTTCTACATTAGTCTAATCTGGCTAGCAAAGATGAGCAAGCCACTTTGGCCTCCCTGTGTTCTCATTTCCTCTTCCTCTCTCTTCATTTAATCAGTGTATCCTGTGAGTCTTTATTCTTGTTGATTTCTTCGCACTGGATGATGATAAGTTATATGGGCCTTCTGAAAACACAGGAGAAATTGTTGGAACATATTGGTAAAATAGCAAGACTTGAGTTATTTAATCTATAATCTCAATTAAAATATTGTTACCCTTATGAGTAAAAGCAGCATGTGTGCTCTTATCACAGAATCATCATAGGACCATAAAATGGTCCTATGATGATTCTGTGACCATAAAATGGTCTGGATTGGAAGGGACCTCATAGATTACCTATTTCCCACAACCCTGCCACAGGCAGGAACACCCTTCACTAGACCAGGTTTCCCAAAGCCTCATCAAACCTGTCCTTGAACTCTGCCAGGGAGGGGGCGGCTGCAACTTCTCTGGGCAACCTGTGCCAGGGACTCACTACCTCTTCATAAATAATATTTTCTTATATCTAATCTAAATCTACCCTCCTTCATCTTAAAGCCATTATCCCCTTTTCTGTCACTGTATGCCTTTGTATACATTCCCTCTCCAGATTTCTTGTAGAATCGCTTTAGGTACTTGAAGACTGCAATAAAATCTTCCCAGATCCTTTTCTTCTCCAGTCTGAAGAACTCCAACTCCATATATGTTTGTATCTATATCTATATCTATATCTATATCTATATCTATATCTATATCTATATCTATCATATATATCATCTATATCTATATATGTGTCTGTGTTTATGTGTGTATCTCCAGTTTGAATTTAAACCACTGATAATCTCAAAAAGGAGTTTACGTCTATGTACAAGGAAAGAGATATAGATGATTTTGCCAAGTAAAACTGTTGCTTCATTCATTTGTTTTAAATACTTCTTTCCTCTAAAAATTGACTTTGTGTATGTGCTCATGCAAGTCACTGTAAAGATAAATCACTTGTGGGATGTTACTTTGCCTCTTCTGAGGTAAATCTAGCCACCTTTTCCTCCACTTACTAGTAACTGATACTAGGTCTACATGTCAGCATTAAAAGCACCACTGACAGGATGTGGAGTTCTCCTATACTGGGAGGATGGCTGTATGGATCAGACCAATAGTCTGATGGTGTGCCATTTGAGATGTCTTCAGAAGAATAAAAAAACTCTTTAATTCTATGCCAGTGTTCAACGATTCTGTGACTTCCTGACTCATTTTGGTGGTTTGACCTTGGCCAGCAGCCAGTCACCCAGCCAGCAGCTCTCTCACTCACCCTCAACAGAACATGGGAGAAAATAAGATAGAAAAACTTGTAGTGCTGGTGTGAATATCCTGTATGATGTAGTCCTCTATGCGTTTCAGGGGGACAACCTGTTACATCATGGTCTTTACCAGGAACTGCATTAGAATCTTTCTCCAGCACTGGGGTATCTCTTCCCCTTCTTTTTTTTTCACCGACCTTGGTGTCTGCAGACACTATTCTTTCTCACAGCTGCTGTGCAGTGTTTTTTTACACTTTCTTAAATACATTTTCCCCTAGGTTCCACCATCTTTTCTGAGGGGCTAAACCATGACATGCAGATGGACTGATTTGGAACTGGCTGTGCCTGGCTTGGGGCAGCACTGGCATACCCTCCCAGAGGCCATTGCTGCAATCCCCCACTGCAGTATTCTGCCTCCTCTGTGACATTCATGATTACATTCTACTCAGTCTCTTTTCAAGATGAAAATACTTCTTTGACTCAATCTCAAGATGAATCATTCTATTTTCTTGTGGTGGTTTGACCCTTGCTGGAGGACAGATTTGCACCAAAGTCACTCTATCACTCCCCTCTTACCTGGACAGGGGAGAAAATACATATTGAGAGCTTTTGGAGTCGAGATAAGGACAGAGATCATTCTTCAATTAGTGTCATGGGCAAAACAGAAGAAAAGCAAGAGAACTCTCTAATTTATGACACTACACTACAGAAACACACAGAAACACACAGAAACCAGAGCCAGATAATAAGTACAAACAGCTCTTAAAACACCACCCCTGCCCCTCTCTTCTTTGCAGACTTCATTTATTAATTTCTCACTCTCTTTCTCTGCTCCAGCATGGGGTCCCACCCATGGGAGACAGTCTCCATGACCTTCTCCACATTAGTCCTCTCCCACAGGGCCTCAGCTCTTCACCAACTGCCCCAGCGTGAGTCACTGCTACGAACTCATAGAATGTCACTCAGTCTCTCAGTCCCAGACTTCTGGGCCCAGCCTGGTCCCCCACAGAGTCATAACTTTGCCTCAGAAAATCTGCTCCAGCATGGGCCTCTGTCTGTCTCTCTGTGTCTCTCTCTCTCTCCATGGGCTACAGGTGTTGCCATGGGTTTGCTCCAATGTAGGTCACAGATTCTTCCATACTCCTCCCCCTGCTCCATGGTGGGCTCCTGCCTGGCCGAGGTGTTTCTCCATGGGCTACAAGTAGGGTCTCTCCATCCTCCATGGGCTGCAGGGGGCACACCTGCCCCACTATGGTATTCTCCAAAGGCCGCAGGGAATCTTCTCACAACGTCTCCTCATCCTCCCCTTCACTGACGTTAGTGTCTGCAAAGTTTCTCACATCTTCTCACTCCCTTCTCTGGTGGCAAAATGCAGCTATCTGTGTTTTTCTCTCTAATATGTGATTCCCAGAGGTGCTGTGACTGGCACTGGGTGACCTGGCTGGCAACAGGGTTTGTGAGCTTGGCCTTGGGAGCCCAGTTGGGATTTGCTTTGTTGGACCCTTAAGAAGCTTCTAGCTGCTTATTAAAGAAGCCACATTGCAAACCCACCACACTTAAGAAAACATCTCACAAGGTTAACTTAAATCATCCTTGTTGCTCTTCACACTAATATTTCCAGGACCCTACTATTGAGATGGAAGTATGGCTGTGTGGATAGAGAGGATAACTAAATGGCAAGTAGGAAAAAGACATTCTCCAAGCAACACATAAGGCACCAAGCTTTCCCAAGGAAAGAAGATACATGCTCTAGCATTTTTGCTTTGTTTTAGCCTATAAGCAACCATTATTTATGGATGAAATACAAAGTTCTACCCTCTGCTTTTCCAAGATAAGGATATCACGTGATTTCTCCATGTTATAGTTTTCAATATCTGCAGTAAAGTTAAATGTGGCTTAATTATTAGGACAGCATATAAATTAAATAAAAAAATATATTTTAACAATGATTAAATTTTTAGTTTATGGAGTAATACTTATTTTATCCACTTTATTATTCCCTCTTTTGAGGAGATTGTGACAGCAGAGTGACTTTAACATTTAACATTTAAGCATTTCTTAACTATGGGTATTTTTTATAAAAGGTAAAAGCTGTTTCCCAGCATGACATAATAGTGTCTTATACTTTTATAATGTAAAGTAAAACAATTACTCAGTTAAGGAATTAAATTATTTAAATTACAAATGGAATTTGTTACTCTTTCAAGTAATTTTTAAAAATTAATAAAACATTACTTAAGTAAATTTAGTGCTTATATCTCAAATATAGTGTAATAAATTTCACATAAATGAATAAGTCATTATTTAATTTAAGTATTAAAACCAGATCATTTGCTAACGGTTCATATGAGCCTGGAGAGCCTGTGGCTTTCCATGCAGTAGACTTTGACTAAAGAATGAAACCAGCTTTATGGGTTGGCTTCACTGATGGGGAAGCTGGGGTGGCAAGGGAGGAGAGGCTGGTACCATTGAGACCTGCAGGACTCAGCAAAAGGAAGAGTTGATGAACTGATGTATCTCATCAGTCTGCTTCATTGCACTTCCTATTTTAGGCACAGCACTGTCCTTGCCGTAGTTACATATCCTGCAGAATTTTCTCTGGGAATTATTGTTCAAAATGAGTTCTGCTAGAACAGTGGTCGTACTGCAGAATAGAGACATGCTGCAGCTCACATCAGGAAACCTTTATGCTGTTTGACAGGCCCTGCAACTCATCCATGTCCCAGATGCAAATTTGCCCTAGGGCCTGATCTGGGGGACTGGAGCTGAGATTCCAGAATTGCAAAGGGCCATGCTTCCCAGATTAGCAACATCCCTAGTGAGAGCTGCCTGATGCAAAGGTGGAGAGCTCTGCAAGCCAAAACAGCATTGTGATACATCATGAGCTCCATGCCAGAATCTTGACAACCTGATTTTTTAAAAATTCTCTTTCATGGAGCTTTTTGATGCATCTACTTTCACTTGCAAATAGGTGACTTTCCAATTTGCTTTCTTGACCCTACTCTGCCTCTGCATTGTTCTTCCCTTAAATATTGGCTTGATGCACAGTTACAAATGCTTTGTCCTTTCCTCCTAGTGAATAGCTCTAGCTGTTCTCTCTGGGAGCCCCAACTTGAGCTGTCAATCTTTGCCTTTTCAGAGCAGGCAGGGAGTCTAGTCATTACAGGATTTTCAAAATGTAAAGGCCTTTTGGTCATCAAAACTGAAGAACAACCACCTTAGTTCTAAAAACTGTGTAACTAAACTCAACAGTGTAATTAACAGCAAAACATTTTTTTTTCTCATAATCCATTGTATAGTTACTGAACAATTGAGTTTTACAAGGAATGTTTAAATTATGTTTAATACAGCATATTTTAATAATTGTATTAATAAATGCTATTTATAGGATATAATATGATAATAAATTCTATGAAAAGTGATTGAGAACTTTTAAAATTTATTAATTAAATATGATTTAAATTTAATCTGTCTGCTGACATGCAAACTGCCTATCACAAACCTTAGCCACCTCCACACTGTTTTTGTGTTCCTGTCTACATTTAATTACATAAATGATTGCATTTTTAGTTCACCTTTCAAAACTCCATATGCATCAAGGGCACGGTGTATTATACATGACAAGTGATACAAGGTATTTTCATCAAATCCAACAATACTTGTTCATAATTACTTTTTAATCGTGTAAATGACTTAATAACATTAGATGACAGTAACTTTATCTCTTCTTGCAGAAAAAATGCATTATAGGAAAGAAACGATTCAAGTGAGTTAGAACTTAAAGAGTTCTTGACTCCTGCTTCTAGGGCTGGGAGTTTTGCCATTCTAGTAAAGGAATACTGTCAAAATCTCATCAGTTCCTTGGAGACAGAGAGCCAGAAGGAAATTAAATTATTAATCTATGGCTAGTACACAAGGTCTGAGAAGAGCCTTCTGCTGTGCAGCTTTCTCATTTCCATCTAGCTCCAAGTGAGCCAAATCATACCTGATTTTCACTTTCTGGCTGTTAACTGTCAGTATTTTTGTGAGCTAGTCAGAAGTCTTTCCTTAACATTAGAATTGGGAAGTCTACCAAAATGGAATGTTTTCTAAAGCTCTTTAGTTTTATATAAGTTTGAACTTCAAAACCAGTCACATTTTCATTGGAAGGTTTAACTTCAGGGCTGATGGAGACTTTGGGCCATCAATGATCTCTGGGTGCAGGGCAGTGTTTCTGTGTGTTGTGCCCTACAGTATGTAAGCTAGAAAACTTGGAGCAATACATCTCTCTGTACTTTTATGTTCAGGTTCCTCTGGCAGGGGATTTTCTTGATTTTTATGGCCTCTTAGATCCAGTCTCCAAACTTCAGGACCATTTTTAGTGGTACCTTAGGGAAACAACCAATTGTTTCATTTCATTTAATTTCATTTCACTACCAAAGTTTTGGATAGAATTATATTGTTTCCTTCCCTGTCTATAGTAATGTTTTATCTGTGTAAGATGCTGATGTTTAAATTAGACTTTCAAATCAGGAAATCCTCTTCTGATTTTTTTCAATTTCCTCAAGCACAAATGTTTTGAATTTTCATTACCTGTAATTGCCTGCAGTTGTCTTTGTTCAAGGAAGAATACAAAGGTTAGAAGTATTGATTTATTGTGTATTTCTAGAGTTGCATGATTGAAAACAATCAGCAATTCATAGGAACACATTCTAGAAAGAATTTCATTAAGATGTCAAAATGCTTCATTGAAAAAAATCAGCAATTCATAGGAACACATTCTAGAAAGAATTTCATTAAGATGTCAAAATGCTTCAAGTCAATTAAACTAAGAATTGTATTTCTATTTCAGTGTTCTTCATATACTCCATTTCATTTGTTTTCATACTGCCATACACCAGTAAGTTCCACTTTAGGAATGATGGTTGGGGAAAGGGCCCAAAAAACTAAACACTGTCCGGTGTTGGTATCCTCTGGTGCCAGTGAGTGCTTTACAGGCTTGGAAGCAGAAGTACTGAGAGCAATATCGAGAAAAGTGAGCAGCTATGGGCTAGTACTAAAACTCATCACAATATTGTTGCAAGTTCCATCAGAGCTGGTGGGGAAAAGATGTACACAGAACAATGTCAGGGTTGTTTTGGCTTTGGTTTCGATATATTTTTTTTTTTATACAAGGAAAAGCTTTCACTTTATCTATAGAAAAATGTTGTTAGAATTGATATTAAAGAAAATACAAATATATATTTGACATCCTAACTCCCAAGATATTTCAATGAGTTGTTAGGTTGGAATGCGTAAGGTTGGCAGGAACCTTTACAGGTCATCTAGTCCAACACCCCTGTAGTAAGCAGAGACATCTTTGCTCGATCAAGTTTCTCAGAGATCCATCAGGCCTGACCTTGAATATCTCCAGGGATGGGGCCTCCACCGAGAGGAGTCTCACTCCTGAAACTCATTCTTTCAGTATGTTTGGCTATCTGACTATTTAAGAATCCCAGCATTTTGCAGTGCATGGAAGTTCCATAAGAACATATTTGCATTTCCCAGTTTACTGTGTCTCAGATATGTGACTTGAATGTCCTTTATATCAGCACAGCCTACTATGGCGAACCACTCACTGTTTTCCCATGATTGATTAGTACTTAGTCAAATGATTTTGTAAATTAATAGATATCAACTTTCATTTTCTCTATTCCATTTCATCCTCAATGTGGGAAAAAAAAAATTGCGAAATCTAAATGTCAAAACCACCACAATTCAACAATAACAACAATTTTATTTACAATTTATTTCCACAAAAAGCATTATTTCAGACAAACCTTGATGTAATGCAGAAGGAGGTCCACACAGAACTGATGACATTGACACACAGTTGGTATTTATGTGAGAAAAGTTTCAGTTTTCCTATAATGAAGAAATTGAAAACACATAACAAAGTGCTTTTTGTGTGAAATTCCAGACTTTTCTTGACTGTCAGTTTGTTCATTGAATTGGGAATGATGAGTTCAAAATTATTGTAATAAAAGGCTTGAAAAAAATAAATTATAATTTTTTATTTGTACAGTCAGTAGATACCTCTAGAAATAATTGAGATGGAGGTCAGTGGGGCATATCTGTCTCACAAGTTTGGTCTTATAGATCCTGGATATGTAGGTGAGGGTGCAGTTTTAAAGATGCTGGGTTTTTTGATAGAAGATGGCTTACCTCAACTTCCTTTCCACTGCCCTGGCAGCTCATTGCTTTCCATGTACCTTTTAGCTCACTGGCACATCTGTTGTTTCTTTTTAATACAAATCTCTTTATTACACAACAGTTGGCTAATCATGTTATGCTGTGGCCCTTCAACCATGAATCTTGATAGTGTCAAGAATGTAGAAACTTTTTGGTATGGATAAGTAATAGAGATAGAGGGAACAAATAAGCGGCCTTGTTGCTGAAATAATTCAGTGGTAAAATGGTACCCTGAGAACAGCCAATTAATTTTCAGGAAGATAGAGCTTTGGGAAATGAATCCTACCTGGTATGGGCAAAACCAAGGTTTTTATTCTTCCTTATTGGGAATCCTAATGAATATTCCCTATCCCACAGAAAATAAAGCAGTGGGATGGGTAAACATCATTGATGGAACTGATCTAGAAGAAATAGGAAGAACATGCAAATAAAAATCAGGAAGAGCTCACAGAATTAACAGAGAAGAAATGGAAACATTTTTTACTCAAAATGTCATTTCCTGAATAATTCTTCTCCCTACTGCTTCTTCATTGTTGAAGGAAATGTTGACAGCAACATCTACAGCCAGGATAAAAAGACTGACTACCTTTTTCTGTTTTCCAGTTAATCAGTACAGCACAAGACATTATGTTCCATCTCATTCTTGTGGTGTTTGTTCAGGAGATAAAGGAAGGAGATTTCTGTCAAACATGTAAGGCAGTATTTGGAGACTGGAACTTTTTCATGGTTTAAAAAGAGAATACCTCTAAGTAAAGTACTAAGGAAACTTTTCCTGGATTTTAATCTATGTAAAATCCATGCTATCAGAAAGGCAGTGCCATGTAGAAAGCATTATTAACCTTTGTAAAACAAGTCAGAATAGCTGTTAAGACTGGAGGTATAATGACTACTTTTACAGTGACTTGCCAAACCAAGGTTAGCACAGTCTTACAAATCACAGGTGCAAGATTTTTACTTTTGTTAATTGACTAGTTATTTTTGTACCTGTGAAAAGTTACCATGGACACACTATTATCATAATTTTTGTACACTTCTCCAGAAAATGGAAGGATTTTCTGTGCTGCTCTTTGCCATGATAAGAAACTCTGAAAGCCCAGCTTCATTGGACACACTGTCATTATTACTTGTATGACTTAGCGAAATCCTTTCCTTTCCTGAGTGGAATCTCTTTCTAGCTTTGATTTCCTTACCTTCTCTTCCTTGGTATAGGAGTCCTGTGTTAACTCATAAATATTCATGATCTGATGCAGACTGGTTTAGGTCGAATGCCTGAGGAACTCAAGTTGCCATTTCTAAAGCCTGGAAGATACTGGAGGTCAGCAGCTTTGGCAATGCATCTTGTTTTGGAATCACCTGTAGTTCAATATCACTTCATATTTCCAGTTTGTTCCTAGCACGTGGATTGTGCAGGTACAAATTCCTTCTCATAATAGCCAAAATTCTGCTTATTATATGAAAAATTGTGTCCATTGTGTTTCTACATTGCCTATGTGGTGGTGGGATAGATACCAACCCCATTTTTGGCTGAAATTTTGGAGGACATTTACTCTCTTCCAAATTGGCTGTGGAATTAGTGGTATCATGGAAGACTAGCAAGGGCTCCACTGCTGATCCTGTCTACAGGCTGTTTTACACAGCATGTCAATACTAAAACTGTAAAAAAATATTTGTGAGTAGATATGTATTACAAAAGGGTTTTGCCTGCCTTGCAACAGTGTATATATATATAATTTTTTTTTACTTTCTTCAGAATAATCATTTATGCTTGGTAGAAAATGAAATTTCTGAGTTATTATGTTCTTTGACCTGGTTGTGTGATATTTAAACATACAAAAAAGTCTATGTTAAAAGGTGCAAAATCTATGTTAAAAAAGAAAATGCATCTTCAAAACATGGGAAAGAGCTACAATAGACTGTGACAGGGTATGCATACTAGTGAAACCTATTATACACTCTTGTGCTTCTCCTGCCATGGCATGAAATATGAATTTCACTATATCATCTTCTAATGATACAAAAATATTTTGTTAAATATTCTGTGACACAGAAAAAAACATTGTATAACTTGCCTTTAGACATATTACATGCATGTCATGCATGTAAAATATGCACTCATAATAGGTCAGACAACAGTCTGGCATATGATTTTGTGGACTGCAGTTTGAATTGGAAGTTTTATTTTTTATTTTGGAAAGATCATTGTATTAAAAGCATTCATGACTCCAATGTGCCCTTAAAACTGCTCTAAGAGACAGATTACCAAGATGAATGTCGTATTTTGGAAGACCTGTAGTCTAGCAGAAATTATATGAAATGGAAATCAGCTCAAATTTTTGGCTTGAATTTTTTTTGTTTCAGTTGTAAGGCCCCAGTCCTGTTCCCATATATGCATGCATTTTTCCTTTTGATTTCAGCTTTTGTAATAATTGAATCATTTTGCTGCATTCTACATAATTCCAATTACACATTTGTCACTGCTTTTACAAAAAGAGCTCATATTTTCACTGCAAAAGTGCCTTGATTTAATAAATACCAACGGCACTATAATCATTGCCTAAAAAATCTTATTTCATAAATGTACCTATTCATGTTTTAAGACAAGCAATGTCCACATGGAAAATTCAGACATGTTAATTTTATTGTGTAAATCCCCTTTACAATTTATGTTCCTTGATTTGAAATCTAAGGTGCTTCAAAAATACTGTGAAGTGGAGAAATACTACATCAGCTGAAATGTGGAGACTTATAATTTGCTCTTCTTCACCCCATTGAGCTTTGTGTAATAAGTAATGAAAAATGCCTTTTCATTAGCGTGGTTGATAAAGTTAAAACTTTTCTTGATTAATATTCTTTTGCAGAAATCAGGTACTGCTATAGATTTACACTATGGATGTGTCTTGGTGCTTGTATTTTCTTTTGTACTAAAGATACAGCTGATATGGAATTTATTTAATAAGGATAATTGTTGTTGAGAGGTTTGGATGTTTAATATTCCTTAGGTAACTCTACTGACAAATGTAAAAAATGTGAGAATCTCTGATACTTGACGATGACCTTCAGTGATAATACAGGGATTTATGCAAGTCTTATTCAGGTAAATGGTGCAAGGAATATGGTATTTCATTGTTCTCGTATTGATACAGCATATAAAGATAAGGCCTGTGAATGGTGGGCACTGGGGGCAACTGTAGGAATCTGTTTTCTTTTTCACTCTGCTAAAGATGATCAGAGTCAGTAGATGGCTCCTGTTAAATTCATATTGTTTTTTGTTTGTTTGGCAAGGTTTTGGTAGATATGGGGAAGGAAGGGCTACAGGGCTGCTTCTGTGAGAAGTTGCTAGAATCTTCCCCTAGGAAGAAAAAAAAAAACCCAAAAAAACCCCCCAAAACCAAAAACCAAAACCCCAAACCCACCAGGTTTTTTGCTACCAGAGTGAGAACTTGTGAGAAACTTTGCAGATATCAAGGTCAGTGAAAAAGGAGGGGGAGGAGTAAGAGTTCCAAGGACCTGGAACCCGTGGAGAAGACCATGGTGAAGAACGCTCTTCCCCTACAATCCCATGGAGGATGGTGGGGAGTAGAGATTCCCTCTGCAGCCCATGGAAGACTGCACAGCTGAGCAGGTGGAGACACCTGTGATCCCTGTGTAGTCTGTGATCCCATGAGAAGCCCACACTGGAATAGTTCCTGGAAGGATATGCAGTACATGAGACAGAGAGGATCCCATGTCAGAACAGGTTTGCTGGGGGGAACTGTGATCCAATAGGGGCCCCCACACTGGAACAATCTGTTCCTGAAGGTCTGCATCCTGTGGAAGAGACTCACACTGGAGCAGTTCATAAAGGACTGCCTCCCATGTGAGGGACTGCACCCTAGAGCAAGGAAAGAGTAGGACTCCCCTCTCCGAGGAGAAATAGTGGCTGACACACATTACTGTACTTTGTTTTGCTTGGATAATAAATTATGTGTTGTTTGTTTTTATTTTTTTCTGTTGAATCTGTTTTGCCCTTGACAGTAATTGGTGAGTGATGTCTCTTTCTCCGTATCTTAATCCATGAGCCTTTCATTATATTTTCTTTCCCTTGTCCAGCTAAGGAGGAGGAGTGATAAAGCAGCTTTGGTGGATACCTGGATGCCAGCCAGGGTCAACCCACCACACATATCACTCTAACTTCAAAGAATTTTGGAAGCATTTCAACATTGTGATTGTATGCTGAGTAATTCTGGGATAGCAATTAACTGTCTCACCAGCTAAAACTAATGTAAATTATGACAGTAGCAAACACTGCACATGCATCAACTGAAGGATGTATTGACTATATCTATGCAAGTTAAACATGCTTGTACTCTACATGTACTTGTAAACAGTCCCTCTCCAGCTTTCTTGAAGGCCCCCTTTAGGTACTGGAAGACTGCTTATAAGCTCTGTCTCCCAGAGCCTTCTCTTCTCCAGGCTGAACAAACCAAGCTTTCAGCTTGTCTTTGATACAGAGAACACTAAAATTTATGGGGTGTCCCATATTTTAAGCCAATGCACTGTTAGACTCACAAAGTAAAAGACAGCTTGGCCTGTAAAAAACAAGGACAGCTTGGTAGGAAAAAGGGGAGTTGAGATAGAGAAACTGATGTATAACCTTGGAGTTATTTTCATACTCACTTGCACTTGAAAAATAAGAGAACATCCCTAAAAAGTGAAGGCAGGATGACCTTGAAGATAAAGAAAGAATGAGCTGATGCCCCTGGGAAGAAAATGAGTTTGAGCTTCTCATGGTTACATAAAGCAATCAGGGTCAAAATTTTAAAGCTGAAGAAGACTATAAGCCTTCATCAAAAAACCACCAGCGACCACCCAGAGACTAAAACACACAGGCGGTAGTAATCAGGAAAAAGGTAATGACTTCTCAGAAAGGTGTTGAATATGTAACCAACTTATAGAGAATATCATGAATATGTGTATAGCTTAAAAATATAAGCCTACTCCTGCTAACCCTTGGTGTGTACATTGGGTGGAGGTATCCCCAAGTGCTGGAAATAAAGAATACCTGCTTAATAACTTCGGTTATTGAGTTTTCACTGTGTCATCTTCATAGCACAGATGTTTCAGCCCTCTTGTCATCTCGGCCCTCCTCTGGACTCACTGCAACACCTCCATATCCTTGTGCTTGAGTCTCTAGAGCTGGACACAGTACTACAGGAGGGCTTTCACCAGAACACAGTAGAGGGATAGAATCACCTCCCTCAACCTATAGTTTATGCTTCTTTTGATGCAGTCCAAGATATGTTTGAGTTTTTGGGTAGCAAGCATGCATGCTCTGGCAGGGAGTTTCAGCTAGATGATCTTTTGAAGTCATAGAATCATAGAATCATAGAATTATTAGAGTTGGAAGGGACTCCCAGAGGTCATCTAGTCCACCCCCCTGCAAGAAGCAGGGACACCCCCAAGTAGATCAGGTTGCTCAGGGCCTCATCCAACCTGGCCTTGAATGTCTTCAGGGATGGGGCATCCACCACCTCCCTGGGCAACCTGTTCCAGTGCTCCACCACTCTTACAGTAAAGAACTTTTTTTCTAATATCCAATCTAAATCTACCTCCCTCTATTTTGAAACCATTACCCCTTGTCCTGTCACAACAATCCCTACTGAACAGACAGGCCCTACTGAACAGTCCCTTCCAGTTCCTAATATTCTGTAATTCTGTGTTATTCTGTGATTTACAGTTTATGTTAGCCTTTTGTCACGCAAAACTCCAAGTCCTCCTCAGGGCTGCTCTCAACCCATTCTCTGTCTAGCCTGTAGTTGTGCTTGGGATTGCCCAACCTATGTGCAGGGCCATGCACTTGCCCTTGTTGAACTTCATGGAGTTTTCATGGGCCCACCTCTCAAGCCTATCAAAGTCCCTCTGGATGGCATCTCTTCCCTCTAGCATGTCAACTGTACGACAGAGCTTGGTGACATTTTCAAACTCGCTGAAGGTACACTTGATCCCACTCTATTTCCCTGGTAAATATGTTGAACAAAAGTATATGCGTATGGTTGTCCAAAAAGGAAAAGAGAACACATATGATTAATTAAATTGAAGAACTCATGAGGAAAGAATAGAATGATATAAAAGAGAAAAAGGTCAACCAGAGGAAACATATCTGGACCTATACAACAAATGTATAAACGTTTGTATGTGCAAGACACTATTTCTGAGTACTAGCAGAAGAGAGTTGTGCTGATGCAAGAGGAGAGACTCTCATCTAGGAATCTTACTTGTATTGATGCATTTCACTAGCTTCATTTTCTTCAGAGTGTAGGACCTGAAGACCAACTCTGTTCTCTGCTGATGACTCCTCAACTGCTGATGACAAACTATTCACTATTACATGGAACTTTAAAAGAATTCATTTTCATGCTCACAGAAGCCTTATGTTTACGAGTGAGTATAGACACTACATGACTAGCCAGTTGAGTTATATGCAGACTTCCTCAAACCAGGCAGGAAGAAGGACTCACTGCTTGTGCATGAACTATCAGTGTCAGAGTTAATGGAAGATGCAAATTTTCTCTAAAGATATGACTTTGCTTTTTTTCTTAGATATCAAATCCCCACTTGGTATGGTTGCTCAACTAATGTAATGTCTTGAAACACCATTGAAATGAATGGGAGACTTAAAATCTGAAGAACTTGCTGAAGATCTGTGGGCTGCTATCTACTTCCACTAATCTTTTGTAACAAATGTAAGACATTCACAGTAATTTAAGGATTGGCACTTTGCAGCTATACATATTCATTACCGTAGAATCTTTGTTTCCTGCCCTGTTGTGTTTCTCATGTTTATCTGAACTCTTAAGGTACTGTTTTATATTCAATAAGTTTAGTTCTTTTTAATTTGACAGTGGTCATATCCTCCACTAAGTTTATGTTTTGTGTTTTTCTCTCCAGGTGTCATTTAATCACTGAGTAAAATTTAGTTGATTCTAGAAGTGAGATTCATTAAATTATTCATGAATATATTTCTATTTTTCCAGTGTTTTTAGGGTTTTTTTCCTAAACTAATTTATTTTTAAAATTCAAGACAGAATAATCCATCGTGGTCTGATCAGAACTTTGATCTTGATCTTATTCCTGATCACTTTGGTATTGATTTAACATTACTCTTGCCTTACCAGGCAGACGAGGATAAAAACTGTTGTGTGCATTCATCTTCGTTAAAAGATGAATGAATAAGACAGGCTTTAAAAGCTTTTTAAAGAGCAAGGTGCTGGAACTGCATTCTCAATCTGCATTCTTGCCTGCTGTTTTATGGGATGTACTGAAAATGTGGTTTTTAGAGGTCAGATCATTTTTTTTCCAGGTGTGAAAAAAAGGATGTAAACCATAAATTAAAAGGCCTATAGGATAAGTTCAAGAAATAGTCCATTCCTGCCACAGACACCCCATTCCACTGAAAATTATAACTCATCAAAAGCAAGAATTATGTCTCATTTCTAGAACTAAGAGCTAGCCTCTTATCCACTTGTCTATTAGACTTAGCTGCTTATAGTATAATAAAAAAAAATCCCAAACCCTAGCTTGCTTTTTTTTTTTTTCTTGTTAACTTGTGAAAGAGAAGTACAACCTGCTGGAATAAAAAATACTTACAGGAGGTCTTACCCAGTTGTAAATATCTACAATATCTTTGTGATATAAAGAAGAAGAAATTAATCAATTACTTGTAAGTATGTGAAAAATTCACAATAACAGGGAAGAATACTCAGCATGGTCAAGCAAGCATGTCCATTGTGATGGGAACAAAAAGGTCTTTGAAATACTAGGTCTGAAAATTGCCTGGCTTTCCTGAGGGAACTACCTCTTTGACAGTATTCCCACTCTCAGGCGAAGAAAACAGATTCAAGGATATGTGCTCCACATTCCATCTTCTTTATAACCGCCAGTCTGAGTATATTTTTCTAGGCTTAAGACAAAGAATCCTGTGCTTTTGTTGTTAAAATTAAATTAACAGAAGCAGACAAGCTAGGTTTAAAATTACTTCTTTGTGGACATTAAATAATGTTAGAGAAACAGTGAGATTATGCTAAGTAACATTACATTGAGCCTGTCAGTACCTTTTTCCTCTGCGACGCAAGCTGTTTTCCAGCAGACAGTCTTGTACAGAATATATAGAAAGGGGATTTGAGTTACAGTGTAATGTAGGATTACATTTGGCACTTGGATTAGGGACCTTACTTCCAATTCTCCTCTGGTTTTCTGTAAAATAACTAATAAGTATATGTCAGATCCTTTTCTCTTTTACAGAGGTTTGTGACAGGGATAAAATATATTCTTCTGTTATTCTTGTTAGCTGAAGGCTCAGCGATCAGGTGCTGTACTATTTCTCCCATTTATTCAGCACTGTATTACCTTCAGTTGTGTCTTGATTGATTTGAAGTTACTTTAACATTTGTAGTCCACAGAAAAGATTAGAACATTTCCATCTGTCTTTTGAAGACTTTCTCCTAGGATTTTGAGTGTGACAGGACAGCCGTGGCATTCTAGATCTGGAAGAAAAGTCAGCAACCGACTCATTAAATGGAACTCTGGCAGAAAGTAGATACCAGAAACCAGGACTTGGAGAGTCATGGTCAGCTCTTGCCTGAGACTTGTGACATATAAACTTTATATTTTACAGAGTTTTATTATCCATCACGTTGAGATGAGCCTGAGTTCATGCCTTTGTGTCTAGGAACACTTTGACCTGGCTGATCAGTACAGTACCACTTGAATAGGATTTAGAAAACAACAACAAAAAAGTCTTGTTTCAAATAGAATTAGTCATCTATAGGGCAGAGTCAACTTCTGAACTAAACACAATGGATTCTCTACATGACTAGTAGAATAAAGTAGGCAATTCAAGGGTGGGATTTTCATCCTAAACTAAACTGAAAAAAGCGGGTGAGATGAATCATGCCAAAAAAGTGACTCTTCATTAATTGTAGAGAGAATCTAAACAAATATCTCTGAAGTATCAGAAGCTAGCTGAAATTAAGCTCACCTCCTCTTTCTAGCTCCCCAAGGGGTTAAACAGAGTGTGTTCTTAGAGCATGCATAACATTGAAAAGACTGGCCACTGCATAAATGGAGCTAAAGCTGCGACTTTCCTTAGAATAGAGGTCTAGTTAGTGTCTTGGTCACATTTCATAGCAGCCTAGTAGTCATGGTAACCAACAGTGGACAATGAGTTGGTTGAGATGAGTCCAGTGATGCCATCCTCTTAATGCACTTCCTTGCAAGATCACTAAGCAAGCAAGAAATGGAGAAGACAGGATTTCTACCTTACTGGTGAAAAAGAGGGATATTTGCAGTGCTTCTATAAAATAAAATTGCTCTTTCCTCCTGCTGACACCTAATGTATGCTACACTCAGTGGTGAATGATTTAAGATTTTCATGGCTGATCGATTTAATTTGAAATCCATCATTAATTATTTTAGAGAAATTAGCTTGCTAGTTTATCAATCCAGGTAACCTTACTCTCCTGAAACAATTGTTTTGAACTAGTGAAAACTTTAATTGCTCTGTCTGACTGAGATGGAATTATCTTTCCCCCCCAGCAGCCCCCACAGCACTGTGCTCTGTGTTGGTAGCTAGAAAGGTGTTGGTAACACACCGAGGTTTTGGCTACTCTGAGCAGTGCTGGCACAGCACCAATGCTGTCTCTGCAACATCCCCCCCTCACCACTGAGATGGGGGTGGCAAGGTCTTGGGAGAGGACCCAGCAAGGATGGCTGACCCAAACTGACCAAAGGGAAATGACATACCTTATAATAACTGTTCAGCAATAAAACCTAAGGGAAAGAAGGAGGCTGATGGGGGTTGGGGTGGGAACAGGTGAGGGGTGGTGGTTGGCATTTGTTATTGATGATGTTATTCAATAGAAATCATTATCTGTTGATCATAGATGTTCATCTTCTGTAGCAACTGCTACAGGTATGGAAGCCCTGCTTCCCCAAAAGTGTCTAGACATCACCTGCAATGGAACGTAGAAAATAAGTGTTTTGTTTGCCTCTGTGCACAGCCTTTTGCTTTATTAAACTGTCTTTATCTTGCCCTATAAGGGGTTTTTTTTTTCAGTCTCATTTTTTCACCTCCCTATCCTGCTGAGGAGTGATAGAGCAGCTTTGGTGGGCATTTTGTGTCCAGCCAGAGTCAACCCACCACAGACTGTATTCCTATTATTTCTATTAATATTATAAAGTTGTTTCAAACTAATGATGGCATACAATGAGTCATATTTGCTCTCTGTTGTGTAATGAAAAATTATTGTTTCCTACAAGAAGCTAAAGCAGATGATATTTTTAGAGTGAAAATGTGAATAATTAAGGCTTGAATGACATGATGTTACTGCCTTGGGTTGTCCCACTGGCAGTTAGGAAAGAACTGGTGAACTAGTTTAACCTCATGGTTTATGGTATCATCACACATCTCTTTGTTTGCTCTTCTGCTACTATACATCACTGGAACATTGCTCTGCTCTCTTTTCCCTGAGTAATTACATACTGAAAGTAGTATAGCATATAATAGCTACTATCATGATGCCAATACAGCCTCCTGAAGTCTTTTTTGTTATCTTGTTATTTATAGATAAGTTAGTCATTTTGACAAAGAAGTAAATCCCTTAAATGGTATTATCCTTTCCATACCCAGTTATTAAATCAATAGATTTTCAGAGACAGTGGAGGATTGTTGATCCATTGCTCTACCTGGAGAAAGCCCATATAAAATAAATGAAGAAGCATCAGAGATGCTTCATAAAAAAGTAAAGGACAGACAAAACTTATATCCATTTGTTTTGATTTGCTGGGGTTTGTTTTGCTGTTAGCAGTGTGAGTCTACAAATAGAAGCAGGTTACAACAGTATACAGAGCACTCTAAGGTACATATGGGTAGGTCAGCATCAATGGGTATAAACTACTATAAAATCTTTAAATCTAGTGGATTGCTAAGTGGCGTCACCTGATTTTATTGTCTGTCTGAGTACACTACCTCTGGTAATGTTTTCTGGATTTTCTACCCCTAATTCTGGATTTGGCCAAAGCTTCCGCATGCCAGCTATTGTTGCAGGTAGATGGATATTGATCACTGGAACAGGCTGCCCAGAGAGGTTGTGGAGTCTCCTTCCCTGGAGACATTCAAGACCAATCTGGATGTGTTTCTGTGTGATTTAACCTAGGTGATCCTACTCAGGCAAGGTGTTGGACTGGGTGATCTTTCAAGGCCCCTTCCATTTCCTAATGTTTTGTGATTCTGTGATATTACAAGCTGTTAATTATTTTTCCCAGAAATGCCACTATTATGGAAATAATCTGTGGACAGATATCAATTTTAGATGCCTACATCACAGGTATGTACCTCTGAGCCCATCAATACTTCTAGGACATATCGCTGTTTGACTTACTTTGAATTTCTTCCTTTCACAGCATCACAGTGTCTCAGACACATCCACAACAGTATACCCCATGCCATCCTGTCCTTTAGTTCTCACCCACAAACTTTCAACTTGTTCCTCATCTGCCCCTGAACAGAGCTCAATACATTCGAGCTGCTCTTTCACATAAGGAGCAGGGGGAAATTTGCACAAAGTGCTATTTTTTTTCTGTAGACTATGTGAGTTTAGGAACCTCAAGGAGGTCTTTTACTTAGTAAAAAATTACTTTTAGACTGATGAAGCTGCCTCAGTAAGTCATTACATAGACCATTCTGGGCTGCATGAGAGACTCACAGGGGACTGCTGGCAGGAACTGCTTGCCCAGGACCTGACTACCTGGATGGCATCAGCAGGAAGAAGAATTGAAATCTGCATTAAAAATTGACCTTAGTTCAGAAATTATCTAAACAGTGGCAGAAAGAAGAAAAAAATTAAAAATCAGCTCATTTTTCTTCCACCAAGACCACTTCAAGGCTTTTGTGCTGTTGGGGTACATCTGTAACAGTAAATTAAGTAACACCAGGAAAATATTCCTTAGTACAGAAACTTGGCTGTCTGTACTGCTGAATTATTGAAGAAGTCTTGGTACACTTTTGGCCTGTGCTGACAGTTTTTAGATGGGATGGGGGTGTATCGCGAGCCAGAGTCCTCAACTTCAGTATGCAGTTTGGACATGCTTTTTTTTGGTGGGGAATAGACAGGTTTAATGATGTTGTCATGGACCATTTCATGTCAGTACCCCCCAGTGCCAGAGAATATTTCTGTTTAATTTACTAGCATAGATATATCCAAAGTGGAGGCATGTATTAGTTCCTAATACAGTTAAATTAAGTGCATTTTCTGGAGCTTTCCAGAAAGTTAACTCCAACTTATATATACTGTAGAAGCATTTTGTATTTACTGTCATTAGAATGATAGCATATTTGGTTGTTCTTCTCATTTGCCTGCCCTTTGGCTGTTACCCAAACTGCCAGTACAGTGTTTTCCTGTACACACTGAGAACAGCAAGTGCATCTCAAAACACTCACTGATCTGTAATGAAAATAGTGTTTGCTGATAGGATAGGCTTTATGAACAGAAAGAAGTCATGATGACCTGGTCACACTTAGTTTCTCATATGCTATAGCATGACCTACTGTTTCTGCTACTCTACACTGTGCTTTTGCACAGGTTGATTTCTGAGCCATTCGTGATTAACCCTTAGAGTGTCCCTTCATCGAAAAGGGAAATAAAGTTCTTTCCAACAAGAAATATGTCAAAATTTATTACCACCATACTTACCAAACTTAACCTCTGGAGATTATTTCAACAGAATTAAAAAAGAAGTTTCATAACAGTTGGCAATGTCCAATCACAAATAAGATTCAGTGTCATGCTGCATATTTACATAAGATAAAAATCTTTCAGGTAACACTCATTTGTGAGAGAGGGAGCTTCTATGACCAATTATCGGTGACCCTTTCTTGAATACTCCAATCAAATTAGCATTTCTCAGGACAAAAATGTACATTTTTTAACAATAAAAAGAAAAAGAAAGTAGTCTCAGCATAGAAAAGCATAATGAGTGTCAATAGTTCTCCCAGTGGGAATTATTCATGATTATGTCAACCTTTTTCAGACAAATTCAAATTCTGAGAGAGAGAGAGAGAGAGAGAATGAGACCCACAGAACTGAGAACAGAAAATTTCCAGTCCATTTCTTAAAAATAAATGTATTGGTCTGACAACTGAGGTAAGGATTCAGAATCTGACCTAGGACTGTTAGACAGCTCTTTCTAATGTCTAATTATAGGCAATGACATATCTGCCAGGACAAAACCCCAAAGGAAGTGGGTGAAGCATTTAACATTCAGTATTGAAAAAGACGAACCAGTTATCTGTCTGAAATAAATTGGGTTTATTCTGTTTAATAATTTAATCCTGTGAATTCTTCTAGGTTTTTTAGTCAATCCTTGTTTGTCTTTACTCAGCTAAATGGCACAATAAAGAAAACAGAACTTAATACTTGTTTTGAGTTTCCCCGTGATTAGGGAGCCTACTTATAACTAGGGACTGTAAATTGAGTTTTTTATGAGGTTTCATACTCACAGAGTGAATGCTACAAATCCCAGCACTTGCTACAGTTGTGACTTCAATATTAAATACACATAGGTTAAAATACAGAACCAGTCCAGGGAACAAGGATTAGAATTCATGACTCTTCTCCCAGCCTAGTGCATTAATAATAAGACGAAGTGTGCTACTCCCTCTTTATAGTTCAATGAATCATGATTCTTATATTTTTTTTCAAAGATGAACAGCTTCAATAATCAGAGCATAAAATTATTTCCTCACTGAAAGCAGTTTGTGAACTTGTGCAAAAGATACCAGCATCTACTCTACCAAGCCAAAAAGACTACATAACCAGTCTCAATGTTTTAAATTTGTTTTGACTGAAGGGAGGAGATATCTTTACTGCTTTTTCCATCTGCCTTTTGTTTGCTTTTGCTTCCATCTGTCTACTTGGTTTTTAACAGAATGGCCAAAGCAAGTACTCCAGATTGTAAACCGTCAGCAGACAGGGGTCTTCTCCAAACCCTCTCTTGTTCTCCAAGACTCCAGAGAATGGATTGGATTTGACTATTCACTTCTCATGTTGTTCAGAACTGGATAGTTTTCTAATTCTGTTACAGTTCATGCATTTTGGGTATCCCAGTATTAGATGCTAAATTATTCCCTTCCATTTTGTAAGAAAGTAAGGTGTCATGATGTTAATTACCTTGTTCCCTACTTCTGCTTTTTATCACTATGAATCTTTTTTTTTTTTTTTTTATTCTGGAAAGTAGAATTCTGGCGGTAGTAGATTCAGCTGTACCAATGTTAGAGTATTTTTACATGTTTGTTATTTTATTGGTAAAAGAATTTAGGACTGATTTTTATTATCTTGATTTATTTTTAAAATAGTAGAATTTCACATTAATTTTTTTTTCATCAACTAAAATTTTAAGGCAGAGGTTTGTTACATTAATCAGGACAATTTTTATACTTTTTTTGTTTTTGTTAACAAAAATTGAATAATGTGAGCTAGAATCCCTCCTCCCTGCTATTTCTGTAGGAAGGGAGAGCTTGTATTCAGAAGGGAACCTGTGTAACAGTTCTGAGCTTTGTCTCAGTTTGGAGTCACTGCTGAAACGGCAAAGGTAATAAGATTACAGGATGTGATCACTAGTGTGACAGCAACTCATACAAACAAGATCAGCCTTTTTGCAGCCTGTCACCAGTGTTGCCAGTGGGATAACTGTGACATTACAGAGCTCAGCAAAGGGATGCATATCACAGGTGGGACACATAATTGAGTATCCTTTGAACTGTATGGCTACAGCTAGACATTAATACTGAAGGTAGTAAGTATAAACCCAGATCAGATACGGTTACATAATGCACAGCCACATTTGTGCTTAAATTGTAGAGTATGTATATTCAGAATATACATACTTACCACAGTATGTTCAGTTCTCAGTCTTAACACACAGCACTGTTTGGCTACCTAAGTCAGTTGTTATTTTCCAAGTTTATGTCTCCATAGCTTCCCTCAGCCTGATCCTCAATCTTAAAGAAATAATGTAACATGGCAGTGTTGATTAGGATCATTCAAAACAGAAAGAGAAAAAAGGCCTATCTATCACCAACTTGAAGCACCAGGAAGACTGTATTCAGTACTGTTTCTTATCTCTCTTCTTCTCTGTGTCTGGAATAGTATTTTTCTGCCCCTCATGGAGAGTTTGTGTGATATAGTTTGATAATGCCTTTAGTGCTTAGTATAGTGGTCCTGAGAAGATAGAGGAAAAGTAGACAGACAGGAAGGAAAGATGGGTGTCATGGTTCTTAATGTGAAATTTTTCAAAGTGTCTAGATAAAATATTTTGTTGTTAATATTTTTCCACGTGTTTTCTTGACTATTGTATCAGTGTCCTCAAAGCTGATCTCATTGTTTGATTTTCAGTTTGTAAAAAGTTTAGCACTGTGTAAGTTTTATTAAGACCCTCTCTTTTTCCTCTTGGTCTTCATCAAGGTCTCAGCCTTTTTAATCACACCTATCCAAATTGAGTAAGCTTACAAACTTCTGGGTTAGATTGCCAACTTCTGTTTATGAATGTTTATGCACCTATTGTAGAAGTTAAAAATACAAATAAAATTAAAAGACTAATTCATTTATAATGGCTAAGCTTCATTAGTTCTTCTGTTTAGAAAGCTACTTTTCTCAATGAAGCAGCTGGTGATGGGTTACATTGCATTATCACGTTCTGCTCTAGATGAGGAGAACTGTGAGAAGCTCAGTTCTTTGAAGACTGATAAAGGGTCAGAATCTTCATGACAGTATTTTTAAAATATCCAACACTGGTCTAATTCTCTGTGTCTGAAAAGCAATTAAAAGCAGTTTCATGAACTTGTTCCTTGTCATTGTTTATCACTTACTGATTCATGCTGTATTGAATTAAACTATTTTCCATCTGACAAACAATTTTTGTTGTTTTTTCTTTTATATAAGAAGCTTTGTTTTCAGCAAAAGGGTGCATAAATAAACCCCATGCCATGGGATCCTTACCAATTGTGTCAGCAGGAAGTTCAAGAGGCGACACAGCAACCACTACAGTATTAAAACCATTAGTCTGAGGGACTGATTTCTGACTTCTACACCAAATTATGCTCAGAGATGTATCCACTCTGTTCACCTCTCACCTGTTCTTGAGCAGGCTGATGTGTCTTTTCTATGTGGTACTTGGTCTTTGGCGTCTTTGAACAACGGACAAAACCTACTCATGTATGTGTGTGTGCATGTGTGTATTCACAGATGAGTGGGAGACATAGTGGCTACGCTTCAGCTTGCAGAACATGTAATTTTACGTCACAAACCTGATACAAGTTGTGCACACCTTATGACATAACACATGAGGTTATAAATGTTCTGGCATGGTGTCAGAGGACTTTCTGATGGCGAGAAATTCAAAACTTTTTCCACCATACTTTCTGGAAGCTCTTCCTAGACCAAGTCAATCTCTTAGAACCCACTCCAATTCTGTTCTAAAAGAAAATATTTGGTATGTTGTAACTGGATAAATTAACATTTGCTTGGTGAAGACAACAGGAGGGTAGGGAAACAGATTTTGGAAGTGCAGGAACATTTATTGCTGCTTAGTAGGGGAAGCAGGGACTGAATGGCATGGCACTACTTATGGTACTTAGATCTATAAGGCAAAACAGAGATCCTACTCAGCTCCACAATGAAAACTGTTACTGGAATGTGCTGTTCCCTTCTGTCTGCCCGAACACTGACTGGGAGAGTCAGCATAGCCAGGAGGGTCCTTATAGTTAAAGAGTAAGTATGACTGAAGGCCGCTGTTTCAACTATTGCACTGACCCAGTTTTTCTTAGCAGGATGGAAACAGTAAAAAAATGGATGTTTTTTGCAGCTGCTTATTTAGCTTTTCTGGTAAGGGAAAATAATTTTGTTTTTAAGGAACTAATATGTAAGAAGTATATGTAATTTTAATCAAAATTAATAGCTGCATTCAAAACAATTAGATGTGCATACTTGCCTCTTCCCTGAATTGCTTTAAATTGTAGTTCTGGAATATTTATTTTTTTGTAAACACTTCAAAATTAAAATAATTTCAATTTCCTTTTAAATGCCTTTCCACTTAATTTTCCTAATTAAAACCAGTAAGTAATGTTTAGAAGTTAATTAGACTGCCCATACCTACTAATTTTTTGGGGGTAAACTGTATAAAATTATAGAGAATCCAAATAGTTTTCATATTTCTACCCATAACCACTTTAAAGGCCAAGAGTGGGAGAAAAGATAGAAGAGTATGGTTTATAAAAACACTTAACGTTTAGGTTAGTTAAAAAGAAAGGAGTGAGAAAAAAGTCTCTCAATTCCTTGCAAAGAAAAATGACACCCATTAGAAACAGTCTCTGGATAGACTTATATGCCTTCTATTAAAAGAATAACTACTACTTTGTTTGTGGTTATTTCCAGCAGATTTGTGTATATCCATGTTCCTACTGAGTTAATTGGCTCTTTCAGCACATCAACATTTTGCTTCTGTGTTTACTGTTTGAACAGCAAAATTCCCAGCATCAGATGAGACTCAGGGCTTAGTTGTGCTAGATGGTCTCTGAACACATAGCAGTGTCTTTTGTCCCATTGGTGTAGGATATGGCAGGAATTAATTCTTCCTGGAAAAAGAGTTGTTAGTTTCATGTGTCACAAGAGTTCTTAAAAAAAAAAAAAACAAAACCAAAACCCCCAAACAAACAAACAAAAAAAGCAGACAAACAAACAAAACCAACCACAACAAAACTATATCAGAAAGGGGATGTTATGGGACAATCCCAACTCTTATGTCAAATCGTAACCTTGTTCAAAACACGACCAACACATTGCCTCAGGTAAAACATCCAGTTGAGTGGAAACTAATAAATCTCTATATCCAGTTTATTATTTTTCTCCCTGAAGTTACTGATAGTACTGGAGAGAGGGAAAAAAAAAAAAAAAAAAAAGAAAGAAGGATTTTTCTGCCTTGTTGGTAGCCTGCTGATTTTCCATGTTCTGCTGTGCTCCCCTGCCTATTTCCTATCCTACTTCAGCAGTTTTAACAGGTGTATGTGAATCACTGGGTTGGATATTTTCCATGTGTTCTGGTCATGCTTAAGAAGGTGCTCTGCTATCTACAGCATTTTGTTTTCTACTGCAGATATAGTGTTGTGTTTTCCATTAAAAAAAGCGACTTTGTCCTTAGAAAGATTTGCCTAGAAGGTAACATCAAAAGAACTCTACAGGCTGGCCTTCACGTACCAAAAGATGGAAATTCACAGCTAAACATAAAACCTGTGCAACCTGAGTTCAGCAGTGCTCTCTGTGGGTAGTCTTAAGGCAATGACAAAGTGTATGTAAGCAGTAGGGCTTTGATTTTTAGCTGTGCTGTTTCAGTCACTAAAGTAATATTTCTTTCATTAAATATTTAATTTGAATTTTCTGTGTTTAACTGTAATCTTTTAACATGATAAAGAATCTTGTATGCTTGAGGCCATTACGATTGCATCGTAATAATCATTTTGTGCTAAATCTGCCCTTTCTCTTGCTTTTTTTTTCTTTATTGTATCTCTCTTTTTCTGTCTTTCACCATCTTTCTTACTTCCTCTTTCTTAATTTATTCACCTTACTTTTCCTTTCCCTTTATTTATTTCTTTGCTACCACTTTCTCTCTCCATCTTTCTTAATTTCTTGCTTTAATATTCTTTCTTTTTTCCTTTCTTTTTTCCTCTCCTCTTTGACTTAACACCTTTCTCTCTTTCCCTTTCTTCTTCTTCTGCTCACTCTGTCTTACTCATTCTCTTCTTCCTCCTTGATTTCCTTCCTACTTCTCTTCCCAGTTAATAGATCTCAGTATGCCCAAAGACTGTTTGAAGTCACAGAATCACCGAATGGTCTGTGTTGGAAGGGACACCAAGGATCATGAAATTCCCCCCCCCCTGCCACAGGCAGGTACACCAACTCGCAGGCCTACATCTAGACAAGGTTGCTCAGGGCACCATACAACCTGACCTTGAACGTCTCCAGGGTTGGGGCATCCACCACCTCTCTGGGCATCTTATTCCAGCACCTCACCACTCTTTCTTTGAAGAACTTCCCCGGATATCTAACTTAAACCTTCCCTCGTTTAACTTAAACCCATTCCCCCTTGTCCTACCACTCTCTACCCTTGTAAAAAAGCTGCTTCCCCTCCTGTCTATATTCTCCCTTTAAGTACTGGAAGGCTGCAATGAGGTCACCCCACAGCCTTCTCTTCTTTTCTCCAGGCTGAACAAGCCCATCTCCCTCAGCCTGTCCTCATAGGGGAGGTGCTCCNTGTGCTTTGCAGTGTTAAACCTCATTAGGTTCACCTGGGCCAACCTTTCAAGTCTTCCCTCTGGAAGGCTTCATTTCCTTCTGTTGTGCCAACTGCACCACTCAGCTTAGTGTCATCATTAAACTTGCTGAGGATGCACTCAATTCTATCATCGATGTCATTGATAAAGATGTTAAAGAGTACCAGTCCCAAGACAGACTCCTGGGGGACATCACTTGTTATGGGCCTCCACCTGGACATGGAGCTGTAGACCACCACTCTGTGCATCCTTTCAACCAATTCGTTATCCACTGGATGGTCCACCCATCAAATCCACATCTCTCCAATTTGGAGATAAGAATTTGGTGGGGGATGATGTCAAAGGCCTTACCCAAGTCCAGGTAGGTGACATTGGTCGCTTTCTCTTTATCCACCGATGCTGTCACTCCATCATAGATGGTCACCAGATTGACGAGACTCTCCCTTCCCTTGGTGAAGCTGTGATGGCTGTCCCAGACTACTCGTTCTTCCCTCATGTGCTCTAACATCCCAGGAGGATCTGTTCCATGATCTTTCCAGACACAGAAATAAAGCCCACCAGCCTGTAGTTCACTGGGTCGTCCTTGCTCCCTTTTGTAGAAATAGGAGTGACGTGACCCTTTTACCAGTCCCTGAGGACCTTGCCCAACTATCATGACTTTTCAAATATGATGGAGAGTGGCTTGGCAACCACATCAGCCAGCTCCTTCAGGACCCTGGGATGCATGTCATTCAGCCCCATCGACTTGTAGACATCCAGTCTAATGAGGCAGTCTTGGGCTGTCTCTGTTTTTAGAGCATGTGGGTGTGGGGAGGATTTACTCCCCCAGTTGCCATACAGAGGTTCAGGGATGCAAGGTTCAGGGACTTGAGATTTATGAGAATCCTGTCTGCCAGTGAAGACTGAGGCAAAGAACTGATTCAGTACCTCAGGCTTCTCCACATCTGTTGCAGCCAGTTCTCCTTTCTCATTTACCAAAGGGGATAAGCTCTCTTTGGCCGGTCTCTTCTGGCCAATGTACCTATAAAATCTCTTCTTGTTGTTGTTAATCTCCCTTGCCAAATTCAGTTTCATCTGCACCTTGGCTTTCCTGATCTCGCCTCTGCATGTCCAGAGAGCACCCCTGTCCTTTAAAATAAAGTATTTTTAAAGTGCCTGTTTTAAGAAGGCTTGTTCCCCTTTCTTTTCCAGTCTATTTTATTATCTTCTTGCCTCCAGTCTTCTTAACCCTGGCTTGGGCCTTATGAATAAAGACCATTAGAATCTAAGAATGCTAAGGAGAAAACTCTCAAGAAAATACTTGATAACAGCTCTCTTGATGATGAGTCTCTTGCTACTAACTGTTCTTTGCTATACAAGAAAAATAGACAAATAAATGACTGAAACCCAACAGGATATCAGAGCTTACATAATTTATTTATAAGAGCTTGAAATTCTCTCCTCATGACCTGCTAATTTGTTTTGTCTCCAGCAACCTCAGTAATTGAGAGAAGAAAGCAGATACAAAGGTAATTTTTATCAGTCACTGGGTGAATCTGTGAATGGTCAGGTCTGTCAAAGGCTCCTTTTCATTCATACTAGCAGTAATTCCAGCTACATTAAGTAGTCCATTTGTATAAGTGGAGGTCATTAAAGCTCCTATGAGAACCTAGTGGAATAGATTTGGATGAGTTCCACTTGGATATGTTGCTATTTCCCATGTCAGATTTGGAATATCTGAAAAATATTTGCTACACCAAAGATAAGGGAAGAAATATTCTATTGTTAGACTTTCTTCCAGTTTTTATATAACTCTGACAAGGATAGGCTTTCTAGACTGTATTTCATATTGATAAAAAAATCCCCATATTTTCATACTCCTGAAATTCTTACATGAAAATCAGTTTGCAATGTTTGTAGGAAATTTCTTAAACTACTCAGCTTGAGGTTGAAAGAAGAAAAACAGATATTTTACATTATCATTATGTCTTCATATTTCAGTCTGGAAGACCTCCAATATTGTTTATATATATTTTTGGAGGATCTACCTTATCACAAATTACTCAGATTTTGAGGGATGCTGTCTCAGATTCTGCAACTTGAAAATTCTTCCCAGATGGATATGGAGCACTCTGAGTGGTATAAAATATCCTAGGTAACTGTCCTGGCATAAAGAAGGTTTGGAGAAATACCACCTATTATAGTCTTTATATGTGTAAAGTAACTTGGCTGAAGATGTAGGTGAAACAAAAAAAAAGATTTTTCATGTCTTTGAAAGATTCACTGATAGTGATGAATGAGAGACATTGAAAATAAATACATGTACTCCATGTATTCAGGTTACTTTAAAGATTATTTTCGATCTTTAATATCTGATCATACCACACTCTGTTCTTCTGAAAAGTTGAATGAAAAAATTGTTTCTCATGTGCATCATGATAGTGCCTAAAAACAAAGTCAGTTCCAAAGAGATTTTTGTCTAAGTATTAAGCCAGACACAGAACAGGGAATAAAAATACTAACAAAATTTTGTCATACTCCTATAAAAGTGTGCTTTATGGGATACTGTAGATGACTTGCTAATAAAGACTCTCTATACTTAACAGAAAGACTCCAACATAATACTGGGTCTTCTAATCTCAACGTTTCATTCACGTTCTTCTACACCCACAGGTATCTCCATCCTTATTCTATGTTCTCTTCCTCAAAGAGGAGTAGAAACAAAACGACTTATGTCTGTGCTATTGCCAGATGGAATGACTTAAAAATAAAAGATGTGATTTTCAGTAAGACTTAAGCTTATAAATTACTTTTAACAGGCATTTTCTTGGCTATTCTTCAGTAACATGCTGACTGTAAGTGTGCCTTACTATTTTGCTACTGGATCAATTTTATTCAGAAATTTAGATTTACTGATGAAACCTGGGGATATGTTTTTTTTTAATTATGGAGAAGATAGTACGCTGTCCAGGAAATTGATCAAACCACTGATTTTTAAATGAAAAAGATAAAAATTTTTTGGAAGCTACCTAATTACACAAGTGCTCATATCCCATGGTTTCTTCATTTTTCAACAATTTCCTTTGGTTTGTGTTGATTTCTGTTTGTTTTAGTTTTTTAATTAACAATAAATTATTATTGTTTTAATAAAATGGTACCTCAATGGTATTAAATTATCACTCTACCATACAATTCCCAGGCTTCTTTTTAGGAGTTAAGGGACGCTGGGCACTATTCCTCATAGGTAGTCTAATGTCAAGCACCATATTTTGGGCAATTGAAGATTTTGGCTAATATCCCTGTCCTTATTGGTCTCAGAGAATAGATCTCATTTAGGTGTCTAATATAGGTGTGATCCATGTGAAATAGCCTTGGTTTTTATGCATAGAGAGGCGTCCATTGTTAGGTAGGACTAGATGTTTAGCTTCCTTCTTAAGTCTACTGATATTTATCTTCTTAGTAACGAAGAAGCTTAAAACTGGATCAGGTCTGACAGACATGGAACAGGCATGGCCTGCAAAAACACTGCAGCGGTCCAGTTTTGCAAACAACAGCTGGTAGTGGAGGAGCTGCTTACTTCTTATTTCTCCCTAATTTCTGTATAATTAAGGGGCTGGAACAATCACCCCTGAGCAAGATACATGAGTTCTAGACCTTCTTAAGCTCTTATTTTAATTCTGCTAAAAATTCCTAAGGGTGGGTGAGGGAAATTTCTGAATCAGACTACTGAAGATGAGGTATTGTGAATATAGGAATGATTGTCAGTTTAGAAAAAAGAAAAACAATCCCAAAAGCAAACCAAACAACAAAGTCCATAGTTTGGAGGAAGGTACAACCTAAATCTAATGAGGAACAGGGAATGAAGTGTTTGCATCCTACAACAGGGCAAGTTTCCAAGCATTTCATATTCATAAATGATTGTTTGGGGAAATTGTCTTTATGAACTTAACTGTAGGATATGTGTTTCTCTTAGTACTGGCTACAACAAGCTTAAGTACCTAATTCTAACATTTTCTGTAATCCTGTGGGGATGAAGCTTTTATTTTTCAGTGTATTATAGTGTTCTGAATCTGTGAAGAATTCATTTGGTCTTCTTGGCCATTTAACTTAGGAACTCTGTAGGGTCAACAGAGAGAAATAATTGCATTTAATTATTTTATCTTACCATTTATCTTACCTTCCTTGCATTTGTTCATAAGATTGACACCTCAGAAATGACAGTTCTTTGTACTACTTCTAAGAGAAGTTTGCTTAGATTTAACCATATAAATTTTATGTTATATGAATATTTTTCTCTAAATATGACTACAGATTTCTAAAAACATGACTTTAAAATATAAAGAAGAAAATCTGTTTATTGAGCCTTCTGTAGATATTTGGAAAATACAGGCTATGAACATGTGGGATAAGGTGACACGTTTATTTTCTAGAACTATGGATATTCCTTCAGCCTTAAAAAAATATTCAGATTCTTTACTTATAATTACAGTTTAGAAGTGGAAATTCTTGTTAGATTAAGTTGCTTGAATTTCAGAAGTTCTGAGGTTGTTCTGTGATCTTAAAGTTTAATTTCTAAGACTGTTTAATACTTACATTAGCTTCTTTGTTTGCAAACACCTGTAATTTTATAATTTATATCACATTCATTAATGGAACTTCAGTTGCTTAAAGGCACCCTTAATAGACTCAAAACATGTTAAAAAGCAGCACACAAAAATATTTAATAGCAATTTGCTTCTTGTATTTACTACTATATCAGAGAAGGAAACCTTCTTGTCTTGCCATTCCGATTGTCTTCCTTGGTGGTATTAAAAACTGCAGACCATGACAACAGAATAACTTCTAGGGAAGAAATTAGACACTGACAATTTATTTGCAGAGGAGGATCTATAAAGTCATCTCAAAATCAGTTTCATATATCAGATCTCAGAAATATAAACAACGCTTACATCAAAATTTTGTAATGAATATTTAGTGTAATAAACAACACTGAACAGCATTAACTTAAATTAAATTATTAACTGAAATTTATCATCATTGGTTCGGTCTTCTACTTTGTGAGCAACAGAAAATTTCCTGTAGAAGCACAGAAAAGTGACAGAAGCAGAGCAGGATTCCCAGAGGTTCAAGATTTTTCTCTCATTACCACTTTGTCCCATTCTTTACAATTACACTTTGTCCAACGAGTTGGCATGTAAGTCTATTCATTTTGATAGCCTTATTTGAAACTTGAGTTAGTAGTTATGTTACTAGCCAATTCTCTCAAACCCTATGGAGTGATAAGACTAATAGAGGAGAATGATGAATGAGTGTAGAGGCAAGGCTCTGGACTAATTATAATTTTTAAAAAGAGGCTGTGAAAGTAAAGTAGTTCTTTGCGATCAGGGAAGGAAAGAAATATGAACATCTTTGGATCATGCAGCTTAGATGACTTAAGGCAATTCATAACCAACTACTAAAATAGAATATACTGTCAGCAAACAGAAGAAGTACAAGGTATGGTAACTGAAAACATGTTTGTCAATGCATCTTCCACAATTTAGTGGGTAATAAAATGAATGTGTTAAACTGTATAGTATTGAGAAATATAGATAAAGCAAAAATGGGAATATGCTACTACTGTAAAGTAATCCTATGAAGAACTGTAGGTCTCTCTTAAGCAAAACTGCATTTACCGTGTTAGCTCATTGCCCTTTTTGTTTTAAAGATTTCAAATTCATGGCCTTCACAATGACACCCTTTATAAGAAAAGAGGCATTAAGTTTTATGAATTGTCTTATTTCTAGTACCAAAAGTAATATTTATCTACTTAGAGATGCTTTGTAATACTGTTTAGATAAAATATACTTAAATTTTCATCAAATTCTGAGTTTGTAGTATTGCTGTGAGCTGGTAAGGATTTCCCTTTTTTTTTTTTTTTCCCAGTCTGAAATCACTGCTCTTCACCAACAGATAAAATTAGTTCCCTGTGGGCTTTTCAAAAATATCTGTAACATGAAATAACTAGTCTTTCCTCAGTGATAGATTTAAATTAACCAGATTTAAGGCTATGGTACCTAATAAAATATTAAGGATAGAAAAGCCATGTGTATATGTGGGAAGCACACACACTGGGAAAGCATCTTTCTTGAATACAGTGCCTCTGTAGGCTTTAGATATTAACAGTATGATGTAAATGTCAGCAACATGGATTAAGTCTGGATTTGATATTGGCGCTTTTTGGTCTGTGTTCAGAGAAAGGAGACAGTCCTTGATAAGTTACCATGGTAATAAGAAGTGTAGAAAAGCCTAGGGTAGACAAATAAAAGCAGAGTCATGATGTGATTCACCTGACTCACTGTAATAATCTAGAGTTATACTAATCACATACAACACCTCCTAAACTCCAGCTGTTGTGTAAGCATGGGTTTTCCATGTTTTCTGGTTCTCAGCTCCACATGTATACCTCAGGTCCATTGAAGTATCTGAAGTAACATGAAATAGCCTGTATTTAGGCATATTAATCACTCCATCAGATTCCTTCACTACTTCTGTTTTATAGATCCAAGTATGTCTGTTCCTCTTTATAGCTCACTTCTTTTCACAGTGAATGCCCTCTGAGATGTCCTGCTTCCACCAGCACCTCACACTGCTTTAAAGACTTAGAGCTCTGTGCAGACCGAGGCTCTGAACTGCTTTTCACCTTCTGTAATCTGCTATATAACTACATTACTGTGGACATTACTACCAGAAAATGATTCAGTGCTGTATCTCTGGGGTCTTTTCATGAATGAGTTCCCCAAATTGGTGCCTTTAGAGGTGCATCTAGAGAATGAGCTAGAACTCCAAGTAAACATGGCCTAACTTAATTCTTGTGTACAGATGATGAATTTTTAACAGGCTTTGTGTGTATCTTCATGTTGATATATCTTACTTGGGATTGAGGAGTATTTATAATACACAAATTCCTTTCTTCATGCTTTCATGTCTTACTGTCAAACCCTCCTATTCCATCACTTTTCAGTGTAATTCATAGACTGTAGTTACGTAATGCATGAGGTCTCAGGGAGCTGTTCTAACTGTTATGATAATATATGAATGACAGGATTCTGTCATATTCTGTCATCTGTTCTATATAGACCTTGTTTTACATGGATGTGATATTACATCCATGTCTAACAATTTGTCCTGCCAGTCAAAAATCTTGTCAAATATTGATCTGACATCAGATTCATGTATAACAAGATTTCTGATGGACAGATGAGCAGCTGCCCAGAACTAAACAAAAACCCCATTGTTTTTTTAAAAGCTAATGCTGCCAGCCAGTAATGTGGATTTTCTGTAGCATTTACCCACAACTACAATGTCTTCTATCTTTAATATATATATATATATAATCTTCAAATTGGTAATGTTGCAAGGATTGGATTTAGCTTCTTAATGAAATTTTAAAGATAAGAGCTGGTGTGGCTGTGTTAACAAATGCTATAGAAAACCATGCTTGGCAGCTTCAATTTCAGTGCAGACATATGGGATATCAAAACAGCAGGAAGTAACTGAAAAGGCCAAGGGGAATTAAGGTGATGTGTGTAAGAAAAAACTTGTTAGACCTGAGGTTTTAGAGGATGAGTATTACCATTAAAAATCCTCAGAAAAAAAAAACAAAAAACAAAAAAACATTGGGATTTTTTTAAGTTTATGGAAACTTGACCAGGATAAGAGTCTTGTCATTTCTGCTTGCTTATCTCTTACAATATTTATGCTATTCTGAAGAAGCTTTCTGGATTCTAGTGATTAGTAAGAGGAAGAGGAAGGGAGAGTGGTGTCAGCTTCACTAAGCTTTTGTCAGGCCCGTAGAAAGGACGTTGTTGCAGCCATGAGACATAGAGAGAATAAGAACATAAGCTAGAGTGAAGAGATTAGGCATTCATCATTGAAACTGCCACAAAACCCAAATCAGTCAAGATGTATCATCAGCAACAGAGAATTACTCAGGCAATATCAGTCATTGAAAGCAACCAACGATATGGCTCAGAAGTTTATTTCAGAAATGCCATGAACCTCATGACTAAAGCTTTGTATTTACCTCTAAAAATCACAGTAGCTAGTGGCACTTGTTTTCATAAGGAAAAATAAACATTTAAGGGAACTTATTGCTGTGGAACAGTCATACAGAAGTTCCTCATGTTAAATAAAAAAGGGCTAACAAGTGTTTTTTTCAGATCAGCACTACAAAGTAAAGTGCAAAGGAAAATGGCTGATGCAGTCCACTAAATTAGACTAATGATCAGCAGCTAAAGACCAATGGCAATCTTATTACTGATGGCAATTGGCTGTGGATCAAGCTCCAAGGGATCTCACCTACTTCATACCTTGTCTTCCCTTTTTACTTCAACTGCTTTGAATTAATCTGATGACCCAAGGCATTCACTGCAAGGATATAAACTACCCTTCAAGGTAGCTTTACTGGTTGGTTAAGTCAGGTTTATGGCTCCTTTGTGTTGCTCAAGTATTGCAAGCATCCAGAACATGTCAAGTCTAAAAGCTATAGAGACAGATTTAAAAAAACATATAAACCTGTATGCACCATTTCTCCTGTGCTTATGTTCAATTTACGCAGCATCCTATGCCACTTAAAAACATTAATTGAACCTTACAATAGCTCGGCATGCATTTTGCTTGGGAGGGTTTTATGTCTGTTTTATGCTTCAGTGAGCAGTTGCACAGGATGAGACAGCTTGCTCAGTTAGTTCTGTATTTGCAATTATATTTCTATAATATTGGTTTCCAATTACTGTTACTATTCAAATAAACAGCTAAGTAGACAGAAGGACTGGAGAAGTGTGCACAAACACAAGCAAGTAGAAATGTATATACATATGTACGTTCATGTATTTATCTTTCAAAATACCAGATTCAGTGGTACAATCTGAAGATGATCAAAATCAGAAAATTATAAAATTGCAGCAACTTGGAGCAGAATCCAACTCAAGCTGTGGAAAGCCAGTTTTTAGCTGTACTAATGAGGTTTGTTGCAATTGTTATAAGACGCTAATTTATTGGTGGGAATATGAATAGCTACATGTGCCCCAGGATAAGGGGAAAGGAGAAAAAGCTCTTGTCCATATGAGAATTTTTGTGTGCTGTTTGTGTTTTATTCAGTGCAATCCATTATTAATTCCAGCATTCCTAAAACCTCCAGCAATGTTGAAAACAGTGCTTTCAACTTCAGCCTGAACCATAGTATCTATTAAGTGAGGCCTTTGAAATCTCTATATTTGAAACCACTCTCAAATCAGAGAATCTGGTAAATCTCTCTAGCTTGTGTATACGTCTGTGCAAAAGCTCATTTTCAAAGAACTGCATTTTTTTTCCTCTGGGTTGAGGGTGGCTTCAGCCTGAGTGCTGATACTTCAGAGGTTTCCAGCTACAGTCGGATGTGGCTGAGGCTGAATTTGAGGTCCTATCCCTGAGATTTGCGGTTAAAATTAATATTAAACCACAACATGCTCTGGTACAGTTTTTGGAAAAATGTACATTTTATTTTGTCTGTTGAATGTAACTAAAACACAGCAAGTTATTGCAAAAATCAGAAACTCGGTGGGCTTTTTAATAAAAAAAACCCAACAAACCAGAACCTAAGACAAATTAATATGGACAGATTTATATAAACATCATGTATTGCAAATAGAAGGGAACTTGATTACACAACCCAAAATGTGTTCTGGGATCTTTTTGTTACACCTGGCAGCACCTTGATCTAGCAAGGACAGTAATTGTAGTAACTTGTTTCTATAGTTTTATGTTTTCCAGATCTTGGACTACAAACAGATATATTCCAGGAGGTTGTTAAAGTTTGATTTTATTTGGAATTTCTTTAGTTCTTCTGTACTGTGGGGTTTTCTCTTTCATTTTCTTGGGTTGTAACATCTGTCAGTTCTGTTTTATGGGTTTGTTTGTCTACAGAAAATGGAAAAAGTAATGATTGTGCCAAGAGACTTCTTTTTCTACCAATATCTATGTATCATTTTATATGACCATGAAGAATGACCATTTATGACTTGCTTACAACAAAGACAATGGGCCTGATGCTGATATCAGTTACATCAATGTAAAACAAAAGAAGCTCCACTGTATTTCACCAGTCATCAAAAAGATTTGAGGAAAAGCTTTTCAAATCAGAGAGGGTATGTAAAAAAAAGTTTGTCTAAGTTCAAATATATTTTTAATAAATTAGTTTAGTTTTTATTAGTTTTTTAATTAGTTTTTAATAAATTAGTTTAAAATATGTTTTCTCCCCTACAAATGTTTTAACTGGCCGTAAGGTAAATAACACACTCTAGACCTTTCAGCTGCTTTGAGAGTAGCAGATTTCTGATGCCTCACTATGCATCTGAGCTATGTAGTTCTCTCATGACAGCTGCACATTCTGTCTCAAGTTATTAACTCCAGTAGGAAGCCTGAGGTGCTGCTGAGTAGCTTCCTCTCCAACAGGGTTTCTGCGTTGGTTGTGTTGGACTTCTGCATGGGAAGTGGATGGTTTAGAAGATGTCATCCTCTAATAAGGACTCTTTTCAAGCTCAATTCAGATACCAAAAAAAAAAAAAAAAGACTATTCTTCTCTCCTTAATCTGGGCAGTGTTTGTGGAACAAAAAGAAAATAAAATTGAGGAGAAAAAAAATAGTCATGTGCTTTGGCCACATATATATTTATGGGGATCCATTCTAAAAAAAAAAAAAAAATTAAAATATTAAAGTTGCCTAATGAGAAAAGTTGGATGGGGAGTAAACTGCTGTGCAGCAGTTTGTCTCTATGACAGGGGTGAGTTTTATGTGGATTTTTCCTCTGTATTAGTAAATCAGCATAATAATGCAGTATTGCTTCTGTAGGTCTAGTTGGTAACTTCTGAGAATAAATAATTCCTTTTGGGTTACTTATATACTAAAGTGATGGGTGTTTACATGAACTTATATACATGTTCAATATTTAAAATTTCCTAACTGAGACTTATATCTGGCCAGCAAGTTGTACAGTGGATAACTTGATTTTCAGTAGCTGAAACAAAGTATGACAAAAAACTTTGGAGTGATAAATGCTCTTACGAGACAATGATAAAGCTTTAGCACGATAAATAAGTTAATGAAAGAACTGACAAGATAGCTTAATTTCTTCAATACCTCTGCATTAGAAAAATTACACTGAGTCAGTTTTGGAAAGGGTCTGTGTTCTTTCCTAGTGATGGGCAAGAAAGAAACATACAATAGATGTAATGGCTTCCTAGCATATTTTGCAAGTGGTTGGTTCATGCCAAGTTGCTAAAATTTGCTATGTGTGTTGCCAAGACACTTAATTTCTAATTCTCTTGTTGCAGGTTGCAGGCCAAATGGACACAGGATCATGTCCACAAATGCGTAAGATGTCCAAATTTCAGATATTCCCAAACATGAACATTTCCAGTGGGATGTATAGTTAATGCCTTACTCCACAGTTTGTGAATCAAATATTTTGGAAGTACTTATAACAAAAAGACCTCTTATTTATATTCCAAAATGTCTTTCACATACTATTGCTCATGCATGGAGCACATTTAATGGACTTTATATGAACAACTTGAAAATAACTTACCTTCTCAATTCCCTTTTGGCTTTCTATCTCAAACAGTTTCTGACATCTGTATCTTCTGTGGAGATGCAGACAAAGTAGTGAAATGAGTATTTCTGGCAATTTCTGCCATCCAGACACAAACACATTTCCAGAAAATATTTGTGCTGATTTTCATGTTCTCAGTAATACAAATCTGAAAAAAAAAAAACCAAATACAGAACAAAATATATGGAGGAAAAAATAACATAATAATACCTGTGTCTTAAAATGAAATGTTATAGCCTTTTAAAAAACAGATTTTGATCAGATCTTTGAAGAAACTTGACCTGTATGTTCTGTGGAATTGTATTAGTCCTTTGCTGTATAAGTACGTAAAGGGTGAGTGTTAGGAGGACGGACCCAGGCTCTTCTCAGTGATGGCCAGTGATAGGACAAGGGGCAATGGGTACACGCTGGAACATAGGATGTTCCATGTGAATATAAGGAAAAACTTTTTCACTGTGAGGGTGACGGAGCACTTGAACAGGCTGCCCAGAGAGGTTGTGGAGTCTCCTTCTCTGGAGATGTTCAAGATCAGGCTGGATGCATTCTTGTGTGATTTAATCTGTGTGATCCTGCTCAGGCAGGGGAGCTGGATCTTTTGAGGTCCCTTCCAACTCCTAACATTCTGTGATTCTGTGATTCTGTGAAACTGAAGGCAAATTTAATTGGAAAAATTCTGGTCTCATGGTATTCAATGACTGCACCTTAACTGATTGCAGTGCGTTAAAAATTTCAAAACATGTGTATGTAAATTACATGTTCATTTGAATTCAGAAATAGAATACTTAGATGTAGATTATTTTAGAACATTTAAATTGGAACATATAATAAAGAATGGAAACCAAAAGCATCTGTTTTATTTTGTTCCTCTCCAAAGCAATGAAGAAAGGTCTGACTTTACTGACATTTTCATTCTATTTTATGGATTGGTAGGAAGAATAGAAGGGGTCTCCACCTCTGTATTTAGCACTAGCAAGACTTTTCTTACTGCTTTGGCTTGGGACATGTGAAGGGATGCAAAGCCCGTAGAAAAGACTGGAATTCAAAGACGAGTGAGTGCTGAAGTCAGAAGCTACTATAGATACTGATGAATCTACTTTTAGCTCCTGAAAAAGGAATACTTTTCTCATCTGTGCAATCATCTCAAATTATTTTTATGCAGCCATCTCTCTACAGCTTGGTGGTTCCTTAGCTAATTCTTTAGATAAGAAAGTATGTATAGGAATGTAATTCAATTATGTAACATCAGGGTTGTAGTAATGAAATCTAAACAAGCATCTGCTAAAAATGATAGTGGTTGAAAGAGATGAGGAATGTCTTATGCTAAACAAACACAATGAAAGTTTTGATAGAACTTCAGTATCTAAGCTCCAGTTATATATTTTTCAATGTTCTGGGCAATCATTTTCAGACTTTAAAAAGTCTTCTGATTGAATCTTGAAATATAAATTTTACATATATGAATATGTAAATCAGGAACTTTGTAAAATGGTATGATGCTTTTTATACAAAATTATTTTAATTAACATACGTTCCACTATTTCATGTATATGTGTTTTATAAAGCTATAAAGGTTATTAATAACAGACAGAAAGTAGGCTTATTTCTATCAGAGTTACCCCTTTAGAAAGTTTTGATGGTATACTTTAAGGATTATTACAAATAAATTATTTCTTTGTCTGGAAGAAAATAGTACCTGTAGTGTGATTGCTCTGTCAATACTAGTCACAAATTAGGTTTGGAAGCATGTAGAAATGCAAATTTCTGCTACAGGCTGAGTACTCATCCTGCAACTAATGAATATGCACTTGACTCTTGTAACCTAACCTAATTACCCATAAAGCCATAGATAGATTTCACTTGACCCCAAACTTTAAACTGTTAGCTGCTCCTTTGCCTGATAACGAAGTGATAATGCAATTATTTGTGTACTAAAGCAGAAAATGTTGATCCCCAGTAATATGTCAGTGTGGTGTATAACATGGAAAAAACATCCAGACTTTTGTAGAAATTCCATTACATTTTTAATTGTCCACCTAAGGAGTGTAGGAGCACTCTACAAAATATGACCTACTCTAAGCTTTAGCAATATCAGCTTCAAGTGGAAGGAGGAAAATAAAACAGGTAAAATAACATAAGGGAAATAGAACAAATGTCCCTTCATTTGGGCTTAAGCCAAGTTATTACATGTTTCCTTTCATTCTGTGCTTAAGACAAAATCCCTGATATCAGAGGATATGTTCCTGCATAAGGAAGGAGTTAAAATGGATGAAAGTTCTCTTGATTTGATCTTCTGTTTTAACAGTGAGGCAGAAGTCTGACAAGTTAAATGCCCAAATGCTGTGAGTTCTAGCTAAAAGAAATACATAATAAATAGAATCTGCATCACAGGAAATCTTAGGGAAGCTGGGAAATTGCGTCTGTACTTTCTGTATTTATAATCACATATGGGGTTTTTTTAGGGAAGAATTTTGCCATCTTACTTTAACAATTATGATTTTTTTTAATGTACAAATAAACATTCTTTATCTGGCCACCAATCTGTTTCCCAGTAACAGTAGATATTCGATATCAAGAGACCTGATACAGTTTAACATTTCTCATGTTGAACTTGGACAAATACAAATATACACTTGTTTGGTTTTTTTTGTTGTGTGGTTTGTTTTTTTTTTTTTGGGGGGGGGTTGTTCTTTTTTTTTTTGTTTGTTTTTTTGGGGATTTTTTTGTGGACCTGATTAGAAGATGATCTTATGTTTTAAGTTGTAACTTCATGCTCTGCAGCAGCAACACAGTGGAAATTTCTCCTAACCTCTCCCTCAGTCATCCTGGCTTATTTAATTTGAAGTGTTAGGTAATCTCCATGGCCTGGCCCAACTCCTAGATTGACTGGGGAGTACAGTGGCTGACCTGACCACACAGGGAACAAGAAGCAGAGACTGGAACAGTCTGCAAACCCTTATGTGAGATTATGTGACTCTTCTCCTACTCTAACACCAAAATTTGGGACAGATGCAGACTTGATGTTCTCTTGCTCATGTTTTAATCATTCGGAGAATCAACTCAAATGCACTTCAAACCTGTTGTAAAAGTGGAAATTTCTGGCTTTAGCTCACCCTTATTATCCATACATTGTAAATCTTCATCGTGTTTTTCTAAGTCTTTCTTGTTTCTGTTTATTCTTCTGACATTGATAGCACAAAATGTACAAGGCACCTGAAATATGCCGGCGCATTCTCACCTTGGTGAACAAAACTGTTGCTTTGTAGGGGGTGTCAAATGTCAAAAATTTTTTTTTTTCTGGTCATTTTCACTAGAGGGAATTAAAACAGTAAAGTTTGGATATGATAAAACCCAGGATGACACTGTCAACTTGCTTGTCATGATTAGTACTGCTGGAACAGGGGGCTGTTAACTTGTTCTCTAGAGAAAAGCTAAGGATTGCTGCCCTTCCCACTTTTCAAATTGTGTAGAAAAAAAAGCTTCCAAATCAAATGTTTCTTTATTCCCTTTTTAAAGCAGGGTGGCTCAGAAATGCCATGATTCCAGGCACTGTAGTGAAAATGCAGCATCAGGAATTAGAAGCTAGTAAAGCTTCTGGGTTAGTGACTCTTTGCGCTCCAAATGAATAACAGGAAGATATAACAACAACAACAACAAAATTGTCCATATTTTGGAGAAATTTATCAATTCTGCATCTCCATAAAAAAAACCCAAACTGGCTTGCCCAGGAAATTCTTGATTGCTCAACAGTCCTTTACAGCCCTTGCCTATAGACTAAGGTTAACAAGAATTGGCAGGAGAGGATTTCATTGCTAAATAAAGTATTGCCCTTTCTGCCACATTTAAGACCTCTTCTTCAGGTAAAAATATGCTTAATTTTGACAAAATGTTGCCAAAAATACATATAAAAGGTCATGTTGAAAAAAACCCAGAAAATTTAAGTCATTGAATTTCAATTATGCTGCATCCACTGCTTTAAAAAAGCAAGCATAGATATCTAAGAATAGTGAATTGAGGAATCAATTGGTTGCTGACAAGAATATTTAAAAAACAATGTTTCTAAAGTCTTTGGGTCAAATTCAGCTTTGATTTAGGTGGGTATGACTTCCACTGCCTTCAAGGAATATTGTAAAAATAAGTGTTGTCATATAAGTCACTTTCCTTTTAAACTGAATAACTGGGAAATTATTTTAAAAGCAGGAAAGTTTTCAGATTACCTGCTGCTTGTGTTGAAGAGATGCATGTATTCTTCTGGTAGATAATTTATGCAGACATACTTTTGTATTTAATGTGTTAGGGTTTTCAAAAAAAGACACTCTGACCTGCAGCTAAAATAGTTGTGAATCTTTCTACTTGTAGATGTCAAGATGCCTTCTGAAATTATTTCTTTTCTAGTGTCTTCACAAAGTGACACTATTCTCACTGCAGGCAAACAAGAAAGAAAGAAAGAAAGAAAGAAAGAAAGAAAGAAGGAAATATAAAAAAAATTAAAGAAAGGAATAAAACCCCAAGTAATGTTTCAAGGCCAAATACTTTGCCTTTTTCCTGATGTAGCCAAAATTCACTCTGCTTAGTCTATATAGATTTATGAACTTAAAGAAATAATTTGTAGGGAAGGATGTTAAGAGTGCTTCTCTTTTATTATCCAGAAGAAATTAAGGCTCCAAATAGCGGAGAAAAGCTACCTTTTTAACTGATCGATGATACCATCAGCCTGTTTGATATTCAATTTGAAGCACATAACCTATCAAAGATGAGAGAAGACTCTCTCCAGATTACCTCACACACCATATGAATAAATCCCACTGGTTACCTCTGGAATATAACATGTGGTAGAAGAAAGATTATTCTATTTCACCATTTTTTTAGGGTTACTCTAATAAACCCCACGACATTATGATTTATGAATTAAGATAGAAATTAGCTGACATAACTTGTGACTATGCTGCCATAATTCCTTAGGATATATGACATCAGTCTGGATGGTACATTATAACAACAAATAAAAATAGTGCTATTTGGAATAAAAACTGTTTATATTGGCTCTTTTCCATTCTCATGCAAGTCTACTTAGAATAATTATTTCAGGATTAGGGAGCATCTGGATCACAAAATGTTGAAAGGAGCATATATTGTACCATTTTGTACCCTCCTGTACTTTTACAAAGCATTAGAGTTACTAATGCCTGCAATTTCCTTGCTTCCATAAAACTTAAAATAACCCAAATATGTCAAATCAAAATAGTAGATAAATTTTGAAATTAGGAGATAATTTCATGTTTTGGCCAAAAAGGCTTTCTAGGTGGAATATGAAAGCTTTCTTATGTTAGTTGACCTTTTGTGTTGTGAGTTAGGAGATTGGACTAAGAGTATTGAATATGCCTAACCTGATGTTCCTTCATTGTTTCATGACCATGAAAAATTTCACCCAAATATCATAAACATCATGTCACATATAAGTCATATATAGATTAAGGATTTTTCTTAGGAAAATAAAAAAAAATAAATAAAAGATTGTGGTTTGCTTTTCATTCTTACCCCTGCCTGTCACTCACCCCCTCCCCCCCCCTTCCATAAAAATAAAAATTAAATATTAAATCTCAGGTTTTATTCATATTATTTCACTTGTGTGACATAGGAACAGTACTTTGTTCCCAGTAGGATTTCAATTACTCCATGGCATGAACTTACCATCTGGACTACAATTCCCAAAATACATTCTGGAGAGTTCTCTGAATCATGCAGTGCTTTAAGGGAGCTTGACTGTGGTGCACCACTAATTGGTAAGGTGGGGCAATAAATGAAAAAGAAACACAAGGTGCCACTGTGGTTTAGGTAGATGAAAGTTACTTTCTTTTGGGTTCATTTGACAATAAGATTCATCTACCTGACCGTATAAAGGACCAGGTGTTTTGTGTTTCATTTCCCTTTATCTATCAACATTTTCCATTCTAAATCTCTTGTTCTGCCAAAAAGTCAGTTTTAAATGGTTTTCTTTGGTTTTCATCTGTTCGAATTATGAAGAATTCTTGCCATCTTATTAAATATTTGGCAGAAGTTACTGGATTAGATGACTCATTGATTATTTTTTTTAGTGTGGCCACTGCTACTAGTAAAGAATACTTTCTGGCATTTAAGTCTAAATGAGGACACAGATTTACTTCTAGGTAGGTTTCTTTATTTTTCTGAAAGGATAGTAAGTATTTTATTTGACCTCTCAAACATATTTTAAGCAGATTTTATAAAAAGTAAAAAATTTATAAAACTGATAAAAAATACTTATTATAAATGTGAGTTCTGTGGGTACAGGGTTGTCGTCCAGAGGGACTTGAGGACTGGACCCATGTGAACATAAGAATCACAGAATCATAGAGGGGTTTGGGATGGAAGGGACCTTAAAGATCATCAAGTTCCAACCCCCCTGCCATAGGCAGGAACACCTATCACTAGACCAGGCTGCTCAAGACCCTGTCCAACCTGACCTTGAACACCTCCAGGGAGGGGGCATCCACCTCTTCCCTAGGCAACCTGTTCCAGTGACTCACCACCCTAATAGTAAAGAATTTCTTCCTAATATTTAATCTAAATCTACCCCCTTCCAGTTTAAAACCATTCTTCCTCAACCTATCACTACACACCCTTCTAAAAAGTCTCTCCTCAGCTTTCTTGCAAGCCCCTTCAGGTACTGGAAGGCCACTGTAAGATCTGAACAACCCCAGCTTTCTCATCCTTTCTTCATAGGAGAGATACTTCACACCTCTAATTATCTTCATGGCCCTCTTTTGGATCCATTCCAAGAGTCACATGTTCTTCCTATGTTGGGAATTCCAGAAGTGGATGCAATACTCCATGTGGGGACTCACGAGAGTTGACTAGAGGGGGAGAATCACCTCCCTTGACCTGATGGCTGTGCTTCTTTTGATGATGCAGCCCAGGATATGATTTGCCTTCTGGGCTGTGAGCGTGCACAGAGCTGTGGAGCACCTCCGCTGTGAAGACATGCTGAGAGAGTTGGACTTGCTTACCTTGAAGAAGGCTTCAGGGAGTTATTTCAGCCTTCCAATTCCTGAGGAAGGCTCGTGAGAAAGATGGAGAGGGACTTTTTAGAAGATCATGCAGCGATAGAACAAGGATTGCAGTAAAAAGGGTAGATTTAGAGTAAATATAAGGAAGACATTCTTTACTGTAAGAGTAAAGAGGCCCTGGCACAGGTTGCCCAGAGAAGCTGTGGCTGACCCCTCCCTGTCAGTGTTCAAGGCCAGGTTGGATGAGGCTTTGGGCAATCTGGTCTAGTGGAGGGTGCTTCTGACCATAACATTCTACGATTCTATGTGTTCATGGTGAAATTTGGAACATATACTGAAATGGACATTTCCTTTCTTTTTTTTAAAGTTTTGTATGAATTTGATTAAGTACTGTTGAAAAAATGTAGAACTGACATTGATATTAGAGAAAATACATGAAAGTTGTTGCTGCCATTGTCAATGTTTTCCTGTCAAAGCCCCTGAAGGACTTTCACTGAGACAGTTTTGCAAAGTTGAATTTAATAGAAAGTTTATTAAAGTGACTGATATAAAGAGTTCAGAATTGCCGTTGATAAATGCACTTACTGTAAAAGCACTAATGTATGACTATAATTATAAAACTATCAAAATACTATCCCAGGTATTCTCATAAAAAAGAAGTTGAAATTGCAATTGCTTACCAAGAAACCATCCCTAACTCAGGTGGAGGAGAAGGAGCACAGCCCATCAGTTACCTCTTCAGGGTCTTTAATTTATTCTTTCTCATCCTTAATATCACAATCTTAGTCTTGCCCTTCCAGGGGTGACATTTAACATGATTTGGGTGGAGAGTAGAGTCACATATGTTTAGCCTACACTTCTTTTAGCAAGCTATCCAAGGGGATTGTGGAGTCTCCTTCTCTGGAGATATTCAAGACCCGTCTTGATGCCTGCCTGTGTGACCTCCTCTAGGGAACCTGCTTGGGCAGAGGGGTTGGACTCAATGATCTCTGAAGGTCCCTTCCAGTCACTACAATTCTGTGATTCTGTGATTATTATATTTAGGGGGTTAACTCTAATATTAATTTCATGGATAATTAAGCAAAAGGTCTCACTTCAGCCACTATAGTCTTTGAAATTTGGTCTATCTCTAGCAAAAATAACGCCATTTTGCCTCTGGAAGACTCCCTCCTTTGGCTTCTTCTCATACCAAACTTTCTCCAACCAAAATGTTCATATAAAGAGAAGTGGACCCTTATTTTTTAACCTTATGTGCAATTTTCACAAGTCCTGTTTCTAACTACTGTTATTTGGCCTAGTTATCCTAGATTTGCTTACATCCCTTCTTATAAACTTTTTCAGGAGAAACTGTACTCCCTAATATTTGACCTATTTTGACTATATTTTGTCACCAGAGGCTTGGGGGGGGGGGGGGGGGGGGGGAACGGGAAACAACCAAAAAAAACCCCAAAACATCTTGTTTCTCTAGCTACCAATGAAAGCATTTCCTTTCATCACTCCTGCCTCACATTTCCCACCTCTCCAATCAGCAACCAATAGCTGTTCTCATCTCTCTAATCATTGCTCACAATATCTCAACTGATTTTAATTTCAGCACAATTGTAGTGATAGCACAGACCTTACCTTCCTTCATCTAGCTAACAGCATTATTCTTGTTCATTTCTCCTTCCCTTCTAGACTTTAGTTGACCTTTTAACAGTGTGGACTACTACTTGCTTTTGATTCAGTTCCACGGACATCTATTTTTTCCATTTTTTTTTCACATACATAAATAAACAAACAAACAAACCAAAATATAAAAAAAAACTTCTATTTTGTTCTGACTTTCCCCCCTGAAATTTACCTACAGAATTGCCATGAGTAAATGTCTTCATTTGTTTCTTTTATCCATCAGTCTTATTCCACTTACCTCATCTTGGGTGCAATCTACAAGATCATTGTTATCCTTTGAATCTCATTCTATTTCCTAGGACTTATATCACTTCCCAGTACTTCTCAATTTTCAGTTTGAGTTCTGATCTCCTCTTTCAGACTGAGTCTAGGTTTAGCGTTTATAACCTCCCTGTCTTACTGCATCCCCATAAAAATGTGAAAAGATCCATAAATTATCCCTAATAGGTACAGAATAAGTGCATTTAGTCCTTTTATGTGTAAGAAAATGAGATCTGGAATTCTAGACTGCAGGAAGCCTTTTTACCTTCCTTTGCATTCAGGAGCTTAGAACAGTCTTTCCTAAGAAAACAAACCCCAAAATCCAACCAACTAAACAGATCCCTCAGAAAACCAAACAAAACAAAACAAAAAATCACAAAAAAAAACCAACCAAACAAAAAAAGCACAGATTAAATGTTTTTATTTATATAATTCTTCATAGTTCAAATGTTTGAGGTCTTCTGTTAAGGATATCCACTAAATTATCCAGTTTTAAGTATACCTGACTAACAAGGAGTAGAGGCATCTTCTGTCTGGATTGCCTAATCATCCAGATATGCTCACATTATGGGAATAAGTGTTTACATGACTCAGCCAGCACTGGCAATGATTAACTTCTGTTGAGGCTGTTTCAGAGAATAATTTAAAGTGTATTGAGCTACAGAAAGAGAAAGAATGAGCTAGATAAAAAAAATACAGATTTGATAAATTTCCTCTTAATTTTTCTTCCTGGAAACACAACACAATTCAGAGCTCAGAGTTAGATTTATGTCTTCCCACATAGGACCTACATAGAGTGAAACAACTCAGAATTGAATCCAGGAAACCTCTGGGCTGCCTGAGGAGCTACCTTGATGAAAGCATGGGAATCACTGACAACAGGTGTATATCTAATAGCCTGACCATCTCTGAAGTCTGCTGGCTGACTGAAAGCTCTTTGCAAGATGCCTCCAGCCATTTATAATCCCTGATACAGTACCCTGCCTAGAAGGTAAGTTGCTTACTTAGAGCTCCTCTTTCAAAGAATGGAACAATATTCTTCCCTGTGGTAATGATTAGAGTACCACAATCGCCCAATTTGGTAGGATTGTCTAAGAGACATTTGTAAATTCACAGAATCACAGAATTGTAGGGGTTAGAAGGGACCTCGAGGGATCATCAAGTCCAACCCCCCTGCCAAAGCAGGTTCCCTAGAGCAGGTCGCACAGATAGGCATCCAGATGGGTCTTGAATATGTCCAGAGAAGAAGACTCCAAACCCCTCTGGGCAGCCTGTTCCAGTGCTCTGTCACCTCACTGTGAAGAAGTTCTTCCTCACATCAGTGCAGAACCTCCTGTGGTCCAACTTGTGACCATTGCCCCTTGTCCTGTCCCCACAAGCCACTGAAAGAGCTTGGCCAGTTCCCTTTGTCTCCCACACTTCAGATATTTATAAACATTGATGAGATCACCTCTCAGTCTTCTCAAGGCTGAACAGCCCCAGCTCACTCAGCCTTTCCTCACAGGGGAGATGCTTCAGGCCCTTCATCATCTTTGTGGCCTCTGCTGGACTCTCTCCAGGAGATCCCTGTCTTTTTTGTACCGGCGAGCCCAGAACTGGACACAGGACTCCAAGTGGAAATTCTCTACATCCAGAAGGGGCTTGTTTTTGGCCTGAGACAGATTCAGATCTCTTCTCCTTCCCTTCAGACTTTTATATAAAGACAGTTTAACTAGATTCCCTCCCTGTCCTGTTTCAAGATCTATGGAGGCACAAATGGAAACGTATGAGCAGGGGTCCCGCCTTACCATCTGCCATGCTTGGGTTTCCTGTGTGGCATATTAAAAATGTTACCAGTCATTTAAAAGTATGTATATAGACCATGTTTGCAGTAGCTAAAAAATACAAACCAAGCTGTTACAAAGTCCCACATCCCCAGTGAACAAAATGCTGTTTTTCGAGTCATAGACTAGTTATACGTGTTTCACCTAGCCATTGCCCTGATGCTGAGAAAATTATGGAAAATTGTATGTTTCTGTACTACTCGGGAAAAGGGTGATTATCCTGGGGATGTCTGCTTTACGGCTTATTGCTGCTTTGCTTTGGAGACACTGCATGGGGAATACCTGGGAGTGAAATCCAGCTGATTACATGCAGAAATGTGCAAGATGCAGTGTATCACCTGGGAGAAATGAAGGAACTGTTAAAGCATTATCCAGAGGTAGATGTCTAAACCAGGTCTGTCATACTGAACCCTAAACTATCATTTTTCTCTCATTGGCTATAGAAGGGAACACATAGATACCTATACTGTAGCATATCTAAAGTAATAGGAGAATCTGGGTCATCATATTTACTCAAACAGCTACTAATTTCTAATTTATCATCTCCTTGTGTGATTAAGATACCTATATTTCTCTGCATTACTAAGTAGAATTAACACATGCTATCCACATTACGTGATTCACCACTTGAAATTCATGTTGAGGGGGTGAAATGAGCTTTTTCTAATTACAAAAAAAAAACAAAAAACAAACCCCCGAACACAAACCAAAACCAAAACCAAAACCAAAACCAAAACCAAAACCAAAACCAAAACCAAAACCAAAACCCAAAACCAAAACAAAACAAAACAAACAAAAAGATTAATAGTCAAAAGTATTATTTAGCTAATTTTAAAGAGACCAATGTCTATTTTAGAAATGGCATCTTGCTCATAACCTCAATGTGGGAACTAATCAACAGATTTTAGTACAATGCAAAGACACTACAGCTAATGTGATCCTGGTTACTGGAGTCCACAGGGATATATGGCAATGGGATATTTAGTCTCTATGTCATGCATGTCTTTAGATATTTCCACAGCTCTCACTTATCCACTAATTATCCCATTTGATACACAGGTCACAGCATTGAGCTTCCCAATTGGAAGTAGTGAATGAATTCCTCGTTTGCTTAGCTTGCATGTGAGGTATTTGCTTTACTTATTATACTGTCTTTATCTCAACCCATGAATTTTCTCACTTTCACTCTTCCAATTCTCTCCCCCATCCCACTGGGGGGGGCAGTGAATGATTTGCTGCGTGGTGCTAGGGTAAAACCTTGACACTTTTCCATTGGAAGATCCTACTCTATCATTTATAGATCAAATGTTGGAAAGTATATAATATTTTATAAAACATAATTTTTTCATTCGTAACCCATGTGGCAGAAAAGGACCTGTTTTGGGTTTGTATGGCAAAGTTTTGGGAGGAGCAAGGGAGGAGGTGTGTGCAGGGGACGCTTCTGTGAGAAGCTGCTAGAAGCTTCCCCTAGGTCCTACGCAGCCAACACCTGCTGGCTCCAAAAGGAATCCACTGCTGGCTAGGTTCCAGACAATCAGAGATGGTGGTAACACATCTGTGATAACATATTTAATAAGGAAAAAGAAAAATAGCATCATCTTTTTCCTGCCAGAGTGAGTGAGATGTGAGAAGCTTTGCTGAAAACAACATCAGTGAAGAAGGAGGGTGAAGAAAGGTTCTGGGCACTTGAGTGAAGATTCCCCACAGTGCATCCACAGTAAGTTCACAGACCACACTAATTTGTGCAGGAATGTTGATCTGCTTGATGGTAGGAACACTCCACAGGAGGATCTGGCCAGGCTGGATCAATGGGCCAAGGACTACTGTAGGGTGTTCAACCAGGCTCAGTTCTGGGTCCTGTACTTGCTCTCAACAATCCCATGCAATGGAACAGGCTTGGACAAGAGTGTCTGGAAATCTGCCTAGTGGAAAAGGACCTGGGTTAGTTGGTCAATAGACAGCTGAAAATGAGCCAGCAGTGTACCCAGGTGGCCAATAAGGCCGAGAGCATCATAGCTTGTCCAGAAATAGTATGCCCACAAGGACTAGGGATGTGATTCTCTCCTGTACTCGGCATTGGTGAGGCCCTAGCTCAGGTACTGTGTTTGGTTTTGGGTACTAGAAAGACAATGAGGTGATAGAGGGTGTCCAGAGATAGGCAGTGAAGCTGGCGAAGGTTCTGGGACACAAGTCCTGTGAGGAATGGCTGAGGCAACCACACTAGAGGCATTTACAAGGCTTGTAGATGTCGTGCTTTTGGGGACATTGTTTAGTGTTGGACTTAGCAGTGCTATGTTAAGGGTTGGAATTGATAAAGATCTTTTCCAACTTAATGATTCTATGATTTTAATAAATTAAACTGATATCATCAGCATTACACTTTGTTAAACACAGTACCTGTGAAAATGAAAGCACATCTTTGAAACTGTCCAGTACAATTAGCTTTGCACAATAGTCTTTTCAGGGAAGCACAGTAATTACTAACAGAAATATGTGTTCCTTATTCTAATCCAATTACCTATCGACAAGTTGAATAGTGACTGTTTCTGCCACTGAGTTCTAGATTTTATGTTTATTTTAAATTCAGTAAAAGCCATAAGTCTTCCTTTCTCAAAGGTGCTTTTGGCTCCAGGACAGATGATAACCAGAAATCATAAAAGAAGTTTTTGAAGTTTTACAGGATATCTAACAGGGTTGACTGGGTCATTGGTTAAATAGTGAGATATGCTTTCTACTCCCAAACCAGGAGAATGCCTGCAGCCTATATCAATATTATAAAAATTACCTGCAGCAGACTAGCTTTTCTTAACAAGAATAGATAACCCTCTTACGTTCTGAACACTCTTTTTAATGTTGTATACTTACCCCAGGAGTAACTTAAATAAAGCGGCTATATAAATGCACATGTGTTTAGATAAAACACTGCTATAAAAATTCACATTTACAGCAACTATCATGACTGCAGCAGAAAAATCATTTAGATCTACAATACTGCAATAGCATTATTCAGTTATGAAATAGAAAGAAAACATACATATATATATACAAATGTGACACAATTTATTATAATACAAGATATATGTATATACTGTAACGGCTTCTGTACCATATCGCTTCAGAATTATGAATCTCAAAACTGTTGAGAATTACAAACTGTAATGAATGCCACTTCTGCTGAACCCTCGACAGAAAACAGAAGAACTTGTTTTGGTTTGTTCGTGTTTTTTGTGGGTTTTTTTTTTAGTTTCTAATCTCTCACAGTTCATTTTGTGAGATTAGTGATCACAGAATCATGGAATCATGCAGTATCACAGAATGTTAGGAGTTGGAAGGGACCCCGAAAGATCATCTCATCCAGCCCCCCTGTCAGAGCAGTGATATTTTGGAATAGCTACATTTGCTTACTTAAAATCCCTATCTCTTCCAACATTTTTTACTTCAGCCATAGCTAGAAGGTCATGAGCTTTTACAGCCATATCTAGAAAATCACTAGCTTCTTACAGAAATAAACTATGATAGACTTTGATGCTATTACAAACAGTTCCAGTAATCCTGCTTTACATTGTGTAGGACAAAAATTTTGTTATCTCAGGACAAGGGGATAGATTTACTCACTGTATATTGAGTTGAATCATATCCTAAAATCCGTACAGTGAAGGTGGAACTCACAGAACGGTTTACCGCCTTTTTAGTGGTGATTTAGATATACATTTTTCATAAATATAAATATCTATCTTTAAATGCAAGGTCAAAACATTTTTCAGCATCTCAAAGTGCCTGCCTATCAGTATGCTGCTGTAATAAAATGTATTTCTTGAATTTGCCTCTCTCTTTATATATTCATTGCTTTAGTCCATGATGCTTCTCTTCTGAAAACACAGATCAGGGTATCATTTAAACAAAGCAAACAACCTTCTCCACTGAAAAACTATCCTTAACACAGGAACTAGAACATGAAGGATATATTTTTCCCACATTACACAAAAGTTAAATCAAGCATAAAAGTTACATGTCTTGCAAGTGAAAATGCAGTATTTCCTTTGCAGGGTATGCTAATTGAACTGCACAGTAGACAAAAGAAAACATCACTAATTATAGCAGTGATGAAAAGGTTGTATAGAATTATCTGTTAGGTGATGACATTAGTTTATGTCCAAGGTTAATGGATTAATACCTTTTTTTATTATTTTTTTTTATTTTAAGGAAAAACTGCAAAGAATCTCTTATTTAGTTCTTATTTAAGCCTTATTTATTAGGCTTAATTTAGTACCTTGGAGTGAATTTCAGGACAGAGTGGCTCTACATGAAGCCAATACACTAATGAAGTACTCATAGTATAAGTTCTGTGTAGGCTTATGCAGGTCATCATTACAAAAGGAGAATTTTAACCCAAATGCTCTTTGACTAGAGAGCCACAGTCTCAAAGCATCACTAAATGATGCAGCTGTAGTATCACATCTTCTGTGTTCATTTATTGATAGTTGGTGCTTATTGAATAATTAATTGCCAAAAAGTGCAATGGTTTGGTGTTTAAAATACATTCCTGAAGATACTTGCAGGACGGGTTGTCTCTATTTCATTGTATTTCCTTTACTTTGAAAAACGTGGTTTCCAGACATTTTACTAGAATTTTATAGGTGGATGTCCAGATGGGTCTGCTGCTTCTACTACCATTTACAGTTTATAGTAACAGGCCTGCAATATTTTTCTACTTAAACTCAATCAATTACATCATGTCCTGATTACATCCTTCTGACCCCAAGAACTTTGTTTTAGTAATCCCATGGGAGATGTGGTATGAAAATCTGCAGTTATATGCAATTTGGGTCTCACTGTTTAGGTTTATAGTTTCATCTTTATTGTAATGATCTCTTGGCTTCTTGGTCAATGAGCATAATTTTCTTTGTTGACATCACGTCCTTCATTCACATTTGTCTCTGTTCTGTCTTCCTTCTGGTAGGTTGCACGTGATTCAGCTTGTATGAAAATTCTGCTTGCTTTGTTTTATGTAATAGCCAACTTTTAGACTTTTTTCATGAGTTCTGCAGAGATCTAGTTGGCTTTCAGTTTTCTAATATAGCATGCCCACACAAGAAAAATTCTTATATTAAAAGAATCCATAAATCAGCAAAACATTTGAGAAACAAGGACAACCAGTACACTGGAAAAGTTCAACTATATAAAAAAGTGTATTTTTCTAAGTTCCAGGTGCTTTTAAATGTATGAATAGCATACAAATATTCACTTTGAATTAGTATTTTGGGGGGGAGGAAGCAGGTGATTATTAGATGTTTAATTTTTAGCCCCTGGCATTTCAGATCTCAAATTGTCCATGAACGATTCACCGTAATCCATGCTGACTTTCAAGACTAGTGCTCTGCAAACCATCAATCTTGTGATCAGGATTATGCTACTTAGGAGCTAGAAGGCATTCAGGAGACTTTGTATACTTAATACTTTAAATATATAAGGAAGAATGCAAGCAGACATGCTGCGCTTAGTAATATTAAGAGGTTTTTCATTATATTGTATATGGATCTGAGGCGTTAGTCTTCACAAACGACAAGCTGTTCTAGCTCTCTGTGGTACGCTCAGTTTCTGCCTGTGAGACGAGGATAATGTTTGCTGTGTTCTACACACAGTTCAGTGGCCTGATCTTGAAAATAATTATGTATGTATGTACAGAGCTGTAGTAAGAGAATGACTCACATGAAGTTACTCACGTGTGTTTGTAGGAATAGCTTATAAGAGACCAAGGCAGCGTAAAAACAGTCTGTTTTAATAATGAGAACAAAACTAAAGGCAACTGTAAACTGGCTTTAGCATTGTGGATTCAACTGTCTGAAAGCTGCTTATGGGGAAGACTGCTTCTTAGCATTTGACACACACTATCTGCTCCAGTGAGACAGCTAGTAAGTGCTGTTTTGCTTCTTTGTGCTAGCTGACAAATCTAGCTGCTACTGCTACTACTATAATGTTGTGTTAACCATATTTTTATACAGTTTTCACAGGTACCAAAAATGATCTTTTATAACTTTGTGCCATTTACACCATAGTGGAAAACAAGCATACACTGGAGGCAGGCTGAAATGTTACATTGTAACTTTGCATACATTCTGCACTTCTCTCCATTTTTTGCTTTTTCTTTTTCTTTTTTTTTTTTAAATTAAAATTCAGTTGAAAGTCTTTTCAACTAAAAATATAACCTTTTGAAGTTGTTCATTATTTCTGAGCAAAGTCAAAAACTGTGAATATGATAAAAGCTATCCAAAATGAAAGATAAAAACGTACTTGGTTTGAAATTATAGAACAGAAAGTCTTTTTTCTTGCATATAGAATATACTTTTCTCATACATTGTATTTTTATATGTATAACCATGATGATATATTTACTTTTCATATACAGTCTTTTCTCCTTATAATGGTTTTCTTCTTTTTTTTGTAGAAACAAATTATCATCCAGGTAAAATGGTGATATTTTTAAATGCTGTTTCTTTCTCCAAATATTACATTAAAACAATAGACATGAAAAAGAATATGGCATCATGGTAAATTGCAGTAAGTATATATCAAAATATATCAATAATATAAGAACTAAAATGATTGACTAGATGAGTTTATACAAATCAAGAATATTTATAATACTGTGTGTGTTTTGTATGAGGCTTTATGCTGGATCTGTTTTAACTTTTAACTTGAGTATGTCTCATTACATGATGTTCCTCATCATACCATACAAAACCTGGCAGATCTCAAGCTTCCAGAAAGCACAGAGGCTTGAAGAAAGGTCTTTAAAACTTCCGACTTATGTTTGCTCAGTTACCTTTTCATTTCAAAGATACTTTTTGAATTACACATTTTAGAGCCTACTTAGAGAAATGAATTGGGGAAAAAAAAAAAAGCAAGTGCTGAAGATACATAATTTTTGACCATCAAAGATATCCTTCAACAAATTTTATTCTTAAGATAGTATTCAATTTTTGAAGAGAGGTATGGACACAGTCCTTCTAGACCATCTAAAGGAATTTTTGTCAGTATCTGTCTTGCCTAGTCTTTCACAACTTATGAGGTCTCTGTAGCTGTTTTGAAGATCTAAGTATCCTTTACTGTCAGATGCTGATATCTGTGAGAAATATATACTCAATTCTGTTGTCTCCTTATCTCTGTGTGTGTGCCTGCATTCCACCTTTCTTCACAGACCATAGCTTAAGCACATATGAGTGTCAATGAGAAACAAGAGAAGATGTCTGAACAAACATTTTAAAGATGGAATTTTCCTTGTATTGTGAGTACTTGTTTAGTCTAGTTATCCACATCTATATTAATTAAACAGGGCCACACGTAGGTTACTTCATTTGAATTAAGCTGTTAAATCTGCGATCCCTCGGTGAGTAAATTGTAGCTACTTATCATTATATACATTGATATTATATTAACATTTGCATTAGTTTTAAATAGCTTGAGTTGATAACTTGAAGATGTAATCCCCTTTCCTCTGTTTCTAGCTAAACTCATTGACAGTAGTCCACTAGTTAACAAATAACATAGCATAAAGAAAAATTTAAAATGTGTATGACCCAGATGCTAATTACAAGTAAATAGGAATGTGTGATTTAATCTTAAAGATGCCCTGCATGCAGTCCTGGGACAATGCAGGCATGGGGACAGTGTTTCCCATGAGAAATAAGGATGGCTGCTGTCAGATGGCAGTAAGTCTATTAGTTCTGGTTTTGCCATATCCTGGGGCTCAGTTTCATCTGACTCCAGCTGTTTACCACAGCATGCAGAGCATCATGTTCTGGTTTCAATAGATTCTTACTCTGACCTCTGGATGCTTTTCTGCCTCAGGTGTCCTTTCTTGCACTATTCTGGATTTTCTATCATGTTTGCAAGACTCAGATGAGTGTCTGAAGTCCACAGATTTGTCTGTTCTGCATAACTCTCTTTGCTAGATGAATTCTAATTGCTGGTCAAGAATTAAATCCGAGTCTTCCATTAATTTTTCCTTTAGGATGTTTTGTTCCAGATTCCAGTCATGATCTGATATTATCAGGGATTCAGTTTGTCCCTGAATTGCTACATTATCTCTTCACACATGAGCACTTCTTTGTTTTCCATTTTTTTGTGCTCTCTGCTTAAAAGTGCATTGCAGATGTATTTCATTTTTATGGAATGAACACCACTTCTCAAATCTCTGTATTATATATCTGCAGTTAGTCTCCTCTGCCTGAGCCTCATCTACCTGAATTAACTGCAAAATACTACAAACATTAAGTGCTTCAAGACCAGCTGTTATCAACAAGTTTCTACTGTCTTCTTTTCTGAGGGCAACTGTGGCTTGCAGACACAAAATGAACCAGTACTTTTAAAACATTTCTTTTTCCATCTCTCTTTACAGGAATTTCAGTTTTGACCCCCCTTTTAGCTGCTCCATTCAAGACCAAGTGGTCTTACAGAGATCTTGCTTCACATTATATGTAAATGAAACTGTAGTGCAGTTCCTTTTTGTTCTGCAACCCCAAATTTCTTTTGTATGAAAATAAGTGAGGAGAGAAGTGGATATACTAGGATGCTACAGTAACTCCCAGCCCAATGCACTCTCAGGGCAGGGTTGTATGACACCATTAGTCTTGGGCAGTGTCAATAGCGGAGGTCTTGCTGTGAGCCTCTGTGAAACATAACAACCAGCCCTATCTAGTGGTTCTGATTATGTCATGACTTTGAAGATTAGAAATACTGCATAAAATGACATTTCCTTTATAATACCATATCTATAGCTGGCTGCTATAGTCCCCTCAGCTCCCCACATTCTGTATTATTACCCCCTTTTTAATGGAATTTAACTTCCATAGGATTTTATTTTCTGGCAATTTTTTTTATTGACTAACTTGAGCAGAGTCAAGCTACCACAACCCTTCAGCAATTATTTTAACAGTTGACAGCAGTTTGCTTTGTTCTTTTATCCTCATGAGGTAAATACCTGTTTCATTCGAGTTCCTCCTTTTATAAAATAATCCTGGATTCTTATATCTTTTATCGGTTAATTATATAATTCTCCTCTAAATACTCTTCTTTTTTAATTTTGGTTTTTTCTTTCTCTGGAGATAAGCCTTGTTTAGTATAAAGCCTAAGATTATTGGACCCGAGTTTTATTTCTCTCTGTTCTCAAACCATTCTATGCTGTCTGTAAACCGCAGATGGAAGAAGTCATCCTTTCAAGCTTGAGTTTGTATTCTATGTGTTATGAAGTTGTCTTCCACATAGTAAAGTTCTTTTCTCACCCTCTATTTCATGTTACCTAAGTAATTAAACTTCTCCATTACTCTAACATTCAACAGCCTCAAGAGTTCTTCTGGTAATTGCCTGTACTTGTCAAACTCTGCTTTAAGTGGCAGATAGCCATTGCTCTTCCAGGATTAGATGACCTTGTGAAAGATTTTCTTGTTGAATTAGTTTGGAATTTGAAAGTTTCAGAAGTTTTGAGTAATAGGTTTTTAGGTGGTTAAGTTTATTCTGTCTCAGATATCTGGGCTAGGGAGTAGGGTAAAAACTGACAAATCTTCTACTTCAACTCCATATTAATATCCATAAGATGCCATTTGATTCTGACGGCACAGACATTGTGCTCATTTGGAATTTAATATAAAAGAGAATTGAAAAGGGTCTTTCCCTTTAATTAGGAATTTGTTTCTTGTGTAAGAAAAAAAATACCCATAAAGCAAAACCCCAAATGCCTCTTTTTTTACTTTTTTTTTTTTTCCTGGGAAGGTAGAAACTACTCGGTATAGGATGTCTACGGCTTGCATAAATCTTATGTCACTGTCTTTTTGTAATATGAGGTTGTATTCTGAGGAAATTCTATCAGTAAAACGGTCTTGGAGAACATTTACTGAATTGGATATGGAGGTAAAACAGATGGGCAAATGCCTCATCTGTGCTTAGGAGTAGTCTTGCCATCTGAAAAAAGGAGCCACTTCTCACATGACACTGTATCTAGAACAGCTCAGAAACTAAGTTTTGTTAGTTGGGTTAAAGATGACCAGGTGGTACATAACTAAGATTTGACCACTGCTAGATGTGCAAACTACTATTGAGTTCCACATTTTTATGATAAACATTGTGAATCAAGCTTTTGTACAGATTCCTAAAAGGATTTTCAACATTGATATCAACATCAGAAACAAGGATAACACAATAATTTTTCAAAGACACTGGTATAGTCCAGCAGGCAATTTCTTTCAGCAACAACAGATACAAATGTTATGTATACTTATTTTAACATTTTGCCTCTTGTGGAACTTCTTTGCTATGTTGAACTTCAAAATATTTTATGTTGAGGCAAAACTGTGTAAGTGTAAACCTACTTAATGTAGCTGTATCCCTGATGTGATGGTTATTTGATGATAAGATAAACAGTAGACTAATCAAGATTTCTGTTTCCTTTGGGTTAACAAAATTAACACAGTATGTTACTATAGGAGGATGACATGAAAATAAGAAAATTTAACATTTGGTAATTTTGGGACATGTTGTTCATATAGTGACAGTACTTTGAATGACGTTGAATGCATAAATAACATCATTAATGAAGTAAAAATGTGTGATAGCTGCACCAAAATGGATTTTTAAGTAAAAGGAAACTGTTAGTGTGATTTAAGCTGCGGCAGCAATGACCTTACTGTGTGAGCCTTTGTCACTACCATAAAGAGTTATTGTTTTACTATACCTGGTATGAGAAATCTTTGCTGTCTACTTATCTTAAATGAAGACTATGGTTAAAAGTTGTGGAGTCTTTTATCAATGAGGAGGCAGTCTTTGAAGAAGTCAACATACATATTGGCTGAGCAGCCTACCTGAAGCAGTAAAGAGAGTGCCTAAATTGCATGACAAAGACCTCAATTAATACAAATATTAATGATCAAGGCATGGTGTGTTTATAGAATCATGGAATGATTAGAGTTGGAAGGGACTCCCAGAGGTCATCTAGTCCAACCACCCTGCAAGAAGCAGGGACACCCCCAACTAGATCAGGTTGCTCAGGGCCTCATTCAACCTGGCCTTGAACTTCAGGGATGGGGCATCCACCACCTCCCTGGGCAGTGCTCCACCACTCTTACAGTAAAGAACTTTTTTCTAATATCCAATCTAAATCTACACCCCTCTATTTTGAAACCATTACTCCTTGTCCTGTCACAACAGGCCCTACTGAACAGCCTCTCCCCATCTTTTTTGTAGGCCCCCTTGAGGTACTGGAAGACCGCTATAAGGTCTCCCCAGAGCCTCCTCTTCTCCAGGCTGAACAGCACCAACTCTCTCAGTCTGTCCTCGTAGGAAAGGTGCTCCAGCCCCTTTATCATCTTTGTGGCCCTCCTCTGGAGCCTCTCTAACTGGTCCATGTCCTTCTTCTGTTGAGGGTTCCAGAACTGGACACAGTACTCCAGGTGAGGTCTCATGAGGGCAGAGTAGAGGGGGAGAATCACCTCCCTCGACCTGCTGGCCATGCTTCTCTTGATGCAGTCCAGGATGTGGTTGGCCTTCTGGGCCGCAAGAGCACATTGTCGGCTCATGTTGAGTCTCTCATCCACCAGTACTCCCAAGTCCTTCTCCTCAAGTTTAGTTGCTCATTGTACAATTTTCTGATTTTCTGATTCAAAACCAACTGTTTAAGCTGAGGGCAAACTTCAGTCTAGATCTGAAAATGGCATTTTTCTATATTGAGATGCACTGCAAAAAAATAAGGGTGCTGAATTCTTAGGTGATACAGATGAAGAAAGACTGCATTTTGACAATAATGTTAGCAAAATGTCCACTTGCATTGTTTTAAAAGTTGGTCCTTGTATTTCATGCAAGCATGAATTTTTTTAGGTTGAGATGGACTTTTCTAGATACTATAGTCCAACTTCTTCCTCAAACCAGTGCTGGCTTTCTAATTAGATCAGGTTGCTCAGGACATGGCCCTCAAGATGGACATTTCAGAGTCTCCCTGGACAACTTGTTCCATTCCAGTGCGTAAGCATTCTGATAATGAAATTTGTTTTAATTTTATTTAGTGAGGAGTACTCTGCTTCACTCTCTGAACATGACCTCCTTTTCTTCATGAGATATCTTTGAGAAGAGTCTGTCTCTGTCTTTCCTGTAGGTGACCATTAGGTAATTGAGGAGAGCAATCAGATATTCCTTAAGCCTTCTCTTTTTTGGTCTAGGCAAATTCAGGTAGTTATTCTTTGCTGAAAAATCATGTGTTGTAGTCTCCCACCCATCCCAGTGCTCTTTTGTTTTACTGTCTTCATGTTGTCAATACCTCTTTTAAATCAAAGGGCTCAGTACTAATTAAAGCAAGATATGGAGTGGAAGTGTTAGATAGAAGGCCCTTGATCTGCTGAGTACTCAACCCAGTGTTTGGTGATCCTTCATCACTATAAAGATGTTTTCCACCACTTGTTTAATGCTAAATATAGTTTTGATTTAAATTACTGCTAAGAACATTTAGTCATGAAAAATGCAAAAAGTTAAAGAGGAAGCATAGGTATAATAAAAGTCCTTTTCCCAAGGCTTAAGAAACAAAAGTAGTCTCTGGTTAAGAATAGAACATTCCATGTTACTGTAGACCAAACCTTTTGTTCTGTCTTTCCTTGGTGGAAGAGAAGTGGACCATGAAACTCTAAGGTTTCCTTCATAATTATGATTTCCTGGAGAATTCTTACAGATTCATGGAAAGGTCAGGTATCTCTTTCCCTGCAGAAGTTTTAATACTGTTGAGCCACATGGTAGTTTTTGCCCTGAAAGCAATGTAGTGTATAGGAAACATCCATGCCTAAAAGAAGTTCAAAATGTCCCATAGTTCTTTGCAAAATAATAAAAATTGTGGAGTCTGAGGCTGTTGTAAATAATCAATTGTACATTACTTTAGATCTTTTTTTTCCTTTAGTGACCTGTAGAGAGACACAGATCCTGCCTTCAGTAATAGCCATTCATACTTCAAAGAATTTTTATGCTTTATTTATGACTTTTTCTTCTTTTTTATTTAACCTTGATACATAAGTTATATTGTTCTGTACTTTTGGCTGATATTGTTTCTTATTTAGAAAAATAGAAAAGTGAGAAATGCAATGTATGGTAGAAGAGTATTTGGAAAAAATAAAATGAAGACCTCCCTATCCAGTGAGAACACCTCACTGTGGAAGATTTCCCAAGACATCTTGATGTTTCTTGTTGAGACAAGAGGTCGGGTAGAATAAGGATTCATACAGAATATATCCCTAATCACTGCCTCTTTCTCTGGTACCTTTTGCATGATCCCCGATTAGTTACGTTTTCCTCAGTTCTTCTAGATATATTGCTTTCTTATTTTTTGTATTGGCAGCTTTTAAGACACAGATGCAAAAAGGACTTCACAGAGCAGAAAAAGTGTGGCTGACAAGGGATCGGAGCCATAATATAACAATAAAAATATGGATGAGGAAGCATTACTTCATAGACCTAGATCAAGGCTCTGTTTTTCAGCACATGTGGCTGGATTTGAAAGGATGTGCAAATAACATAATCATAATGAAACATGATTATTTTCATGGGAGCTGAAATTGAAGCCCTGTGATAAAAGTTTCATATTTTTAATTCAAGAGAGTAGGAATGTACTTGGTCCAAAAAGCTTGTAAAGGATAGAAAGATGATGGAAAAAAGATCTACAGTGTATGAAACTGTAAAAAGACTTGTTATAAAGGAAATCTCTTTCGGTCCATCACTTATGTTCAAATTCTTCCTTTTTTACTTTTGCTGAATGAAGAGCTGATGACAGAAAAAAATGTCAAAATTAAAATATATATATATCTACTTTGTCAAATGAGATCAGAGCAGAGAGTTAGTGAAGTAACACTATAAACGTAGCTTGGTGTACTATATAAATGGGGCTATTAATGTAAATGGACTTCATTAATAACTCAATTTTTGTCATGACATTTCTATTTGTCTGGGCAGTGTGAGGATGTTACATGATATTTAGCAGGCACCACCTGATATAATGACTTGTCATAATAGAAAATAGTAGATTATGAATTAAATTGTCTTTTAAATTCTGAGTTATCCACCTAAGACTGGTATAAATTATCAGATCCCAAACATATTTGCAGACCTGTGGGTAAAAAAAGCAAAATGCAGCCATATGTTACAGACAACAGAAATATGATTACTATATAAATGGTGCATGGTAGGCCATATTGCATTAGAATTCTGATCCCTGAGATTCTATAACTGAAAAAGCTTGTAGGAGTAAAATGTGTATTTGGGAAAATAGGATATTTTTTGGCAGTGTTAATTACAGAATCACAGAATCACAGAATTGTAGGGGTTGGAAGGGATCTCCAGAGATCATCGAGTCCAACCCTCTGCCAAAGCAGGTTCCCTAGAGCAGGGCACATAGGTAAGCATCCAGATGGGTCTTGATTATCTCCAGAGGAGACTCCACAACCCTTCTAGGCAGCCTGTTCCAGTGCTCTGTCACCTCACTGTGAAGTTCTTCCTCACATCCGTGCGGAACCTCCTGTGGGCCAACTTGTGACCACTGCCCCTTGTCCTGTCCCCACAGGCCACTAAAAAGAGCTTGGCCAGTTCCCTTTGTGTCTCATACTTCAGATATTTATAAACACTGATGAGACTCCCTCTCAGTCTTCTCTTCTACAGTTATAATCCTCTCCGCATGTCAGATAGTAGAGGTCAACATTATGATTTTGACAAAAGTGTAGCAGTTACCTTGTTTTCTTTAGGTTCCCAGTGAACACTATGGTTTTAGGACATTCTTGGAAGTGCCACCCATAAGAATCTCTAAAAATACTGAGCAATCCTGAGCACTTTTCACAAGTCATTAGAAATAATGTCCACTGAAAACATCATCCTCCTGAACTGGGTTATGAAAACATCATGAAAGATATGGTTCACATATTTCATATATCATGAGTAAGTGGATCTATCCATTTAGGGGTATGTACATTTTTCCAAGGTGCCTGACATTGCAGAATACCATAGTTGGAAGTTACAACTTCAACATCTTTACTACCTTTTTATGTTTTTCAGGTATCAGTGGTGTTTTCTTCTAACTTCCTGTGGGGCAAATTTTTTCTCCTTTGTATTAGTGCTTCTGAAGTCGGTTTCCTTCCTCAGATTTAGTCTTACATCCTGATTATCTCATAATTGGTATTTTGTTCCTGTGGCTCCAATCTCACTTGAAATTAGTGTCTATGGCCATGATTTCATCAGCCTTTATGTGCCCAAGGCTGTGAGATATAATTAAACTCTTGATAAATTTTTAAATGCAAAAGAAGAAAAAAATAGAAAAAAAAGTAGTAACTTTGATACAAGTCAAACAATATTACTTGCACTGCCAGATTCCTGTCTAAAAGATTTTAACCAAATATTTAAAAATGAAATACTACAAACTGTTGGCTACACATCACTTCCTTATGAAATAGATGAAACTTTGGGGATTTACAGACATTTTTGTAGGTACTCACCATTTGTCTGAATAATGACTAAGATCCTACAAATCACAGTGAGCATAACAAAGTACTTCCTTAAATCATATTCTGTCAGTATTGTCCCTGATCTACCTTTTCTGTGCCTCTTAGTGGTAGATGTATGAAATGTAAAATGGACTGTGTGGTCTTTGTTTTTCAATATTACATTTTGTTAATAAAACAAAATGCTGAAATAAAAGTCAAACCAAAATGTTTCAAACAGTGAATCAGACTTAGTTATCATTCCCTTACCTTCAAAACTAGTTGTATAAGTTTATGCTTCTGACAGAATTATTATGCTCACAAATAAATAGTTTTCCTAGTGTTTGATTTTGGTTGGTTGTTGTAGTTCTGTGCTATAGCTATGAAGTCAGGTTTCAATTCATCTTTCTTTGTTAATTAAGTAGTATATACCAGATCAGATCAATATATATCAAATTATATATATTATGATTTTCCTTGGGAATTTTGTAAAAGAAACTATTCAGAAGTTGACATAACTTCTGAAGTTGACCACACACTTCTATGAGAGGGATAGTTCATTGGGAAAGGAAAAGTGTGCATTCTGGACCAGTATATGTCATCACTGTTCTTGGGCATCCAACATGCAGTGAGCCTCTTTCAGGGAGAGGATACTGGGTAAGATGGATTTTTGGCCTGACCTAAAGTGATTACTTTTAATCTTTGGTATTCCATAAATTTTGGATACAACTTTTTATGGCCACTATAGTAATTTTCCTTTCTTTATATCTGGGTTGAAAAAGCAGTAGTTTGTAATACAACTGCAGCAAAATGGTGGTCCCTGAACAAGTGGCTACTTTTCCAATACAGGAAGATAGTACAAGAATAAAGCTACAGACATTCTTGTTCATTTGGGACATAAACTAATGCTTTAATCTTTTATATGTGAATTTTTTTATTATTATTTTTATTGTTAGGGGCATTTTGTAGTATTTTAAAGAATTTTAACAATGAAGTTAACCATGACATCTGACACCTGCTGAAAAAATTAGATGTGCATGTCAACACTATTGAAACCCTGTTAGTGACTTGGAAGGCCAGTGTTCTGATGTTTGTCACTCCCTCTCTCATTAAGGAAGAGCAAATTTCTGATTTCTAGCTCCAGAAAAATTAAGAAAAGGTTTCAGTTATGCTTCACAAATTATCTATTACATAAATCTGATTCATGTTATTTGTAGTCTCTGATGTTTGCTGCAGGACTTAGCTCACTTTTTCACATTGCTTCAGGAGGAGTGCTTGCTTGGTCTGTACCAGGCTTGAAGCAGGTTCTTCAGAGCTGAAGGCCTCATGGCTGAATAAGTCCCTTCATGTGCAAAATGATGTTGGCAATCAGTTGAGATTGGAGAGCTCTTTAAGATATTTTTGGGGATTCATATCTCAGATACATAGGCAGAATTTTTTCCTAGGAATATCTCTCTCTTCCCTGACTGATGAGGCACCCAGAGAGCATGCAGTCTCTACCTACTTCACACAAAAAAAGATTTTCTAGCTGGCAATGGACAAGGCATTTGTACATCAGGCCTAGAGGAGGACACCTACTTACTTCCAGCTAAATGGGTTATTATTATGTAATTACTTGGTAATGAATAAATAAAAACATCTACATTGACAGAAATAGTCATGCTTCTTAGGTTTACCTCAAAACACTTGTAAAAACAGCTTTCTCCTTGCCTGTGTGGAATTTAGTTCTGATGAAATCTTCATATAAACCAATTTGATTTGAACCTGACACTTGATACAACATCTGTACATTACTCCTGAATCAATAGTATTTTCCTGAAAATTAGGATATCCCGAGCAGCAGTAGCAAGTATAAAGCATGTATATTTCAAATATAGATTTCTGATAAACTCATACCAAATTATTGTTTGGAATGCCAAGACTGAAATATTGCTCCTTTGGTTATGTACATATGTGTATCTTATGGTCATATGTAGGTGACTTGCTATTTTCTGTGAAGAAAACATCACTCTGTCCCTATATCGAATTTACACAAATTACATAAGGACCAGACACCTTTAAAATCTGGAATTCAATGGTATATTACTTACAAATAAATATGCCTTTTACATAATCATTGCAATTCAGACAGAAGATGGCAGCTCTCCCTTTTCAGTCTTTTAAGCCTGGGGATTGTTTCCAGAAAAAAATTAAACTCCCTGGCTGTGTTTCTTGTTTACAAAGTGCTGTATACATTGACATTTAAGAATTTCTGTGTACTTTATTTCTGACTATCATATATCACATCATAAAATTAAAGGCAGTTAGTGTCCCACAGAATTCTGGGTGAGATCAAAATTGTTCTGCGCTCTACTGGTTGTTGTACAGTACTTGAAAAGACATCCTCTAAAAATTACCTTTCTGAATTCTTTATTGCTTTGCTAACTGTTCTTCTGGTAATGATGATGGACTTTTTTTGACTTTGTAGCAGGAATCCTGATTGAAATACAATTTAGCCATTTTACCCTTACATTTTTATGTTCTGTAACAAAAAGTACAGGGTGATCTAATATGCTTTGAAGGTGAACTCTATATTATATGGATTATATTTCTTTTGGGAGATGCCTTCTAAAATCCTGTTTAACAATGTTAAAAGAAATTAAACAACCAACAATGAAGAACTTTAAAAAAGATAAGAAAATAAAAAATTACTTTGAAACCAGAAGTACTGAATGTATAAGACAGAAGAAATCTTTGAAGATAAGCTGAAAGGAAATATGATTAACACTGATGAAGTAGAATAGTGCCAAGTATATGTCATTTCTGAGCCAAATGCATTATACAAGGTGGAAATTGAACTTTCAAGACTCATGTTAACATTTTATTTTTATGCTTTACTAAGGTAAGTGAGAAAAAAAGTAAAAGCAAAAAATGCGTAGTGATAAGTCTGCTGAAAGATAAATATGGTCATGTCTCAACACTTGACTGAATGACATCATTCTGATAAAGTAATTACAGAATTACATAATGAATCATTTCTAAAGGCTTAGAAGTAATAAGGTCAGATACCTTTTGCAGGTCAAAGCCTGAAAAATTTCACTGTATATTCTTAACCTCCATTTTGTTTGTGCCTTGTGTGTAGATACACATTTAAGCTGATTTGTAGAGATATTTTATGCACTCACACAATGCAAATCCTTTTCATTATGTACTGCTAATGGAAAAAACAAACAAACAAACAAACAAATAAACAAACAACCCTTCTCCATAGAGCTGTCCTTGATCTTACTTCAAAATGTTAAATCTGTTTTCATGTCATTGTTCTGAGTTCATTGCGAGTAACAAATTTCGCATCAGTCCATATGGTATAACCTCTTCAGAGAATGTGCACAGCTAATTCCTCTAAAGACTAGTGTGCTTGTTTGGTATATAAAATACTTATTTGATTATTTTTATTTAATTTTGTATACCACATTATATGTTGAAGACTCAGTGATCTTTCATTGTGAGTAGGAAACTCAACAATGTAAATTCTGTAGATAATCTGTAAATAAATAAGTAATATTATCAGACAGATACAATTCTCGCTAACCTTTGTAAATTTATACAAAAGAGGCTGATCAGTTCAACTTAGCTTATGCACATTAAGTTTGGATATTTTAAATGCTGTAAAAATGTTTCCCTATGTTTATAACTCATAGAATTAAATAAGAGACAACAGGTCCAGTGCTCAATCTTGTTTATGTGCTTTGATTTTTCTGAATTTACACATTTTAAATATTCACTCTAACCTCAATGGTATATGTTTGTTGTTGGTTGATGTAACTGTTCTGTTAAAATATGCAAAACCTGACCAACAAATATCTGTTATCAGTTACAAATTTGAGATGTATTTGACAATGAACAGTGCTATTAGTCACGTACTTGATGAAGTGTAAATTACAGGATTAAATAAAGAACTAAATCTTTCCCTAAGAAACCAAAAATCCAACTAGTAGACACTGAGTTCTTTAAATTTTACTGTTGAATTTTCATCTCATTTAATTTATCTTACTTTGTTAGCATTTCCAAATTTGAAGTTTCCTGAGGCTGTTTTTGTTTTACTGTGGTTTTGTTTTATTGTGCACATTTGTAGTTACCTCGTGATATCTACAGCCTCTGTGACAGTTTTTTAAAACACTGATTAAAATTTATAGAAGTCCAAGAACTGCTTAGCTGAAAAAACACAATTCCACATCAAAAAGTTCCCAGGCCATTTTGTATTTGACCTAGGCCACACAGAGTGTAGAACATATGGATTACTTGAGAGGGTATCTCTGTAACTCTTAATAATCTGTATTTTATTCACAGAATCACAGAATGATCACTGGAGATCATCCAGTCCAAGCCTCGATTCTCTATCTTTTTTTTTCTGAAATAATCTGAATGTAATGGCCATGCAGAAAAATTGTAAGATCTCTTTATCTAATAATTCCTTGGGAAAAGGATAAAATATTGCCCCTAAGTGTAAGAGGTAGAAAGGGTCTTTAAGCTCTTCCTCTTTCTCCTCTTCAGGAAAGCTGTTCTCTGCCTTTGATTATTTAAGGGTTCTAGTCATCAAGGTTACAATATTTTGAATAGCAATATATGTGTGCTGTTACTATTAAGAGCATAATTATTGTGAAACATTCAAAAATGTATATAAGTGGTCTTTTAGGGTTAAATCCAAAGAAAAAAATATTTCAACTTCATATATACATATATACAGATAGGGTCTATTTTTTTTTCCTTTTCATTTACTGTGATTGCATAACCAATATTTAAAAAAAACAAACAAAAAAACAAACAACTACCTATTCTATTGAAAAAAGGGTATCTATAAGTCAGTCATTTAAAGGATCACTCTCCTTAGGAGGAGAAAGTTAGGTTTTGTCCCTTTGAAGAGCAGGTAGGCAAAAATCCATTTAATCTCTAGCCAGTATGTCCCTTATTCTGTTCCCTCATTCCCACACTGCTCTTCTATGCTCAAAATAGGGAAAAAGAAAAACTTTCCCTAAAGATTATCAGATATACAGATTGTTTTACTGCCTCTGGAAGTTTACATCACTGCCAAATATCTTCAGAAGAGACTGTTTTGTCACCAGACATCACTTGTTTCAGCCTAAATTCTGTCATTAATATTTTCCTGGAGAGATTTGATTGCTTTAAGATTATTTTTTTTTCTTTTGCAAAAGTTAACTCTTCAGTGGGACAGAAAATGAAAACTCTGTTCTTCATTAGACACATAAATGTCTTAATAAGTCTGCAAGTACCATACCTACTATACTTGATAATTGAAAATATTTAAATTTTACTGTTACTCTTAAAATAAAAAAATAAGGAATTCAAATAATGTAATTAACATCATATTAAGCAATATTTCTATATTCCTTAAATATAAACATCTTAATTTATTTAAATATTACTTGCTTTATGCCACACTTTTTGGCCCATAAGGATTTAAGATAAGGCTATTTCTACCTAAATGTTTGAAGCAGTTGTACCTAACTTAAAATAATTCCGTGCTCTTTGAAATACAAAGTGAGGGGACCATTCCTTGAGCAGGTGGCCAAGATGTTTACATAAATTCTTTTCACTTCTCCCATGGTTTTACTTATTAAAATTCAACAGTCAATAAGGGACAGTGAAAAATTCCTTCATCTATTACAAACATTCTTTAGCTTGCTGGTGGTAGCATTGATCAAAGAGGTGACTGTCAGTTATTCAAATGTTCCTTAGAAAAGTAGACACCAAGTCTTGGACTCGTATGACTAAGCACCAAAGCTTAGTGCTTTTGCTCAGTTGCTCATTTACTGAACATTATCCATTCTCTATTTGGAATGATGAATCAACTTGTGTAAAAATATTATCTCATTACATAATTATGAGCTGCATCATAAAGTATAGAGTGAAGAGGTATGAATGAAGATTCCAGAACTTCACAACTTTTGAATGTCTCATTCTGCTACCCCAGCATTTTCCTTTAGTAATTTTTGTTTGTAAGATTACAAATGCAGGGATAGGCTGTGATAATTGATTGTTGAAGTAAGTGGAATGAGAGGAAATGTGAAAATGGCTTAGACTCTGCTTCTCCCGGGACAGTATTAGACACACAATGAGTTAGGGAGGCACAGCATGTCAGGAATTCCCTGTGTTTTGGGTAAATCAAAATTCACTGAAGAAGTTCAGAAAGATTTCCTTTGTGACTAACCAATATCAAATTCTGGTGGGGAAAATTCCCAAAACTTGTCTCCTCTTTAAAACCTTCATGGTATTTTAAATCACTAGTATGCCAAAGAAGGGACACATATGTTTTTTCATTTCTTGTGGGAAAGGCTCTTTTGCAATCTTTTTATGGATATATAGAAACTGACTACAGTGGTTAGTAAAACTATTTTTGAGGTTCATCTTCCTATTTTCATGAATTAAATTGTGAATTCATAACTATAAAGTACATCCAGGAGACTCACACAGAGCTCCCATGGGTGGATGCTGTTGTGTAGGTCATAGGCTTCAAGGAATGTCATAGCCTCTTGCTGGTAGTAGGGGGCAGTTATGATCAGGGCTATGTGAGATGTGAGCAGATAGGTGATCTCCTCAGATGAGAGGCACAGCTGCAAAATTAGGTTGAAAAACTCAAAGATTAAATTGAAAGACTTAGAAGTGTTAGGGAGGCTGAAACGGAAATAGATCAGTGGAGCCAGGCTCTGCCCTCCCTGCACTGGAAACGGAAGCACCTGCTAGGTAGCATCCAAGATCAAAGAGACCCTGTATCCTGCACCAGTCAGGCAGAAGGCGGAAGCTTAAATGAAAGCAGTGAGTGGAAGCTGGTTCATGTCAAGGGAAGAAGGTGAGTGTCTTCTTTGCCTGCCTCACCTCCCCAGGTTATACTGAGTAACTGATATGAGGCACGGCTGGAAGGTGGCCAGCCTGATAATGAGGTGGCTGATAGGAAAACTATACCTGAGGTCTTACCACAAGAACATAGCTCTCCCGGTCATATAACAACCTCTCCCAAAAGGAAGAAGAGAAGAGTTATAGTTGTTGAAGACTCACTTCTATAGGAAACAAAGGGCCCAATATGTGAGTTTGACCCTCATCATCAGAGAGATTTGCAGTCTTCCTGGAGCTTTAATCAAGGATATTACTGAGAAAGTCCCCAGCCTGATGTGATCATCAGACTATTACATGCTGCTCATCTTCCAGATGCGTGTGTGTGTGTGTGTGTGTAAAGCCGCATCTCATAGCTTGAATGGAATGAAGAGAGATCATCCCAAAGGCCTTGAAGTCTTGGGATGGTTGGTGAAAGACTCTAGGTGCAAGTTATTTTCTTTTCCTTCCTTCCAGTTCTCGAGATGACATGGAGTGGGATAGAAGGATTCCATGCTATGGACAGAGTTTTGGCTTTGGCTTCTGTGGGCATGGATGGTTATACAAGACACCAGGCCTGACAGGAGTATGTGAAAAGGGATTACCAACCAGGGGCAGTTGGGTTCAATTAAGAGAACTAGCTGAACTCATCCATAGGGTTTTAAAATAGATTTGAAGTGGGGTGGGTTTGTTGCTGGGTTCCTGTCAATAGGGCAGAGTTCTGGTAATGATGAAAACTAAAAGACCTCACATTCCCTTAAGGTGAAAATGGTGTGCTTGGCCTGCTCTCTAAAATGCCTGTACACCAATGCACGCAGTATGGGGAACAAACAGGAGGAGTTAGAAGTTTGTGTGCAGTCAAAGGGGTAGGATATAGCAGCAATCACAGAGACTTGGTGGGACAATTCACACAACTGGAATGTAGCCATGGATGGCTATGTCCTTTTTAGGAAAGGCAGGGCAACAAGGAGAGGAGGTGGAGTGAAAAAGCAGCTCTAATATATTGAGTTCTGGTCTAGAAGCAGACAAGGAACAAGTTGAAAGTTTATGGGTGAGAATTAAAGGACAGGCTGGTAAGGGGGATACTGTTGTGGGTGTCTATTACAGGCCTCCTGATCAAGAAGAGGATGTTGATGAGGCTTTCTACAGGCAGCTGAGAGTAGTCTCGCAATCGCAGGCCCTGATTCTTATGGGGGATTTTAACTACCCAGATATTTGCGTGAATGCCTACACGGCCAGCTGCTTTCAGTCCAGGAGGTTCCTCAGGTGCATTAATGACAACTTCCTGATGCAAATGATGAATGAGCCCACCAGGAGAGGAGCACTGCTGGATCTTGTTCTTGCTAATAAGGAGGGTCTGGCTGAAGCACTAAAAGTTGAAGGTAGACTTGGCTGCAGTGACCATGAGATGGTGGAGTTCAGGATCTTATGTGGCAGGAGGAAAACCTTGAGTAGGACTGCCACCTTGGACTTTCGCAAGGCTGACTTTGGCCTCTTCTAGCAATTACTGGGGGAAACCCCTTGAGACAGGGTACTGGAAGGAAAAGGAGCCCAAGAAAGTTGGTCCATATTCAAGGACCGCTTCTTACAGGCTCTAGATCACAGCATCCCAAGGGGAAGAAAATCGAGAAAAGGAGCCAGAAGACCTGTGTGGATAAATAGGGGACTGCTGGGAAACCTCAAGTGGAAAAAGAGTCTACAGGTCATGGGAGGAGGGAATGGCCACTTGGAGGAATATAAGACTGTTGTCAGAGCATGTAGGGTGGCAACTAGGAAATACAAGGCCTCTTTGGAACTAAAGCTTGAAAGGGAGGTGAAGGATAGAAGAAAGGTTTTCTTCAAATATATAGTGAACAAAACTAACATTAGAGGCAACGTAGGCCCAGTGATGAATAAGGTGGGTGCCCTGGTGACTGAGGACAGTAACAAGGTGAAGTTACTGAATGCCTTCTTTGCCTCTATCTACACTTCTGGAGATTGCAGGAGCCCCAGATAGATGAAGAGCCAGAGGAAGCCAGGATAAACAAGGAGTCTGCTTTGGTTGAAGAGGACTGGGTCAGAGATCAGTTGGGTCGTCTGGACGTCCGTAAATCCATGGGTCCTGATAGGATGCACCCGAGGCTGCTGAAGGAGTTGGCCGAAGTCATTGCTAGAACATTGTTCATCAGTTCTGTGAAGTCCTGGGAAAAGGGAGAGGTGCCTTAGGACTGGAGGAAAGCAAATGTCACTCCAGGCTTCAAAAAGGACAAGAAGGAAGACCTAGGTAACTACAGACCAGTCAGCCTCACTTCCATCCCGGGAAAGGTGATGGAATGACTTATCGTTGGTGCTGTCTCTACGCACATCAAGGATAAGAGGGCTGTTAGGAGTAGTCAGCATGGTTTTGCCAAGGGGAAGTCATGTTTGACTGACCTAATAGCCTTTTAGGAGGATATAACCAGGTG
>VXBZ01001226.1:492172-616807 GCA_013399135.1 Heliornis fulica | reverse complement strand
TATTATTATTATTATTATTTCCTCTAATTAATCCATCTGAGTTGATTCATGGTCCCTTAAGGGACTCTGCATAGGTAGTGCTTGAGAACCACTAACAAATAGCTGACCTCTTCATGGTGTTTTTTGTTTTGCTATAACATCTTCTTAACATCTAGAAACTCTCTGGAGGAATTTCTGAAGATTTAGTTGGTCTATAATTGTTTGAATGGAAATACAGTGTGTGTGAATACCCTTCTCCTGCACTCCAGACAGCATGTTGGGAACACAGTATCTTTTTCTGCTCCCTGATGACTTGTATGTCTGTACAGTCAGGAAATCCTTTTGGTGTCGGCAGTTTTCTTCTGGGGCTGTGAAACAGTAGGATGAGGTGATGCTCACAACTCTTCCGCAGGAGAAGATATGAAGGAAGCAATGTCTCATACCCTTTGTCAGTGTGCAGTGTCTGACTCTTAGGTCCTTTTCACCCTTCAGGCTGGGCACCTTTGTCTAGGTTATGCTTTCGTTGTGCAGTTCTAAGCCCAACAAATGTAGTGGCTTTCCTGCTGTGGAGCTCCTGAAGCTTCAGCTGTATTTTCCTTGGTCATGGTAACAGATTTTACTCTGTTGTGGTTTAGCTCAGCAAAGTTCTGTGAGGACTTCTTGAACTGACATATCTACCCCTACTCTCCTACCACCTGCCCTGGCTATTTTCTGGCATTTGGTTGTCATTTTCTGGTATTTGGTTGTAATTTTTTTCATATTCATCTTTTTAGACCCACTGCTCAGTACTTTGCAAAGTCTTTAACTTACAGAAGTTGAAAGTTTGTTTGACATGCTGATGGCTTTGTTCAGCTTGTTATATCCTGCATTAAAACAAATACTGAAGTGCTATGCATTCTTTTGTCCTTTAGTGCTACATGATCCTCACTGCTTTCATAACCTATTAGGTTTTCTGTCTGTCATATGAAACTGTTTCCACAGTTAAGTATTTTAGTTTTCAGTTTCCTTTACTCAATGTGCTGCTGCTTTTTTCTGTTAATTGTTTTTCTTCATCTACATGCAGTTCTGTTTTATGTTCACCTCTATTTCAAGACCACTTCGGAATATGTATCTGAAGATATGTATCGAAATGATAACTACTGATGTGTAATCCCGTTATAGTCCTCATAAATTATTGAAAGAAAGTAAATATTTTAGCATGCTTTTTCCTACAGCAGGCATAAGTCTTTACTCCCCAGCCCTTGCTGAGCTTGGGGGGAAACCCTGTTGATCATGCTTTGTAATACATCTGAAATGATATAAGTCATCTTTAACTTTTTTTCTGTCATGATTTATAAGTCCATAAAGAAATTATATGCTGAACATCCCTGCTCATTTTATTTTTTATGAAAGAAAGCAATGGAAAGTCTTGATACTAAAATTAATAGCCTCCTGTTTCAATTCAAGCAAGAATTGGCACAAATTTATAAGAGGAGTTTAAAAAAAAAAGTTGTAAAATTGAGGCATCCTGTTAGCATGTGACAGATTGCACCTTCAGTTAGTTTAACTGGTTGTACAAATGTATTCATCAAAGAGAAATAAGTTTATTAGAATTCAGCATATGTTAAAGGAGTTCCTTAAAACTAACTGTTTATGCATTGGTACCCCTTTTCCCACCTCAACATTATATTAATTTGGCATTATGGTACATCTTGGTCAGTTTAAGAAGTTTCCCATATCTGTTTCTCTTAAAATATTCTTTTTCTTTTTCTTCAAAAAGTCTGCTACCCCATCCCCAAATAAGAAGCTAACTGAGCAGTGGTTTCTGTGTTGACTTTATTATCTCTTCAATCAGTAATGATTAGAGTAATCATCTAGACTTGTATTTGGTGTGTACAATAATGGGTCTCTGTGGTTTCTGCCAAGTCCAGCATTTGGACTGTAATTCTGGGAGATATGATTGCTCCAGCTGTTTCTAAGGCTTTTTCTTTTATGCAATGTATGATGGAAATCCTGCAAATTCCTGCTTTTGGTTAAGTCAATGCATACTTGGGACTTTATGTATGTACTGCGTGGTGGGCAGATTGTGTTTTGCCCACACGGTGTCTCTCCAGTGTTAGGCTGTTTCAGGTGCTGCTTGCCTGGAGGCTGGCTACACAGGTGACTTCCATGCCGTTGGGTTCACAGAGCCCAAGTGCAGCTCAAATGAGAAGTGAGTTGTGCGGCTCACCAGAGCAGAAGTGTGAGTTGCACTTGGCAGGACAGGCAGTGAATACATTTTCACAAATCCAGGTTGTCTGAGAAAGCAGGTGAGTTACTGAAAAGTGGGCAGGATCTAGATAATGGAGATTTAGCCTGTAGGGTTCTACATTTAAAGACCAGTTAGACTGGTTAAATTTCAGAAAGGAAGTACTGTTGTGTAAAATGATGCAGTCAGATGGAAAAGGAATAGAAAGCTGAAAGCACAGGTCACTTTTACTGCATCTGGATGCCAGATGCAATAAAAAGCTTTTAACATCCAGCTACAAAAGTGCCTTTAAAAGAAATGAATATGGAATTTTTCTGATGGAAACAGTTGTTTATTCCATCCACAAATCTGATTTAACGTTTTTTGTACTATCGAAAATGTAAGGTTGTTAGTAAAGCCAGTAATGGTAAACTTTTTGGATTTCTTTTGAGCATAAGAGGGAGAATATCTGGATCATATTGATCTGTGTTTTTACAGCACCTGACAGGTGTACATCTCTTGGCTGGTATTATGTGTTGACAGTGATATCATTGAATTTGAAAGTATTTTATGTACTTGTAAAAAGTGGCATATTAGTGAAAAACAACCTTTTCTGGTACTGAGATTAATGGCTCCACATTAGTCAAGACAGCTTCTTCCCTAAGACTAATTATTTGCCTTTACTTCAGGCAGTCTTGCCTTGCTTGACACAATTTTGAGTCTCTCTGCACAAATGCTGTCATTGGCTAAATAGTGTCACTGGCATGCTGTCAAAGCTTGGGGGGAAGGCAGAAGTATAGCAATTACCACCTTTTAATATGTTGTAGATTCCCAGAGTGGCTGTTGCATGCTTGTGTAGTGTTTGTGTAGCAGACGTTGTCCATGGCACTGCTACTGGGGTTAACGCAGATACTAGCGGTGGACTGTTGTTAATCCAAAGCCCTTCACTCCATGAAAGCACAGGAAGCACACCGACCTTCCTGATTTATCTTCACCTTTCTCCTGTGCCCTTGCATCCTATTCATCTGTCTTGATTTTTAAATTCTCTGTAAGGATGAGAAGGGGATTTTTCCAGTTTTATATATATTCTGATGTGTAAGCTCAAGTGAGAGGATGCACCGCCATTAGTGTGTCCAAACTATTCCAAATCAATACATATTCTGACTTTATCTGACAGTTATTTTTCCCCCTCTTTATTCCCTATATTGTATGTCTTGGATGGAGTATTTGTATTATTACTGGTTTCTGTATAATCTTGTCTTAAAAATTAGGTAGAATGGTTTTGTTGTTTGGTTTGTTTGGTTTCTTCTAATAGAAAAAGGACAAATGCATTGTAAAAGTTTGAGAACCTTGGTTTTTATGGATGGAGGTGCTCCATCTGGATGGAACAAAGCAGTAGGAGAATGGCTGAATGCAGCCTCTTTTGAGAGTTCTTTGAGCAATGTGAGTTTGTATCTTTCTACAGAAACTGTTCCTGCAGTTTTTTAGTTCTTCACTTAGAGCTTTTACATATGTTATTATGCAATAGTTAGATTGAAAGAACAGTCTGTGCTCATAAATTCTCATTATAGAATTACAGTAACAGCTGAAAGGAATAAGAACAAGGATCCTATTATTCTAGATTCTGTATGTATGATATCCCTGACCCTGAAGTTTTTTTTTTGCTGTGGGAACTTTACAGCACAGGTAGTTTTGCTTAGAAGTTGGAGGGAGTTTCTGCGTTCTGCAGTACCTTCCTGAAGTGAGTTTAGGGATAAAAAGCCAGTCCTTGCAACTTGTTAGCATTTGATCAGAGGAAATTACTTTGTTTGAAATTTTTTTCTTTGAAAATACAGTGATCAGAGAGCATTATTTTACTATTGTGTCTTTCGTTTCTTCATTTTAAGAAAGGCTTAATAGGGGTACACCCTTACAAATTAACAATTTGTCCCCAACCTGTTCTAAGTGTATAATTATGCAAACTATTTCTGCACAAAAGAGGCATTCTAAACTCCTGTACATACATCAATGTCTTCTGTCTCTGAGTTTGTTCTCATGTGTCTGGGATTAAAATTTGCAGAACTAAAATTACAGTTGAATTAATTGACAGCATATTGTAAAACTATGCTCTCTTCTCTCAGGTGGAAGAAGAATCTTAGTATTTTTAGAGCTGTCTGAGAAGACAGGCATCATCATTCATCTATGATATTAAGAGAGCTGAGAATGAAAATATCCCACAAAACTCTTTAATGTATGACTGCCCCTTAGAGGAAATTTGATGTGTAGTTTAGTTGCAGTAATTCTAATGTGCTTGTTTTAATCAATGTAATTAAAAAATAAACTAATTTCTTGTGATTTGTTGCCAAGTCAAATCTCTAACTTCACCTAGTGGACTAATAAACATGTGAAAGCATAGAATAGCGTTAAAAATTAATGTTGACAGTAGAGCACATGGCTGAAGAGTATGTCTGTGCTGCTAGATAAAGGGACAGGAAAAGATCCCCTATGCTGTAACTTTCTCTGCTGTTGCAGGGTGTAATTTACTTTTTGTTGTTGGTGGTGAGGGTTTTTTTTAGTAGCAAGAATATGGCTCTTTACTGGGAATGACTTTGTACCTAGACTTCGGAAGCTATGGTAGTTTCTAAAGTCTTTGTAATTGTGACTGCAAACTTACCTTTTATGCAACTTCTGAACTCATGCAAGGTTAACATGCAGCACAGACAGGGCCTTTCTGCAAGGATGGGATCTTGACTGAATTAGAGTTATCCTTGTGTCACTGTTGAAAACTTCCATGAGTTGTTTCATTTTTAAAAGGATGCTGCATCCAAAAATACCAGGATTTTTTAAAATTAGTGTTAGCTTCTTTAAGGAAGTTGCATTCTTCTTTTGAGTTCTCTGACTGCCAATTATTTATCTCTGTCAGGTACGACGACTGGTAAAGCATCATCTCCACCACCTGTAATAGACACAAGACAGATGAGTGAGAAGCTGGAGACAATATTGTATCAGCTCCGTCAGGTAACTCGTGAGAGGGATGAGCTGCGTAAGCGACTTGCACTTTCATCTCCTGGATCAACTTTTGATGACTGCAGGTAACAATAAAGGAAAGGTGATATTTTTATTCTCTCCTCAGTAGTGTTTTTGAGTGTCTTGACTCCTGCTTGCCTGTAAAGCAGCAAGGTATTGGAGTGTATACATGTATGTTGCTTGTAAGCTACCTGCGACCTGATGATGTGTGTGTACATATGTGCGCACATCCAGGTGTCAGAGCTGTCTATTGAATGCCTATTCATGCTTTCTCCAACAATTTTGCTGTGGGAATGAGGAGAGCAGGGTTCATCTCTATGTCAAGAGAAGAAAGCAAACAAATTATTTAGGCCTACTGGGTCATGTTGTGGGTAAGGAAAGAAGACAGTGGCTGAAGCATTTGCTGTTTTGAAAGCAAGAAAGAAGAAAGGGAAATAGCTCTGAATACTTGGCTGGAGGACAGACATTAGGAGAGGGGAAAAAAACCCTCAGCTGTTTCTGTGCTTTTGCAAGAAAAAAAGAGGAGTTTGGACTTCTGTTGAGGGTAGTGTTTTTTAGGGGATATGCTTTCTGATTGTATGTTTATTTGAGGGACTGTGTAGCATTAACATGTTGAGGTTAAGGTGCTCTTCTCCACTGAGAAGTTATGGGTACCGCCAAATTATGGCAATGTGTTCAAAGTCAGTTAATAGCCAGCAGCCTTATGCAGCTCATTCTGACTTGAGGGTTGATACAAGGAAGACATTTCACAGGGAGTGTATGAATTAATTGTAAATATATGTTTTGTAGGGTAGGAAACAAATTTGGTTTATTTTCGAGGGTTAAAGATAATGTTTATAAACACAGCTATGTAAGAAAAATTATTCAGTGTTAGAAAAAAATTGTCTGCTACTGAAACTGAAATAAAAACCAAGAACAGACTTTCTGGGAAGTTTTGCCATTGTGCATATCTTCTCTGAACTGTAATGATTTCTTTGTTGTCATTTCAATATTACTTCATTTGCTGTATATATATGTAGTCAGGTAATTAATTAAACTTTCTGTACTTATGTCAAGATTTGAACCAGTGAAATTGAACTGAGAGTATTGTATGGGTATTGTATTTACTCTTTAGCTACCCATCTTAATACCTCCTTCTCCCTCCCATAAGTTCTGAGGGCTGCTTTATGAGCTTTGTATCTATCTAAGGGTCTCCCAAGTGTTGTGGGGATGAGAGAGGAAAAGGTTGTCAAATGTCAACATCTTATGCCTACCTTCCAGTTACTTTCTTATACAGAGGGATTTCTTATGTGAAGTCAGTAGAGCTTAGGCATTGAGGATTTTGTAGTTTACAGTCAAGTTCTCCATAAGCCAGGATGCTTTTTATAAAGTTCTGATGAGCTGTTCTCTAGACTGCCCTACTTTTTTCTCTGTAATTGTCAAATCAGTCTTCTGTTGGCTGAGTAGGATTTGTATGCTGTTGAAAATATAAATGTTTACAGCTTAAATAACTCATCAAAATAAACATTGCACTTGGGCAGTGCTTGTACAGTGTATGCTAGATGGAAGATGCTCTCTTCCAGACACTTAAATATGTGAAGACTGGGAAATGAATGAAGGTTATTAATTGACTTTTATTTCCCTTCAGTATAAAAACAACTGCTCTTCCTGTCCACATAGATGTCTATAGTGTTTGAAAGCTTTCTGGTTTGGTTGTTTGGTTTGTTTTACTTTATTTTGCAATTCTTTCCTTACATAAAACTAATCATCAGCTTTCCATAAGTCAAAGCTCAGGCATTGCCAGATGTTATACTGAAGTGTGAAAGCTGAAAGATAATTATTTACGTGGTGACTTTTATGACCCAAAAAGGGCTTTTGTTTTCCTGGCTGTGTTTGCCCCTTTAACAATAGTTGTATCAAAGGTGGTGCAGAGGCAAATCTTGACATGCTTGATGGCATGCTCCAAAACAGTTGCAGCTCTCAACACATTTATAGGCTGAGCTCTGCTGGCTGTGAAGGCTGGCGCTTGCAAAACGGAGAGCTAGTTTCCAAAGTGAGTGTTGACTAAGTGTAGAGCAGAAAAAGAGGAGCCACAGCAGTGGATTGTGATGTGCTGAATCAGATGAACATGTGTCATCCTGCTGGACTGACTACTCCTGTAGGATTGCTCATGGTGTGCTTGTGTCACTTGATAGTGACTGTATGCATGCATGTGTTGTGGTGAGTAAGTGAAGATTTGACCATATAATTTAGTGTGCTTATGGTGCATGTTATAGACTTAAACTTGGTATCTATGCTCCTTATGTTGTAGTAGAGGAGAATTGCCATACTAATAAAACTGCCCCCTGAAAACTGCCTTTGAGAAGAGACTGGTTTAAGTGTAATCTGTAACTGATGGTGTTGTTGATGGATTGCAATCATAAATTAAAACATTTTCAAGTTTTTGGGCAGGCATTGCTCACAAAGTTGGATTTGCTGTTGGCATTAGCTTTTATGTCAGCATCATGCATGTACAAATGTCAGTCTTATTGTGGCCTTGAGTTATGCTCGAGGTAATTGCATAGAATACAAAGGATTTTGAGAGTTATGTGAATATCAGAAGAATGGTTGGACCTTTCACACTGACATTTTAAATTTTGTTAACGTTTGAACCAATGCTTCGAAAATAGTAAAGACTAGTCCCCTTTATGGAAATCATAGGGGTTTGTGTATTTTATGAGGCATTTCAGCAAAAAAACTGGTGGTCTTACTTAAGCAGGAGCCAACCGCTGCATGCTTTGGAATGGACTGCTTTATTGCAATGATTTTTATTTTTTACTCCTGACCAATATTCTTCTCATGCAAATCTCTGTTTTTCTTACTGACAAATATACCTTTGGAACAGCAGTGCAGAACATGTGGCTTGGGCAATCCAGGTGTTTTATATTTCGTGTAGATGAGCTAGAATACTGCATGTAGCTGGTGGCATTGTTCAATCCTTATTGTGTAGGTAGGCTGTGTAGACAGTGTCCATATGTTTACACGATTTTTTTTTTTATAGTGATACTAGTGTTCTTCCAGCGATATATGAAACACACATGATTAATGTTAGGCTTGTAGAACAAGTTCTCACTGTAGTTTTGAGACTGACCTAATGGCTATTCTTTAGTAAAAATTCATACACTGAAATATTTTGCATGAATATGGATTTATGATTACAAGCTTAATGTGAACATGTGTTGATGGGTCTCAGTAAGCTTAACAGTTCAACTGAGAGTTAAACTGTGCTTTGATTCATGTTGTCATTTTAATGACTGTGGCAGACAGATGGTGTCTACTTTCAGTAATTTCACCCTAAAGTCTAATTTAAATGAATACTTGGTTTTTTAGTGCTTCTGTCAATGGTGTGAACATTTCAAACTAAATTTTGCTTAAGCTCACTAGGCTTTTATTTTAAAAGTAGTTGTGGTAATATGTCTGTGACACTGTATGAATAGCGTACTCCTGCTTTTGGCACCCCTAAAAAAGTGAATTAAACCCTAAAAGACATCCATATAGGTGTGACTTGTATGATTAGTTACTTTATATGAATTTAGTTTTTAATTGTTGATAAAGTCTTCAGTCCAGGAAGGGATTTTTGGTTTTGTTTTCTCCAAGAGCACCTATCTGGGAAAAGGAGATAAAGGGAGAAAAAATTACAGCTACAGACCTTGCTACTCAGCAACCCAAATGCAACTGGGTTGCTAAAATGCACTTTCATGTCATACACAAACTCCCTAAAAGTCTGTGGATCAGATGTGGCTGGTATTTATTCTTTTTAACAACTCCCACCACTGCAGCAGTGTGGAACCATTTTCATTTCAATTTGCTTGCCAGCTGCATTTCACTTCCAGAATCCATGTTGCTGTTTTTCTATGAAGCAGAGAACTCTGATTGCTTTTCAGGCTGCGCTTGCAGCAAAGCAGGTTGGGAGAGAGTGGGATGGGAGGGAGATAGGGTGCTCTGTGCAGCAACTGAGTAAATCTTATATGAGAATAAACAAAGTCAAATTAGAAAGCAATTGTTTGGTGGTTTTCGGTGCTTTTTTAAAATTGCCCTTGGAGTTATAAGATACCCCAGACATGACGCAAGGACAGTTGCCAGCTTAGTTTTTAAAACTAGACAAATCACTGTTGCAAAAATTCTGTGACTACTTAGAGGACAAACGTTCAATTTAGACTCTTAGAAGCGAAGCTGTTCAAAACAAGAAGGCATAATTCTGCTTACTTAGTTTCTAGGGGTTATCTATCAATGCAGTGACCCATTCATTCTAGACATAATCTTTGTTGGTTGGTTAACAAAAAGTAGACTATTTGACAAAATTTCTCCTCCCCTGATCATCCTATTATACTAATAAAAGTCATGGTAAAAAAATTGTTTGGATTTATTTTGCCTTTCATTTCATTCAGACTTCTGAAAATTGTAAATTTTAAATTGTTGGAGATTAAATTGTTTTGCAGATTCTTAATAGTTATTGAACAAAACATGTTATTTTATGGAAATGTGAGCTAGATTCTAACACCTTTGTAGTAGCTTAAAATAGAATGATATAATTCAATCAGGTATGTAATTCAGCAGAACTATTTGGCCATGTTAGTTAAATTCAATGCCTGATTAGTCTAACCAGTCAAATTCTGCCAGCAGAGATGTGTGCATTTGGTGCCCCGTTAAAATTCTTTCTCTCCAATCCGGTGCTGGTTTTCCGAGGGAGATGTGGACAGGATGTTACAGCTGCTGCCTCGGAGAAGGTCCTAGGCCTTGTTTCCACACAGATCACTCTTGGCTCTGGCAGCCTCTGGTCAGTCCCACTCTCGCTGCAGCTCTGTGGTTTTTCTCTCCAAGTTTTGACATGGTAGCACAGGCAAACACGTGTGCAGTGATTGACTAGTTCTTGTGTCAAGTGGCAGCTCTGCTCCGTGATAATACAGATGCTCAGAAGAGAGGTACATGCAGAGTGAGGGCTATTTTTTTTTCTGTGTTAGTGTTAGAATTAGATGTTACATCTCAGTACAAAACTAATACAGGTTAAAGTCTATTAATTTTTATTTGTGACTGCATCTTAATATGGACTAGTCAGAATTTAAACAAAAGCAAAATATAATGTAAGTATTAACAGTTGTGATACTATTTCTTTATTGGATAGTAATTTCTCATCCTTTTGATTCTCTTTAGTAGCTGAGGTTTGACATGATACTCTTTTTCCATGCTAGGCCTAGTCCAAAACCAAATCATGATTATGAACGGCTGAAGATTCAGTGCATGAAGGCCATGTCGGACCTACAGTCTTTGCAGAATCAACACACCAAGACACTAAAAAGATGTGAAGAAGCAGCAAAAGAGGCAGACTTTTACCAGTAAGTATTAGCGAAGCTATATGAGGTAAGATTTTACCAGTCTGTGCTGGATCATAAAGTATTAGAATGTGGCAATCAAATTTTTTGATTCTGTTTTTCAACTTTAATAACAAGATTAATGTTTACTTGCATGTTTTATTTTGAAGAAATTGAAATAGAAATCCCTTATGTCTTGATGGGATACTGACAAGGAGAGCCTAGTTACTGACTTGCAGTTGCAATCCAACAATCTTACTATCAGGCTGGAGAGTAGAAAAAAATTTGAGACTATCATTTGTTAGTGTTTCATAATGGGTTGTGGTAGCTGTCACATTGTCTTGTGTAAGTCTTAACACAGTCTTAAACCAATCGTAAGCATTTATGAAATACAAAAAAATAAGGAGAAATTGTAGGATATCTATAGCATGTATTTCTGTTTTAAAAGTCAGACATTTAATGCTAATAGGAACATGTTTTCTTCACTTTAAAGGAAGACAGCTCAAAAATAGAAATGGAGATAAATTCTGGACTTGAGGTTTATTTCACTTAAATCTATGCTATTAAAAAAACCCCGAAAACATATTTATTTTCACTGGGGGCTGCTAGCTCTTTTTTCACCCACGAGTCTTCAAGACCTTAATGATAGGCATCATTTCCTTACATTCTGCTTCCACAACTTGAAAAGAATTTTAGATTGTTAACAGGTACACATGTAGCGTGTTATGCTTTTTTCACAAAGAACTTTATTCCTAGTTTGAGTGTTTTCAAGTACTTTAACTTGCTAGTGAATTGTTTACAAAACATTGGTGGTATATATATTGTATGTAGATTTCATAGCTGAATTACCTGTATCTATCTAGTGCTGTTGTAGAAGACTTGCATTATTTATCCTAAAAACAGTGTTTTGTTTGCTTTATTTAGAAGTTCTGTAGTTCCTGAAAACATACTATGTTTCACTCTTCATTTCAGTATTTTTATGATAGCACAAAAGGATTTCCTGTCCCATACAAAGAGAACACTGAATTTTAAAAACCCAAGTGAGTTATTGAAGCACTGAAGTACACCAAGAATAAAACTATATTCCTCAGAGGCCAACCATTTTGGCTTGTGCTGAATGATGTACATATACAAGTACAAGCCTTCACTTTTACCCTTGTTACATGCTAATATTACCTGTTCAGAATAGTGACACAGTATAGAGTGATTTAATTGATTCAGAGGTAATTCTGTCTATTTTAAGAACTAAATAGGTTTAGAAAAAATCAGTTTCCTACGTAAAACTTCAGAGAGACTGAAACTCAGGTGAGCCAAAACATGACAACACATGTTGAAATTCGTGTATGTGATTCTTACTCATCCTATGAATAATTTTCAGGGTACAGAAAAGAATCAAGTTGAATATGCTATTCAAATGTCATTTTCTCCTACCCTAATTCTTAGAATTACATACCTTAAAAAAAATGGGAGTTACTCTTTCTTCTTTAAGAAAGACTTGGGTTTTGTTAAATACTAGGAGTCATTCTTGGCAGGAAAGGTTGGTGTTTTATTTCATAAGATACTTTGTATTTCTTCCTTAAGATGTAAATTGTTTCTAATCAGTACTTAGTGTTACATGTGTCTTTATGAACATGGCCTCTGAACACATTACCAGTAGGTGTGAGATTTCAGTTTCAGTCTTTGCATTTCAATAACAAAAATACTTGTCAGTATCCAAATGTCACTATTTGATCCGTGTTAGTAAAATACATTCAATTGTTTGTGGTTATTTTGTGGTTTTGATATTGGGTTTTTTGGGTGGTTTTTTTTTTTTTTTTCCAACCGTGTTCTGGTCTAATTTTGGAGTGCTACCTTAAATTTTCATCTGAATTATAGCCTCAGTATATGTCTCTCAGTTGTTTAATTCTTAAATGAGAATGTATTTCTTTCAACAATTCTGGCTTGCATAAATATGTTTGGTAGCACTTTTTACCTGTTTGAATGTAACTGGACCAACATTCCTGTTGTTTTTTTTTTTTGTTGTTGAGTTTTTTCAAAAGTATGGGAGGAGCTTTTTGTAGTTTTCATCTGTATTTTGGTTACCTGCTGCTCTGCTAAGGGGTCCAAGAGAAGGTATGAGTGATTAGTGGGATAATTCCTATTATCTCAAAGAACATCTTTACGCTCTCCTTACACCCTTTCTGTCTGTCTGCTTGAGTGTCATAAACCCATCAACACCTCTTCTGATGCTGTTTGAGCATCATGCACTCGTGTATTTTTGTATTTATGTTCCTGTTTGTTCCAGATTTCCCTCCACCCCCACTGCTTAGAATATTCAGCTATGCAGAACTGAATTAGATTGACTTGCTTTCTTGTAGGAAACTCATGCTTGAGATGAATTAGCCTAGGACTTTGTCCGAACAAGTTGACCTCTAAGACTTTTTTGTGTGCCGTGACAGCACGTTGCACAGCCGGCTGCTGAGTGATCAGTCACAGCTGAAGGAGGACATGGATACCTTGAAGAGGAAAAATACACAGTTGGTGCGAGAACATAATCACCTCCAGCAGTCATGTGAGGAAATGAAGAGACTTCACGATGAAGATCAGAAAGAGATAACAGACCTGCGCAGCCAGCAGCAGCAGGCGAGTTAATAGCTTGTAGCGTATGTGCTAGAAGAGATCATGAATTGCTCCTGCAAGAAGTCAGTAAATCCAAATGTGTAGCATTGTTGCATTCTGAGTCTCATTCTAAAACATCTGTCTTGCATTTTACAGCAAGAGGGGAGAAAACGAGGTCTTTCATGCTAATAGATCTTTCAGTTTGTAGCTAAAAAAAAGAAGTATGACTAGAGAATATCAGGTGGTATTAAGAAATTTTGATGCAGAGATGGAAAAAAAAGTGTACACGAGAAAGATGATACAGAATCATAGAATCATAGAATAGCTAGAGTTGGAAGGGACTGCCAGAGGTCATCTATCCAACCACCCTGCAAGAAGCAGGGACACCCCCAACTAGATCAGGTTGCTCAGGGCCTCATCCAACCTGGCCTTGAACGTCTCCAGGGATGGGGCGTCTAATACCTCTCTGGGCAACCTGTTCCAGTGCTTCACTACTCTCAGAGTAAAGAATTTTTTCCTAATGTCCAATCTAAATCTCTCTCCCTCTATTTTAAAACCATTACCCCTTGTCCTGTCACAACAGGCCCTACTGAACAGCCTCTCCCCATCTTTCTTGTAGGCCCCCTTGAGGTACTGGAAGACCGCTATAAGGTCTTCCCGGAGCCTCCTCTTCTCCAGGCTGACAGCACCACACAGTTTGGTGTCGTCGGTGAACTTGCTGAGGGTGCACTCCATCCCATTGTCCATGTCACCAACACAGATGTTGAATAGGGCCGGGCCCAACACGGACCCCTGAGGGACGCCACTCGTGACCAGTCTCCATTTGGACATTGAGCCGTTGACCACCACTCTCTGAGTGCGGCCATTCAGCCAGTTCCTTATCCACCGAGTGGTCCATCTGTCAAACCCATCCTCTCTAGTTTAGAGAGAAGAATGTCGTGCGGGACAGTGTCAAAGGCTTTGCACAAGTCCAGGTAGATGACATCCATTGGTCGTCCCTTGTCCACACATACACTTGTGGTGTTTTTGGTTTTTTTTTAAGTGTGTGGAAAGTTATCAGAATCATAGCCTGAAGTTACAAAGTGATAAAAAGATAACTTAGGTGATGTATAGGACAGGTGTAGCTTTAAACTTCTGTGCTATAATTTTTCTTGTGAAGTATCCTAAAAAAAAGGTGGCAGGTATGTTTTCTTTGGTTCTTTAATTTTATTCTAAATTATTCTAGAGACATCATAATGGTTTGGAGAATGATTGAGCTAAGGTTATTTAGGTTTGCAGATGCTATTCATTTAGAACCAAGCTACAGGTTGATTAGTGCTTTTGAACTTTAAAGACAGATAAGTTTTTCAGGAAGAGTTGCACATTTCAAAGCTGTATGTAACAGGCTGTGTCTAGGACAATGGTCACACATTCTGAAGAAAGTAAAGTAAGAGTAATAGTAAGGAACAACTGGTCATATCTGTTCATGGCTCACCTGTGGAAGAGTCTGATCATTTAGAATAGGCGGAGTAACATGTGGAATGGTTAAACAGTATTTCAGTTAACTGTGTGTAGGCTGATTCACAGGGCAAACTTGCAAGTCAAACATTAGGCTTCAGAAGCAAAACCTATGCAAACAAAAATAATTATTTGCTAGGGTAGTAAGGGCAAAGGTCAAAGCAAGCTGGATGTGCTCAGTGGCTCTTAGGAGGGGTTTGAAGGCTAGTGCAAAGACAGTGAAGATTTGGATTTCCTTTGATCCTTTTCTCTAATGTTATCTTGAGAGTTCTGCTGTGAAATGGTTTAGTGGCTTGGTTAAGAAATGGCTCATGTTCTTTGAAGCAGATATGGTTTTCTCTGTAAACCCGGGCAAATAGCTTAATTGTTTTGTGCGTGTTTCCCAGTCTGCAACGCAGGGATGTAAAACCTCCAAGAGAAGACTGCTGTATTTTGAGGTTCTGTCCTGAAGTTTGAAACTATCTGGCAACACAGAAGGAAGCTTAAGTATCGTTGTCAGCGTTTATTTAGATAAGTTCAGTCTTGTGTAAACATCATGATTAAACCTTTAAAGAAAATTGTATGGGACTGTGAATGAGAAAGTTGTTTAACTCTATTTCTCAGCGAGTCAGAATGAATCATGGTGTCTTGGAGGTGTGCCAAGAGTCTTATCTTGTCTGTGTTATTTCTCATCTGAATTTGTCTAACACTGTTTATGTTGATCCCTCTGACGTGTTGTTTCATCGTCAGGCTGTAGCAAAGCACAGCATCTCGGTGGCCTCAGAGAGCGAAAGCTTTTGATCGGGTTACTTTTAGTGTGGGATTGTCATGGATTTGCAATGTAGCAGCTGACCAGCTTAAGTTTGTGCTGCTCGTCTATGAAGTTTCTTGTTGCCATGGCTGTCTTCCTTGGTCCAGCTGTGATTATTTATTTTCTCTCAGACTGGGATTTTGTATGGGGGACCTTCCATATTGCACTGCTTCCTGTTTATGGCATTTCTGCCTGCCTTCATCAAACCCCTGTTAGCAAAATTTATGCTGAATTTCAACCAATTTCTTTTTCTATTAGTCCTTTATTTTCAGCAAAGAGCCATTCCACATATGCTTTACACAGTGCAAAGTGATTTATTTCTGTTTGGATTCTCAAAATCTTGCTTCTCAAACCATTCTTAGAATGCTTTGGGAAGTAGTCCTCAGAAAAATGGCTCTCTTGAGCATGTATAAATCAATATAAGTTTAAACTTTACATGTACCCACATTTTATCACTGTTTTAGCGTATCTGAAATGGTTTGCTGAAGGATGCTAGCTAATCATGGGTCCAGCTCTGCGTTGGTTATGGTACTGAATCCACTGAGGGCAGGGATGTATGTGGTAATAGCCATGCCAATGAAATGCTCACCAAAAGGCAGACTTGTTCCAGGACCACTTTATGAACAGTAACTCTCTGCTTTTATGTTCCATAGTTAGTTAAAGGAGACCAGTGTCAGGCTGGCAAACTTCTTACCTTGCCTGTGTAGGAAAGTGGTACTTGTTGTCCTTTACCTTCAGGCCAGGACTATAGGGCAAAGAGTGAGCAGCTTCCTTTGGTCTCCTTTCCATTTGGACTGCAGGCACCCAGGTTCTTCCTTGTTCAGTAACACATGACCCTTACACTGATGTAAAAGCAGATGAGGATCCAAGTTGTGCATATAGAGTACTTTTTGTAGAGCTTGTGTTTTCTGTCTTTTTTTTTTCTTCTTTTATTATTTCTTCTAATTTTTTAATACTTTTTTTCAGATAGCTAGGGACATACCATTGTAGGCTAATGTTACTATTATATAAACTCTTGTAACCTTTCTGTAGTGCATTTCTCTTTCTTCCCCCTGCTCTATCAAGGCCAAATTTAATTTTAAAGACAAAACCAGAAGGAATGAGTATAGCCTTTAAAAAAAAGGGGAGGGGGGAGGGGGGGGGAGGAGAGAGAGAGAAAAGGTAGCTTCCTATCAGGCACATATATTTGTCTTTTGAGAAGGAAGCACAACTGGATATGCTGAAGCTCATTAGGAGATTTCTGGTTTTGCTGGTCATTTATCATCAACGCTGCTATTTATAACAAGATTCTTGTGTCAATGGAGATTAATTTGAAACGAAGATTTGGGTCAGACTTTATTCATGTTTAAGTGGATTTTCTCTTCCTGTTCATAATTTATTGTAACTTTTGAATGCATACCTCTGTGGGTATTTCTCCGATGAAATGTAGTATGAATATTAAAATGCATGTCTATGTGTATAACATATTTAGGGTGCACTTTATTCTCGTGAAGTTTTAAATTATTTAACTTGTTCGGTGGATACAGGCAGCCTGTCACGAATGCCACCTCGTGGTCATTTCCTAAATTACATCCATCTTTGTCAAATAATGATTATCTCTTGCAAAAACTACAAAGTACTTAGACAACAATTTGCCAACTGTTGGTAGCAGTTACTCTTTGAGACAGATTTTCTTGAATTTGTGCTCTCTGTTTTGATAAAGCAGATTATTTCCTCAATTAACATTAAGCAGATAAAGTAATGCTTAGAAGAGACTTGATTTTTCCTTGGTCATTAAAAATAATTATTGCTTAATTTGGTTAATATATTTTATTCTAATATTTTGATATATATTTGTGTTAAAATTTGACTAATTAAAAACTAAGTGTTGTTTCTGGCTTTTTTTTTAGGTTATGAAGCAAAATGGGTCATCGGAGATATTAAATAAACTTTATGATACAGCAATGGATAAGCTAGAGGGTGTGAAGAAGGATTATGATGCCCTGAGGAAACGGTACAATGAGAAGATAGCAAGTCACAATACAGATCTGAGTCGCCTAGAACAGGCTGAGGAGGAGAACAGACGCCTTCAGAAGCAGATTGACATGTTAATGAAGCAAAGGGACACAGCAATACATTTCCAACAGCAATATTCAACCTCTCTTAGAAGGTATAGTCCCGTTTTGATATCTTCAGATACATTATGAAAGCAGTAAAAGTTCTAATATAACATTTTGTTTTCTCCATGTTGGAATCACAAATACTTTTCTAACTTTTTTTTCCCAATTCTTTTCTCTAGTGTGTGTGATTTTGGTGTGATGAGGAAGCATGTGCTTTGAAGTAAGATTTTCTGTGAGGTGTGGTAAGGATCTTTATTTGGAGAAATAGTGGCTTTTCTTGAGGAAAGGATTCCCCATTTCACGTTTTAGAATTGTATGGGGATTTTAACCATTTTTTAGCTAAGGTGAGAAAAGGATAGTCTGCCTTTCAAGCTATGCTTATTCTTAGCAGTAGACCCAGAATTCAGATACAACCAAACCTTTTTTAAGCCTCAAATTTACTATTCCAAGTTAAGTCTTCAATGTGTGGTGAGTTCATATATATTTTTATATAACTATTAAACCTGAGCCAATAAGATGATATAATTTTGAAAAGTTTTTAGCAAGTGAAAATGTTCTCAACCATTAGTTAACTTTTCAAGATATTAGAATTTCAGACTGTGGGACTGTGAGACAGAGCTTCAGGCTGGCAGCCGCGTTCACTGCATGCAGACGTCTGGGAGTCTCACTTGTCTGAGAAGGTGCTGCTGCTATAAGCAGCACAAGTGCCAAAACAGTATGGTACAGATACTGTGTCAATCCACACTTTTTTCTCCTCCTCCTCCTTGATACTAAGCCTACAGAGATAGCTGTATGGGGTAGGGAGAGTACTAATACATGTAAGGACTACAAAGAGTGTCTGTGGATGTGTTGAGATTTTTTTCACTGACATAAGTTAAAGGTAATACACAACTCCCACAGACTACTGCCCAAAAATGTTGTTTTTCACAATCACAGGTGTTTAGTATTTCAGAAGGTGAGATTGAGCACAGATAACAATGTACACATGAATAGCATATATATATTGATACATCGGAGTTATAGAAGAATGAGTAACAGAAGAATTGATGTTACTTAAATTGACATGGATTCCTGGAAGTGAAGGCAAGCCTAGTATATACTACAAGAAACATTGCAACTATGCTGATATACATCAGAAATTTATGTAGTTGAAATATAAGAATATATATAGAAGTATATAACATATAGAAGTATAGTTGTATTATGGCTTTGTGATTTAGGCCTCCTCCTTGAGAAGAAGGTGTCATTTGATACTGAGCAGGGGTTGGTTTTAAGAATTTCCTGAAAGATATTAATGTTTCTGTGAACCATTAATCCAACTAAATTAATATAACCATTTCAGGATTTTTTGCCTTTTATTCAATTGATTTTTGGGTCTGGACTCCCTTTTCAATTTATTTCTTTTCTTGCTTGCTGCTACTGACCCTGCTACTTGCAAACATTCATAAGAGTTGTTAGAAATGGGCTTTCTCTACAGAAGGCATATGTGAAAAATATGATCCAGCTGCATGTATTTCCTCCTTAGGAGGCAATTCAAGGTCAAGCAGGAGCAAGGTATTTCAGCTGAGAATTGTTTTCAGTTTTTTATACTTAAGATAAATGTTCCTTTGTGGCAGAGACTTTCTATTCAATTGCTATGCCAGTGTGTTTGTCATGGTTTGGTTGGAGTTCATGCTTTTTTTTTTTTAACTTCCTTGCTGAGGTTCTGTGTGGATTTTGTTGGCAAACATTAAATCTTTTCTCCTCCCTTCGCTCATATATCTTCCCAGTGGTGTTGTCCTTGATTTGACTTGCAAGTACTTTTCGAATGTACTGAGAGTTCTCTCATGGCAGTGAGGCTAATTGAAAGGTCTCTATGTTTGATTTCTGATATATGTTTGTACTTCTCCCGTAGCATTTTCTTCTTACCTTCATGATCTCAGTTCTGAAAAGACAAAAAAAAAAAAAATCCAGATTATAATATGCTAGGTCTTCTGTGCTGCCAGCCTGATGATCTCATAAACTGAAGAATTTCCCAAAAGGAGCAGAGTGATGGTTTTGAAATTACTGGCAGCAGCCTCAGTAGTGCTATGGCAATACTTTGAATAGACTGGGTTTCAAGAAAATACTTGAAATAGGGTTTACAGCTCTCTCTCAGGAAAGGTCAAGCAACATGCTGGATTAGACAAGAAATTGCACTTTTAAACAGTGTGAGAAGTGTGTGTGTGAGAGAGAACCTGCCAGAGGTTTGTGGGCACCTGAAATTTGGATAACCCTACAAGTCTGTCAGCTTAGGTACAGTGTCTTCATCAGTGGCATTTACCTGGGACTTTTGGAAAAAAACATGCAATGAAATCTTAGCATTTAGTTGTGGTAAAACAATGCTCTTACAAGTCTCTTTTCAAACCTGATTTTTAACGCGTTTGTGGAATTATACTCCCACTTTTGACAAAGCTTTGCCAATATAACTATTGAAGTTATTTCCAAATTAAATTTTATGTCTCTTTTTGATTGTGCCATTCTTGGGTTGTAGTGATAAAGTGCATATGTTCTCATGTGTGTTAAAACAACACAAAACAACCACTTGACAGTTTAAGATATTTTACAATTCAGTTTTATTGGATAACCTACTGATGAAAACAAACAGCAATGTCTGAATTATCTGGGTGTTTAGTTCTGTTGTCCGTATTTTTATTTAAAACCCATTCTTTTTCCTCCTCTAAATTGTCCATTACCAACCTTGTAGCATATTTGGGCACATGGAAATTGTTCTCTTTTTTCCAATTTCTACATTTGTTTCCTTACATCCCACATGCCTGGGAGTGTGTGTTAGGAGAAAGAATTAACTTCTAAAATGAGTAGAGCTCAATGCAATAAAAAGGCTAAACTTGTGTCATTGTGTAATGTCAGTATTTTGGATGCCTTGTAGTATAATTTAGTAGAAATTTACTTTTAATCATTTAATTATTTCTAACATTTTTTTTATGTTTCAGTTCCTTAAAGAGATTCTCTAATATTCCTAAAACAGTAATCAGTCAAGTTTCATTTCGCAATTGTCTAGGATGTCCTCTGCTGTTGTGTTTTGTGGATGCACCGATTTAGTTAGCCAGCCAAATCTTTAATGTGTGAAAAAGGAAAATGAGGAACAAGTATCTTACTGCTATTTCTGCTTGTTTTTAGATTTGAATCAGTACAACAGGAACTAAGCAATGCCACAGCACAAAACAAAGAATTGCAGAGAGAGATGGAGCGATTACAGTCTGAGGTGACAAGGTTCAAAACAATGCAGCTGAAAGCAGCAAAGGATGCTGAAAAATACAAGGAAGAAAGAGATTCAGTTTTTAATGAATATCGCCTCATAATGAGTGAGAGAGATCAAGTAATTAAAGAGGTAGACAAGCTTCAAACAGAGCTGGAGCTTGCAGAGTCCAAGCTGAAGAACACTTCTTCTGAGAAGCGAGTGGCTAGTGAAGAGATGGAAGCTTTAAGACAGGTACCAGCCTACTGTTTCAATAGTGAATGGAAATGAGAATACAATGTCAATGCTGGAATCCAAAATGTATGACTGACTAATGGAAAATAGGAATGCACTTGAAAGAGCAAATTCCATGCTGATATTTTCCTATAGCAGTCCTTTTTTAATATCAATTAATTGAGAATGCATGTTTGAATAGAGCACCTGTCAGTTGCACTTTGCTATTCACTTGACTTAATTCTGTTCTCCTGATTATAAATTCTTTCTCTGCTGTATTAATCTTCTATGTCTTTTCAAGTAATGCTCTCTGAAACTATGTAGCTCTAAATAATCATTATTGTCAACTTCTAACCTCTACAGGAACCACTGGATACTATCTGCTATGACTTAAGACGGTACCTGATCCAGCAGTCTCAAATATTTATGCAAAGCCTGTCCTGACATGCATGTTCTTACTCATTTGCCCTTCTACTGCCTTTAAGTTAAAGAGAATATTTTGAAGATTTTTTTCACTAGAAAAAGGCATGCTTTAAAACGTGTGAAGCCAGAACTTTTTCAGCAAAATTTCTTGAAATGCTTAAATCACAACCATGTTAAAATGATGCTGATAATATTTTTCAAAACATGATTTACTGCTTGGTTTCATTTCAGCTGACATGCATTGACATGACCCTTTGGTTTACAGATACTGAATGTAGCATGAAATAGATACAACCAAATGTATTCCATTGCCTATAAATATCATCTTAATTTTTTTACAGCACTACATCTGAAAGAAATGAAAAATTAAGGTGTGGAGCTTTTTTTAAATCGCACCACTGTTGAGGACCATAATGTGGTTTGTGACATATGGCATCAGAGCTTTTAAAGATAACTAACTTGTAGTTTTTAGAATTCAAAGTTTTCAGCCATGCATATTTACCAGCTAAGTAATTTAGCTTTTCTAGTGAGTGAGGTTTTAATATATATTTCACACCTGTTTTACTTTGATCAAAGTCATTAAGCCGATAGAAATGTCTGTTGTTGATTTCATGGGAATTGGGGTAGCTAGTAAGGAATGCTGATAGAAATAGCCACTGCTCTGCTCCTGTTTGTTATTGTGACTCTATGAGTCATATTCCAAAGTTCTTTAAGGGACAGGAGAATTAATTTTTAAATACCTGGGTGTTCACTCCTCCCTAGATGAGTTGAAGGGATGTCTGAGAATGGGAAAGAGCAGAGGACTGGTGAATGACATGCTGGCAGGGCACAGACATACATTTCTCTTCACTCCCAGAACTGTCCCATCACAGAGCAGAAATAACTACTTTTAAAAGGTACTAAAAGGTGTAAAATGGCAGTTTTCTTTTCATTCCTGTCCTGTGAGCTTGTGAGCGCAGGTACATTCTCATGTTGCATGGCACTGCAGCTGCATTCAATGCATAAGGGATTTCCTTGTATCTGGCAAGGCAAGTGTTTGAAAATTAAAAAAAAAAGAAAAAATTGATCAAATGACACATTCACTTGAAATAGTACCCTGAAAAAGGCTCCTGACTAAATGGGATTATGGTGTCAATGAGCGTTTGGTCTGGTGCTTGCCAAAATGTAACTCTCCTTGTGATGGTTAGCAGTTTTACGTGCCATGTTATATAGCATCTACTCACGGATTGAAACAGGAATGAATCCAATTAGGTAGTTTTTAAAGTATTTTTATCCATGAAACTTGTTTGCTAGAAGATCTTTTGTATTCCAAAGAAATGCAAATGCAACTGAAATAGAAAAGAGGTTTATTAAGATTGAAAGGGCATTATATTATGAGCAGTTACTGACGAGGTCAGTCAGTTTAATAGTTAGATATTTAAACTTTATTGGTCACACATGCCCAAATGTAATTGGTTAATTTACATCCCAAGTGTAATAATTATATACCCTTTAGAGATGATGGAATAAATCTCAGGATTTTGCACTATGAGTAGTTTTGGATTAAGTTCTCATGAGTTTGGTCGGTCAAAGGTAGGGATTGTACATTACAGGTTTCCCCCTCTTAGTTTCACAGTGGTCGTTTTGTTTGGTGTAACCTTGTGCTCCAGCAAATACTTAGAATGTTGTGTTTCATCTCATAGGTAGTCAGTTTTCCCCTCTGTTTAACAGACCTATTGTATGTTGTTTTCTTTGGTCCTTATTGAGGTTATTGTAATATATTCAGAAGTGAGAACTTCATTCAAATGTAAGAAATCTTCACAAATTTAGAATCACTCTTCAAGCCGAATCACTCTGTTTCCAAACAGAAGCTGGTTTAATCAGTGCCAAATGGCACGTTGCCCTGAGCTGTCATGAGGCAATTTTGTGCAAATGTCACAGGAAAAAAAACAGAGGTGAAATTTTACTACTAACCACTGGAGGCAATGGCCTCTCTTCTTCAGATAGTTTATATCAAGCATGTTGGAATAAACTGTGGCAATGCATATTTTTTTCCAGTTATCCTAAAAGACTGTAAATTCCTGCTTAACGAAGGGCTTCTGGGAGTTTTCCCTTTGCCTTAATACTTGATGACTTTCATCTCTGCTGCATGCTGGAAAAGACCTTAATACTTTTGTGTAAGCTTTATATACACATTTGAGTGCACTTTTTATACAGCCCATAGTTAGGCTGTGCAAAAGCATTGCTTTCAGTACTAAAACTTTGGCGCACCACCAGATGGATCAGGGATTTCTCTCTTCAGAGGTACTGAGCAACGGAATCTCTTACTGATGTTGAAAAACTGGAGTGCGCTGGTAATTGCGATTCACTGATATGTTTAAAGTTCACAGAGTGAATCATTAATTCTAGTGCTTGTCTGTTGCTCTGCAGCAAAAATGCCTTGTTTTAATAGTTGCAGCACTGTTGCAACAACCTGACCAACCTCAATTAGATGAAGTATCTCAAAAACAGTATTAGTACAGCAAAATGCAGTTGTCATCCATTCAAGTACTCAATTTAATTCCTTACAAACAGTAGAGAAACAAATGAAAGTCAGTTTATGACATTGTCTTGCCTTCCTTAAGTATTTTCTTCCTTTGCTTTTCAGATGTCACTTCTATGTCTTCTTTTTGAGATCAGAATATCAGTAGTTTCCAGTTAGGGGTGCCTGTATGTATAAGGACTTTGTAGCCAAAAGTGATTCTAGGATTCTGGAACCTCTAAAAGTTTAGTGACACGAGACTCAACTGTTTCAATGCCTTGTTCTTCCCATAAGAAGTCTAGTCTAAACTATTTTAAAAAGATAGATTGCATTTGAGAGCTGCAATATATGCATCTTTTTTATTATTAAGCAGTTAATTATGCATTTAATAAGATTCCCTGTTACTCTGCTTTACTGCGTACTGTAATTCTACCTTTGAACATTATGTAGCTTGCACACTGGTGTCTCTTGGCACATGCCTTTCATGTCCCTTCAGAACTTAGAAGGAAGCCATAAGATAGTTATGTAACTGAGTTGTCTCAGTTATTTCAGCCGTAAAAAATCAAGGCAGTTGCTTAAATATATTTGCCATATAATCCTACCCTTTGCCATATTTAAAGCCTTTTCTTTCTTTTTTTTTTGAACACTAAGTTCAACTGGTTAATAAACTTCCCTCATTTAGGTTTCTCAAAACTGAGTGCTCTCAGATTTGTGCTTATTTTGACATAGCACAGCGCTAATGTGGTGGTGTGATATCTTTAATACTACATTTAATATTCTTTGCTAGTACGTACTTGTATGTAATGTGAGCACAGTCTGTTCTGCTCCTATTTTTCAGAGCATTAGTGGTAAACTCTCTAGGCTTTTAAGGTGTCAAAGTATATGCTATTGGAAAGATGAACTATTTCCTCCTGTACTTAACCTACTGCAAACAATGGATCTTGTTTTAGGAGCTAAACTCGGCTCTAGTGGAAAGAGATCGAGCAATTTGTGAGAGGAATGAGTTGCTGGAAAAATACTGTCATGAAGTGAAGGACAAAGCTGAGGCCCAGAAGGAACTTGATCAAGCTTGCAAGGATATAGAGACAGTGAAGGAAGAAAGAGATGTTGCCAGGAAAGAGAGAACAGAAGCTATCATCCAGAGAGACCATCTACTAAGAGAATATTATCAAGCCCGTCAGGTATTGCAAGTGTTCACAGATGACTCTTTTTTTAGCTTCAAAGGGTCAGTAATTTTCAAGAGATGAGTTAAAGATCTGGGCACACTGAGTGTTTTAGTCCTTTTCCCCAGTTCTCTCAAATTCCTACATATAAATGCATATATGTTCTTCAAGACATAGTGGCAGAACTTCCTGTTTGAAAGCAATACAGTCATGTTTTGTATTAAGTTTTGTTTGTAAAAGTAAATGTTGCCTACTTTTTTTTTTTATTGTGTGTGATTTTTTTAATGGCTGAACTATTGGGATTTTTGGATACTTGTGTTCTTCTCGAGGATGCCAAGTAAGCTTGGGGAAATTTGTTGTGACTTAGCAAGGGACCTGTCCAGATGCTTATGTGTGGTATACTTCAAGTCAGAATTGACATTTCAAATATAAATGTGTATTTGTTGATATGAGTGGGATTTGTGATGGTCTTTCCTGGCAGTGGACTGGGAGAGAAGAAAATGATTCTTGAGGGTTTAAGCTTCAGTGGTCTATTATGTTTTACTATATTTTTAACTCACTTAGGAGCCTTTAAATTGTGTTAACCATGATTTAGTAATCTCTCATTGATGTACATGCTTTCAGGTTTTATAAACATTCCTCCAAAGTTTATTTTCTAATCAAATGACAAGTCTAGTTAGATTCACTATCTTTATTTATATGCACACGGTTGTTTGCAAGCCCAGGCCTTTTAGTGTTTGTGGTGGGCTGTACCACTGTAGTTGGCTTGTGTTCATTGTGCTGCAATTGTGTATCTGTCTTACTGATGTCTCCATAGTGATGACAATTCTCACTTCTTCAAAATAGAGACTGTTAGAAGAAGAAATTAAGGAAGTAATTTTATCCAAAATATGAAACGTTTAAAATGCTTGGAATTCCGTTGCTGTGCTTTGGAGTTGAGACCTGTGTGAATCAAGAGTCTGTGTTGTGGACGTGTACTTCTAGTTGTCCCAGGGTAGATAACAGACAATACAGGAAATCTGTGTTGTACCTGATGTTATTTTGATGTGAGGATTCTTATTTATGAAAACTGTATCTGCATGAACTTGCATGCCACTGAATGAAATATGTAACAGTTTTGCTTTGTTTTTTTTTCCCCAAAAACTTACTATTTAGCTAAATGAACATTTTTCATGAAAACATAAGAATGAATACATCAGGTTACACACAGATAGTGAAAGCTGTTTGTGCATACATACCTAAGAACTGTGCCTAAAGTACTTACCTGTGTTTCTTAATTTCCAGATACAAGATTCTGCTACCCTAGACATAGAAAGAGCAAACAAAGAAATTGAAATGCTTCGGAAACAATATGAGGCAATGTCACAAGAACTAAAGGAAGCTGTCCAGGAAGCAGAAGTAGCCAAGTGTAGGAGAGATTGGGCCTTTCAAGAGCGGGATAAGATTGTTGCAGAAAGGGAAAGTATACGGTAAACAACTCCTGCTAGATAGTATGAGTGATCTTTGTAATACCTTGTGTGCAGCTGATGCAGTTCTAGGTCTTGCTGGGTTTTGCTAGTACTTATTGCACCTCTGTATTAGCTGTCACAGGGTGTTGGGTTTTTTGTGTGTGTGTGTGAAGGTGAGGACAATTTACAAGATACTTTGATTATTATGAGTATTAAAGCACAGACAATGCCTCTAATAAATTATGTAGAACCTAACACCACCACTATGTAAAAAAAACCCCAACCCCAAAGTAAGCGTTCTTTTCAACATGATATACCTAATCCTGCTATATAGGTATAGTTCTGCAAATAATTCTTTCCCTGTAGGCATGTCACAGAAAGTACCCAGCATAGTTGCTAACAAACATATGTAAGGAACTATGGGGAAAAACTTGAATCAAACTTTTCTGCTAGTTTAAGTAAATCAAGTAGAAAAAGTTTTGAAGGGGATGAAGAAAGTTTCCGTTATCCTTAAGACCTAGTGCATGTGGGATTTTTCTTCCTTAGGCTTGTTCCACTGAGAGAGAGATCTTTTGAAACTGCTTTTTTAAAAAAATAGCATTAGCTATACAATGTGGTAAAACTAGTTTGTTTTAAGTAATTAGTGGTAACTGCTTTGCTTTTGAAGGACATTGTGTGACAACTTAAGGAGGGAGAGAGACCGGGCTGTGAGTGACTTGGCTGAAGCTCTTCGCAATCTGGATGATATGAGAAAGCAGAAAAATGATGCTGTGCGTGAACTGAAGGAATTGAAGTATGTTGGAGAAACAATCAAACCACATGCAAACTTGTCACTTATGCACTTATAGCTGTGGGCCAATGAATATTCATGATACTTTTTGTGGAACACTGTGCCTCTATTTTTGGTTATCATTGAATTTTTGTGATGGGTTGGATCTGAAGTCTTCCTATCTTAACCATTTTTACATTAATAAGAAGACACATACTCTCAGCTTTTTACTGAGATGTACTTAAGATTTGGAGATATACTTAAGCAACCTGGGATTCACTGAAGTCAGATTAACTGCAGTTTAGTTTCTCCCAGCTGTATTTTCATGGGTTTATCAATCCAAGGAAGATGTGTTGATATTTATCATGCCCTATTTGTCACGAGCATACTTACGTAGCTTATCTGAGCACAAATTAAATTGATTTTGGGACGCGTTAGAAACCTAGTTGTACACTTCAGTTGTGGAAAAAAAAACCCCAAACAATAAAAACGACAAACAAGCAAACCAAACAAAACCAAAAAATACGAAGTCTGTTAGGACACCCTATAGAAATAGGAAGTCAACTTAATCGCAGCCCAAGAATATCAGAAAGACGGAAGCATGGGAAACTTCTGGCACAGCTTGGGTTTTTGTTTTCTAAACCAAAATCTAATGTGGCTCATGATGATAACATTATGTGTCAGTTTATTTTAAAGGGTTGTCTGTGTCTGTAAACAATTGTTTTCTTTGCTTAGGGAGAAGATGGAGAATCAGTTGGAAAAGGAAGCCAGATTCCGTCAGTTGATGGCCCATAGTTCCCATGACTCAGCCATAGACACAGATTCCTTGGAATGGGAAACTGAAGTGGTAGAATTTGAAAAAGACAGAGTAAGTAAAAAGCACAGACTACATGATTTAATATATTGGATAGTTTTTAAGTCAGTTATAACATCCTGATACTAGGTATGATTAAAAATTACACTAGTCTATTTTTTCTCATTCTTCGTTATTGCTGTGCTAGGAACCACACATGCACATAGCAAGTGGAGTACCATCTTGATGAAAGTAAACAACCAGGCTATTATATGCAAGCTTTGGGTTTTTTTGTCATATGAATTATAAATAAAAAATAATTTGATCTTCTTTGTACTGATCTTCTAGGGTACCCAGGCCCTTGTAGTATTTAAAAATGTTTTAAGTTAAACATTTAGTGTTCTTCAAGTTAGTGACTCATTGTGAAAATGGCAGTGCTAAAGGCAGCCAGAACTTAAGATGTGATAGAAACAGACGTCAGAGAGCCTAGTCATATACTCTTAAAGGCAATTTATTTCTAAAATTAAGCTCAAATTTGATTATTAGAAATTTCTAAGTATTAAAATATTAATTATGAGCACATGTTTTAGGGAAATATTACTGTTTGCCTTAAAAATATGGGATGAAAGCATGTGTTAATCTCCCTTTCTGGAGTGTAGAGGGAGTTAAATCCCTTTTATATTTTGGCATATTAAATTAAGTTCTAACACAGCTTTGTAGGGAACCTCTGTATCATTTTGTTATTCTAGTAGTACTCTTCTCCATTTAATTTTATTGTTCTTCATTGTAGTCTAGAGTATTTATTTCAGTGCTTTGTACGAAAGTCTTAAATTCTGGTCCAGTTGAAATTTTTGGTTGTCACATCATTGTTTAGTTATAGTAATTTTTTTCACCACATAGAACACACAGGTGGTCTTCCAGATTGTGCTTCATTTATGAGAGCTTCTGCATGTACCAGAATTTCTTTCTCATTCCCGAATGACAAAGCTTGTGATTTAATGCTGTCAGATTAAATGCCTTTTATTTTACTGCAGTATTCGGGGTCATCTTTTTTATGCTCTTCCAATCTGCCTCTGTTCTGACGGCATATCCACACCACACTAAGACATTCCAGTTCTGAAACTAAAAATACTATTTAATATTATTATATGTTGAAATATATAGATTGTAAAGATAGTTTGAACTGAGTACCAATGCTGATCCATCTGTACATTCTTTCAGATAAACAATTCCCTTTTTGTCTACCTTTTTCATCTTTCTTGACCATCTCTTTAATCATTGGATTATGTGTAGTATTGGATTATGTCTATCTTCTCCATGATAACCGATAACCAATAACTTAGTTTTTCCATTGTCTGGAAAACTAGTTATCAAGTGTAACATATGCCGTGTCTGTGGTGTGGTAAACAACATTGCAGCCTGATGAGTTTTCCTTTCAGTTATTCTTCACTTCCAAGATCGAATGCACGGATTTTATCATTTGAACATATGTTTCCCTTAAACACTGGATGTTTATACTTGCTGCCATGGAATTATAGTAATAATATTTTGCTGACCTTGATTAGATGTATGGGAATATCTTTGCAGACTTACCAGCATTTGAATTCCAGGATGGACATTTCATAGAAATGAAAAAAATTAAATTCTTTTTTTTTCCCTCAACTTCACCTGTCTGCCTAAACTTATGTTCTGCATAACCACTCAGCTTAAAATTAAGAGAAATAATATTAACCTTTCAGCTTTGAGGTTGTGCAATGATACTGTGATCTCTACTCACCCTTTATTGTATCCCCATACTCTTCCCTGTGAACTTTTTTCTTGTATAGAAAAATTGGAAGAGTCTTAATGATTTTAGCATATCTTTGGCAGGTTCAGTTTAATGTAACTTCTGGTAAATATTTTTATTTTCACATGTTTTGTCTTCAGTTTCCCTGAAGACTCTGCTTTTCTGCTTTTAAGGGGCTTAGTCATTGAACCGTGTTTAGAACTGTGCCTTACATGGCTGATTTAAGCTCTATTTAATTTTTGCATGTTAGATTTCAAATTTGAGCTATCATCTCCCATTGGTATGCTGTGGGGGTTGGTCCAGTTAATTTCAAGTATAATTGTTAAACTTATAAATGTACTATTTAATGCTGAAAAAAGCAATGATGCTGGATAAAACTAATTTGTGATCAGCTGGTTCCAGTTTATTTTCTTTACATTGTTTACTGTTTTTTACAGTGACCTTAACATTTATCGAATCAAACACTAAATGAGTATTTCCCTGCTTGGTTCAGTGACTTATTTGTTGAAGATCTTTATAATTTTTTCACATTGAGTATGACCTGTTTTGGACTAGGGTTGGTAGAATATCACCTCTAATCTGTATTTAGAAATGGTCCCCTATGATGGTACAGCTTTCATTCTTGTTCACTTCTTGTCTTTAGGCATATCAAAGTGGACATCCTTCCGATTTCATCCCTAAGGCACAATGCTGTTTCCTTACCTTTTTCAATGGTTTTTTTCCTCAAGTAACATTCATTCTAGAGGAATATTTTCTCTCATTACACACCCAGCATCATACTTTAAACCTGGTTATGCGTATGTGAAAATGCTATTTTCACATGCTATTCTGTTTTCCTATCCCTCTGAAACTCCCCTTCTGCACTATTCCAGCCTTAATCTGGGGGAGGGAAGGACTGTTGTAATGCCAGAGGATGCCTAAAAACTAACAGATTTGAGATCTTATTTATTGAAGTACAAAATACAAAAACTTGCCTTTAACACATACACTGTTAATCTAAGTGCATAGTACAAACCTTCAGTAATGTCTCATGCCAGCAGACTGCAGTGGTTGCCAGGGCAGTTGATCCACTTGTTAATAATATTTATTAGGATGATATGGACTTGAAAGCACTTGGTTTTGATGTGGCAGAAGGCGTCAATGAACCATACCTCCCTGGAGACTGTGGGATCTTTGTCACCAAAGTAGACAAAGGAAGTATCGCAGATGGTCGATTAAGGTAGGGTTTGACTTTGGAAGATACTTGGCTCTTGTTGATCATAATAAATAAATATAAGCATGCTGTAATTTTTCAGTTCTTCCCAATTTTTCAAGTTCTTTTTTATCATTGGTCATGTGCATATTATTAGTGTTCATTGGGAAATTGCATTGCAAAGACTAATGCCTAAAAGCATTACAGAAATTAAATGCTATTTGACTCATTCTTTAAAACTCACCAGGACTTGGAATGTTCTTCTCTGTATTTCATCTAGTCTGTTAATTATTTCCTCATACTTGATCTATTTATTTAAATTTTGGGAAAGATATGAGGGGAGATACTGGGGGAAGGCATGGGGAAAGGAGAGTAGAGCTCCTGTTTTTACTGTTGATAGGAGGTTTTTAACCACTCTATTCTGTCCAAGGAGTAGACTTTAAGTAATAGTCATTACTGATTTGGTGATATATTGTTGCTAGTAAAGTGCAGACTATAAATCCTAGTTTTCATTTAGTTACTACTTTATGCATTTTTAGGAACAGAAAACTCTAATAATTAAGGATTAGCACATTGGGATCAGCTCTGTCGCATCTCTTTTCATGAAAGTTATTCCTGTGTTGCACTCAATGAAGTGTGTTTGTAACAGACCTGCTTATTTCTGTTTATCTGTCAGAGTGAATGATTGGTTACTGAAGATAAATGATATAGATCTTACTAACAAGGATAAAAAGCAAGTAATTAAAGCTGTTCTAAATGGAGGAGGTGTTATTAACATGGTCGTTCGAAGAAGGAAATCCTTAGGTGGCCGAGTGATCACACCTCTTCACATCAATGTTTCTGGACATAAAGGTAATGGCTATAAAGGCTGTATTTAAATGGCACATATTCAAACAAAAATAGCTTGACAGAAAGGTACACGTTCTGAGCCTCCCCTTAAAGCCCACTTAAGCTCCTACTGCCTCCAAGATTGGGATTTTCATTAACTGCTTCTAGTCAACTAAGAATGCTCACATATCGATAACTTTACTGTACAGGTATTCTTTTTTGCCCTTGGGAGGGTTTTGCTTTTGATTTTAATACTTAGTTCTAGTTAGCTGCCTGTCTGGAGTGTTACTGGGAATCTAAATATAACTCTTAAACTGGCCAGTCGCCTGACCTTTGTGTTAAATGTTGGGGTTTATCCTAATTTTCCATCACTGTGTTGTTATTTCTTTAGAAGGGTTTTCAGAAATTGAAATTCATTTGGTTTGATAGTTATTTCTTTCTCATGCAGACATCCTGTTTAAGCAAGATCCTTGAGTCATAGGAGTAAATTCATGTTTATTTTGTGTATTTCAGATAGTGGGGTCAGTCTAGAAAATGGAATATTTGTTGCTGCTGTTGTGCCCGGAAGCCCAGCTGCCAAAGAGGGTTCCCTTACTGTGGGAGATAGAATAATCGCTGTAAGTCTTAAGAAGTGCATTCTCATTTTTTTAAAATTTATTTTCAAGTGTTATCATTGATACTATTCTTTAAGATCCCAAACATTCCAATTATTTTTTATTTTCTCTGTATTATATCCTTTTTATACATTTATTGTTTATTATAAATTAATGTGTGTGTAGGCTGAATGACATAATGTGCAGGTTATTTGCTACACTTAGTTTACATGTGATTTTTTTGACAGAGGCACTGACTTATTATTCACACTTACATATAGTGATACTTTTGATTTTTATATTTATCGGTCAGTTCCAAAAAGACATCCCTTGACTGGATCAAGGGTATGTTGTTTCTTAAATGATGATATCCCAGGTGTCATTATTTGTGAGGGGAAGTTTTTCTCTGTGCACTTGCAGCTTTAAACAGTGTGTCTGATTTCTGAAGCCCTGTGAAACAGAAGGTGATTTACTGTCCATGTGCAAATTCACAGAGGCTACTCTAGTAAAACAGTGGGTGTTATACTGGATCTCTAGTAGGACAATCAAGTAGTAAACGCACAATTGCGTTTAATATGCTTGGGGTTTTTTAGCGGAGAATAGAAAAAGACATAACAAGGTCAACCAGCCTTCAATCATGTATACACATAAAACTAGTATTTGTCTTGTCTCTGAGATACCACCTTAAGATGCTCCTCACCTGCTGCTTTTGACTTACAGATATCTCCTTGTGGTTGGGTTTGTTTTTTTTTTCCTGTTTAGATCAATGGCATTGCACTAGATAATAAGTCACTTACTGAATGTGAAGCTTTGCTACGAAACTGTAGGGATTCCCTTACGCTGTCACTGATGAAGGTGAGTAGGACAAACTAAATTTGCAGAATTTTCTTGAACTCACACAGAATTATTTAAGTTCTGGGAAAAAAACAACAAGATGACTGTATCATCATGGGAAAGTCTCTGCTAAAAATAAGACCATCTGGATGCATTTCACTGATTCATACTCAACAGTTATTTTCAAAATAACGTTGTGGCATTTGATAGAAAATGAAATTTATTGTTCTTACTATTTTTCTGTTTGTTTGCTCATCACATGAAATGTCTTCCAGCATAATTGCTTCTTTCTTCTTGGTTTCTGCTTCAGAGCTGCAGTACTTTTGTACATGAAAGATAAAATGTGTCTTCGCTATGGGAAGGTTTGCTTTGAGGTAGAAGGGAGTTGCACAGAAAACTGAACTTGGGCTATCATGAGGATTAAGTACAAGGCTTCCTTTTTCAGAAATTTCTAGGAAAATATTCTGTTTTCCTTCTTGAGGTTAGAATCCTATTATGCTGGACCTGACACGTGGGCTTTGTGAGTGACAATTTTAGCTTCAGAGGGCTTGAATTTTGTTAAAGTAAAAAGATGAACTGTTTGAGGTAGAAAGGGCAATGAAGGATGACTTACTAGTATCAGTCAACAGAGGTAGAAGCAGAATGTGGGTCTCTTCACTCTCAGTACAGTGTTCTGCTACAGTGTGCAGTTACCCTTCTGGAGTTACTCTGAAAGTGCTATGAATTTTTTTTTCTAACTTCATTTTCTCTGATGTTCTGTGCCTTACATCTCATCTGCAAGGCTTTATTAAACCTTTCCCAAGCATGTCTATGCATGTGTTGGTGTGTATTCAGGTATAGGTAAAGCAAGGAGGGGTTAGAACATGGCTTAAACTAAACAGAAATCAGCCAGGTGATCACTTGGGTTTTTTTGTTTGTTTCTTTCAGGTTTTTCCTCAGAGTTCATCTTGGAGTGGTCAAAATATATTTGAAAATTTGAAGGATTCAGAAAAAATATCGAACTGCAGGGTTCATACGTCAGAGATACAAGCCCAAAATAAAAGAAATCTGAAGCTTAACAGCTCAACACAGACTGACATTTTCAACCCAGACATCATGGATGGCAAAAAGGACCAGAGTGATCAGGGCAACAGTTCATTTTGTGATCACAAACCTTTCCCTAATAACACGTTACGAGTTGACTCTCATAGGAACACAGTGCACAGTTGCCACAGTAATTCGGAACACAGTCTGAGCTCATTCATCCCAGAGTCATACGGGGACCAAGGCTTTGGAGCTGTTGACTTGGACAACAGGAGACTGCCTTATGAACCCGCAGGAGCTGACTGTATGATGGTTGAGACTGCGTTTGACAAGGGACATGGAGCTAAGCATAGTGGTGGTACCTGGCCAAAAGTAATGGTTAATATCTCAGCAACAGAAACAGAAAAGTTCTCTGTATACAAAAAGCCCAAACAAAGGAAATCTATCTTTGATCCTGATACTTTCAAAAGACCACCAACTCCTCCCAAGCTGGAATACCTTTCCCCTAATCAGGTGGCAGGCCATTCACCTCAGCCATCAAAAGCTGAAGTGGCTTCAACTCCTCCAACTCCTCCTAAGAGAAGTGACTCCATCAAATTTAAACATAAACAGCAGACAAGTTCTGCGTCAGAGTCTACAGTAACAACTGGATCACCACCCACCAGCCCAGCCACTGCCCAAGCTCCAGTTTCCTTGGCACTTAAACAGGACTCTGCTACTCTCAAGGGGCGCAGCAGGAACACTGGACATTATTATCGGGAGGAGGGTATTGACTGCACTCATCTCTCATCAAGGAAATCCTGTGAAGACGACATTGGTTTTCAAAGAGTTGAAGAGCCAGAAATTAAAAGACCAAGGCCAAAATCAGCTCCTGCACTGAGACATAAAATGACCCCTATGCCCATTCCTAGTCCTGCACTTCAGGTAGAAACTTAGTGTATTGAAGCACAAAACCAGAAAACTTTAAAGTGTATTTTCAGTATGGTTTTGAGTGCACAGTTGCATACCATAACAGGAGAAACAGAGCATGTTCTCAGAATCCAGGTGCCTTGAGAAGCCACCCCAGACTCGATTGTTGTTTTGCAGTATCACAAAATACAAAACTAATTCATGGAGTTGCAGTCTTAACAGGCAGTGATGGTTACAATGATAGGGTTCAGCTTAGTAGCCATGTCTTGGGTTTGAGTGATGCTTGATGGAAGATCAGTGCTCTTTCCTGTGTGTTTTGACAACCTGGGAAAAAAATAATTAAAAAAAAAATGCAGAGGCAGCTTTAGAAAAGCTGAAAATAGCGTCTCCTGAGTTTAAAAAAAAACCTCAGATTGGTTGCTCAGCTTACTATGTTAATTAATGGAAGAATGTTCATAGTCTTGTCTTCTTTAAATCTTTCTATGTATCTGAATAATTTTGTAAATCTAATCTGATACGAGTCGTTAGGTACATTACACTGTAGCAATGGATTTGTTTAAGAATACTGTTAAAATGAGAATATAGTTTATTAGACTAAAGAAACCCTCTGTGGACATTGTGAGTTGTGTCTTAATGGAGCAAGTGAAAGAAACATTTTATGTAGCCTAAGAAGGTGAACTTACTTAGATGACATTATATTAAGTGGCATGCAGTTTCAGTTCCACTAATTTCAGAGTAACTCAGGTATCAGATATCTAGATTCTTTTAACTAAAATCTGAAGTTTCAATAAGTGTTATTTTTTCTTGTATATAATCCCTTAATGATTTAGAGTATCATATTCTTTGACTGTACTTGTTTATACACGGATAATCCTACCCTTTTCATGGAATTTTTAGAGGAAGTGGAAGGTTCAGAGCCATATTCTGCAAAAACACTGGTGTAAAAAACCAACTTACAACTTCATTTCTTTTTTGGCTTCTTCAGTTGTATTCCTTCAATATTCCCTAACATTTTGGCAAAAAAATACTTATGGACACCATTAAGCCTTTTTTCTTAAATGTCCAACAAATTCTATATTATCAATGACAGAAAAGCATAAGTGTTTAGTTTTGTAGCTGAAATCAGTACATTTATTCTGAAGAGGTCTGAAGAGCAGTATGGCTAAAGGAAAGGTCAGAGTTTTTGCATCAAGAGTTGCACCACAGGAAGCAAAGGAGAGCTTATTCTACTGTCATCACCTGGTACATATCTAAAAACACAACAAGATCAAGCTATTGAGCACATTTGACAATAGGATATTTATGCAGAATATAAAGTTGATCCATTAACATTGCTACTCTCATGCTGCATTATAATGCATTGTCATGAGCATATATGTTGTCCTGGTTATAACTGTAGTAAGAGAAGAGTTTCCAACTGCAACAAGGACATGTGTAGGTGGGGACTTAGGTGTGAGAAATTTGTTAGCTGGAACATGGGGGATGGTTTTGGCACTCACTTTTTAAAAAGACCAAGAAGGACTAACAGCATATTAGTTGATTCTACATACTGCCCAAGTCATATTGCTGATACCATATGTGTTTGACCTAAAGCAGAAAATTTTAGAATATGTTTATAATTCTTTCAAAGTTATTTGATATATTAATTTACATTTCTAAGGTTAAATTACAACCAGGTTCTGTGATTAATTTTTTTCTCTTCCTTACTTTCTCCCTTATCTTCCCAGAAAATAGGCAGAACTTTGTAATGTTAAAGTTCTTGAGAGTAGAAATTATATTGTATCTCAAGAAGTGGATACAATTTGCTCTGAAAATTTCTTTGCAGCAGTCACCTATGTGCACTACATCTACATCAGGTTGTGTAGCAGTAGTGCCAGTATTCATTGCTTACGTAGTGTGTTTAATATAATGAAATGTGTATTTAGAATATACAGCGTAGTTGAATTTGTAGCTCTATTTCCTTAGTTGTGTATGTACACAGTTAGCTTGGTGTACTTGTATAAGTTGATAATTTAAGAGCGTTTTCATCCCTAAGTAGTAGGTGGTACAGTTACTAATACACCAGCGGCAGTGATCCATATTGCTTCTAAGAGGGTACTTGTGCATTTTATGGTTTTGTGCTCTCAGTAATGCTTCATTTAATTAAAATATTTCTATCACAAAAGCTCTAAGTACCTTTGCAGCAATTATTATTCACTTATTATATAACTCAGTTTCATGTTTTGTGTTGTACATTTCAAGTATGTTAACTCTGCATGCTGGGGCCTGAACTTGTAAGCTGTCTAGCATCACTGTTTCTATCGGAGCTATTCAAGTGCTTAACTCACCAGTTACAATGTACAGATCAGCAGTTGTGATTGTCCAAAAATCTGAATTGCTATATTGATGAGAGGCTGTTCCACATGTATTAGAAAATAAAGGCTTAAAGGAGAGCACTCTCTGGGTTGTTAGCCAAGTCTCCTTTAGGAAACACTTGTAATAGTGACAGAAATAACAGTTGAAATGTCCTGTGGAAGTAATATTTTGAAGGTGAAATGTAATTAAGTGCTGAGTGGCTTATTGTGAGGAAAGTATACCAGTTAAGTTGCCAACATTGGTCTAAGATGACTACAAAATAACAAAAAGAAATAATGGAGCAGGATGGAGGAATGAAGGAAGGGGTGGAGGTGAATAGTATCTGTGAAAGATAAAGGTTTAATAAGCACTGTAATTATGAGCACATTCTGGAATTGATAGAAAGTTTGTGTACTGCCTACAAAGTTTGGGTGTTTAATTCTTCTGAATCTCCAACTTCCTGTAATCAAATTTCTGTGTTCATGTAGGTGCAGAAGTATGCTCCAGCTAGCGAGGAGCACCTGTCTCCAGAGCTACAGGAATGGGCACCGTATTCACCCAAACGGTCTGCAAGGCACAGCGATGGCTTTCTGCATCCCACCTTGTATGCTGGCAGCATGTCAGCAGGTGAGTGACAGAACTTGTATTATTCTCTAGTAATGCCCCAAGGAATTTGTTCATATTGGACAACATTGGGGATTAGTTATGATAAGCACAGAAAAAGTGTGACTCTCAAAACACATTTCGTGGTCGGTTGTAATATGAACATGGTCTGCTCAGCTTTTGACTGTGAACTGACACCTGTTTAAGAACCGAGCAACTCCTGGATGAAGGATTTATTTCATCAGTTTCTGTGCAGAGGAGTTTTGAATACATTAGTGGTAAACAAGGTGTATGTAGCCTATGCATTGGGAAGACAGATAAGATTTCCAGTATTTTTGAAAGCCAACAGTAGATGGAGGTGTCTCAGGTTTTGGATTCTTAAACTCTGAAATGTGTCCCAGGAAAAATCTCTGATGTTCAAAAAGTGTAGCATATTAAGTTCCACCTATTGGAAACCAAATGCGTGGAGTATCTCAAGTTGAGTACCAAAACTGGTGTATTTGAGATGCCAAGCTGCTGAAGAGGGGACTCACAAGCAGTGCATACAGCAGTCAGTGTGATCAGGTAAAACAGGAAACGGCATGTTGTCTCAGTTCATTGAACCGTTGTTGGTATTGAGGTTCATGTTGGTGAGTTTTAAACTGGCACTGACTAAATGGAGTGCTTCTGGAGCTAATTTGGGTACCATACGCTAGTTCCTTTGAGCTGGTCAAGAAGTATGTGCTTAGACCCAGTTAACTTGTTGCCGGGTGGATTGTTCAGTCTTTAGGGTAGCTGCCTGCTACACTGTAGCTGTTGCATCCAAAACTTGATTTTCAAATCAAGACAATATTGATTTTTATGAGTTTACTCTTGGTCCTTGGAAAGCCTTGAACTCCTGTATGTTCTACAGGTTATGGAAGACTTTTTTCAAACACAAGTCATTACCATTACCATCTCCAGGATCTGGAAGAATGTACAGCTTCGAACCTGGTTGTACCAGTCAATTTTCAGAATGCGAAGATGCATTTAAGAGTAGCACAGATAAAATAAGCTTTTCTTGTTATTTGATTTCTTTTACTCTTTTCCCACCTGTTAGTAGGAAAAAGCATTAAAAGTTATTATTTCTAACCAAAAGCTTTCTTCGCATAATAACTCAGTCAGGTCAAACCTACATTCGAGACATTGTATATCTTGAAATGTGAACAATGACTCACTGCAACAGCTCCTTCTGTGCTGAGGACCCCAGAGCTGGACACAGTACTTCAGGTGGGGTCTCACCAGAGCAGAGCAGAGAATCTTTTAGTTACCAGTGCATATTAAAATTATATACCGTGAATGTCTTCATTTTTGGCACTGTAATCCACTTTATTACTGACTCATTGCAAAATTATTAAATCTAGATTTTAAATTTGCATGTACTACTTACAGGGTGTCACGTGGCACTTAATATATTTGTCTTTATACTGATATTTTTTATTTATAGATACATGTTAATACAGGCACATTTCATAATATGCAATAATATGTATATTTCAGTATATTTAAAATCTACAGCTTAGATGCTCATAAGGTTGGTAAGAACATCTTTTTATCATCTTAAGCAGGTACTGTTCCAAGAAGCTTAGCACCATGCCCTGCAGTAACTGCTGTCATGAGAAATCCAATCTATACTGCCTGGAGCCACAGAGTTCATACCAGCAATTGCCCATCAGTTGCCAGCCAAATATGCCATCAGCATCTGCATCCCAGGTTTTTTGAAATTTATATCTCATTAAATTTTTCTTTGCATTAGGATGAAATTAGCTGGTTTTTTGTGCAGTGCAGAGTGAAATGCGCTGCAGTTGTGTGTTATTTTGACCCAGGATTCTCAAAATCAATACTGCGTGAAGAGACACGCCAGTTGCTTTTGTGTATTTCAGTAACTGTAGTATTAGGTTTCCCTCTGTTCCACTGATTGTTAGTGACAAAAGAATTATTTTTAAACAAATTGATTTATAATTCTTTTTTTCTTGCCCTTGCCAAAAGTAAAGCCTTCCCCTTTTTTTAATAGCAATTTAGGCTATTTTTCCTCTGACTTCTCTTAATAAAATGATGGGGTAATTTGAAAAAAAGAAGGAAAGGACCGTTTGTTCAGTAAATTTGAGATAATAAATATTTTTTGTTGGCCAATTTGCTATTTGCTCAGGTGCTTCGCTCAGTCCTAACTGTTGCCATATTCCCCTTTTCTTTTGGTGTAGTTCCCAGCATCAAGGCCGCCTCAGTTTGGACCTAAGTCATAAACACTCGAATGACTACTCTGAAAATTCACGTACAAGAGCATCTCATGGCTCAAATTCATTGCCATCCAGTGCAAGACTTGGTAACTAGCTGTTCTGGTTTATTTCCTATAGGAATTCTGTATATCAGAGATAAAGAATAAATGGAAAATTCTTTAAGTACATGCATTACAGGTTTATCATGGCTAGAAAAATCTGAAGGCTACCTGTGTTTCTTTGCTTTGTTTTTTGTGACTTTATGACTAAAAGTGTTCCCTGGAAGTAGCGGTGTTTAATTTATGTTTTATTCTAAGTCTCTTTAAAACTATGTGTGTGTGAGAATCTCTTTTCCATGCCTGTTACTATTTGAAAGTACTTTTATAAAGATGAGAGGCCCAGCCAAAGTATTTTTGAGGCTTAGTGAGGTGCAGAGAAAAGCAAAGGAGAGAACCCCCAGAACAAAAAAACCCTAAGTATGACTAATGGCCTAATGTAAATTTTCTTGTTGGAATAAGTTTGATTTAAGTTTGATTGATGTGTGAGATTTTTCATACCTATGGTAGTAATAACAAAGCAGATGTAGCCATGAAATCTTAACATTAAATTATGCGATAACTTCTTTGTGAGTGTTTGTGTTACATCAGTGACTGGTAGTTGCATCTGAATAGAGCATGGCAAACACAGCCAAACCATGGCATAAGTTTGCAACCACTGTTTAAAAAAATATGTGTTCTTCTGAGCTGAATGTGATCAGACTATTTTAAATGTCTTTTGGAAAATCTCATGGATTCTTAGAGATGTTAGTTTCACACTTGAACTTCAATGTTTTGAGTATTTTCCATATGAGAATCAACAGTGCATATGCATTGTCTTCTGCTTATAGTGCCTGTGTAACCACGACAATTTACTAAAATTGTGATATACACGACATGTACCAAGGTAATTTGGGCTTGTGTGTGAATTCAGAGGCCGTTTTATTGCTCACAGAAGTAGAAGAATCTAAATATACTTTTTAGTTCAATGTAGTTGCTTTTACTTTTTGTCATTGTAATGTTTTGTTCTTGTAAAAATAGGTTCTTCGACTAACTTGCAGTACAGAACAGAACGAATTAAGATCCCTTTAACGCCAAGATATCCAAGGTCCATGATGGGCTCTGACAGAGGTGAATTATTTCATAAGTAATTTTAATTGCACACTTTTCAGTATTGCCAATCCAAAGTCTTTGTAGCTGTTAAATCAGGTTGCACCAAAATCTAAACATGACAGTTTTAAGGTTATAAAATTTACATTTTGCCTCAGATTAAAAAAAAAAGCAGCTTTCTAATGCAAGTTGGCACCTTTTTTTCCATTAGCTGACTCAGATATGGCACCCTAAGAAAAACTACAGGGGAAAAAAGTAGCAATAATAATTGCTGTATGTTTTTACAACTATAGTTTTGCTCTAGAATGACATCTTAAGAGTTGTGAGATGAACCGCATTTTTTTTGACTCTTTAAATACGTTATTTAGCATATTATGGTATTACTGATAGCAAATTATATTTTGAAACGTAGTGAATATTTTTTAGAACTTTACTCAGAATTGCTTGGAGGATATTTGAAAGCATGATTGTATTGCTGGAGAGCTATAGAATTCAGAGTTTGATGACAAAAAACAACAACTGTGTAAGCTTTTTATGTGGTTAATAAAGTCAGTTGTCTTTCTTGTCAGGTGCATTTCACTACATCTGTGTAGATCTCCAAACTATGACAGATGCAGGATACTAAAACTCAACTGTTGATTTTCCGTAGGCTCCTTATCCCACTCTGAATGTAGCAGTCCCAGCTTGATAACTCCTCCACAGTCACCTCTTAACTTGGAAACATCTTCCTTTGCCAGCAGCCAGTCTCAGAACTCCCTTTCTACACTACCTAGGATTTCCATTAGCCCAGTGTCTATTGGAGAACGTAGAAAAGATAGGTAAGGTCCCCACATTATTTGCTTTTACAAGTCTGAGGAAATTTTGTATTGAAGGAATTGTGCTGAAGGAATATGAACATTTAGCGTAAATGAGAAACATGTAGGCACAATGGTGCATCTCAGGTCCTGTTACTCCATGTTTTCATTTACTGAGTATGTAAAAGGTTTTTCCTTCAAAACCGAACAGTAGATTCTTGAGTACAGAAAACTAACAAATTTCGTAAGGGTTTTATTTGTTCCATGTTAGATTAATGGGCACACCAAATAAGTTATCTAAATTGGAATAGACTGCTTCAGCTGAAGCCCAGATGCTTGAAGACCTAGTAATATTTAATAGCTAAGTATCAGGTGCCTTGGCATTGTATAGTATGTGCTCTAACCACTGTGCCTTGATTCAGTTGAGCCAGATAACGTGAAAGATTGAGGGCATAACTGTGCAAGTACATATTCATATGCGCAGATGCAATTTTACTACTGTGACTGATTCCTTTGCCTGGACCTGGACCACTGCTAGCAACAGCATTAAGTGTATGTGTGGCTGCTTGCGGAATTTAAACCTCATACAACAGCTTTCCTAAAAACATGAGTTTTGTGTTTTAGTGGCTTGCTGAATATTTTCAAGATGTGTTGCTTATGATATCAGTCTTGGACATCTGATTTCATTTTATCTTGATCTGGCTATACTGAATATATCAAAAGGTTTGCGTGAGTTCAAACCATTGAACAAATCTGAATCAATCAAGCTTTTATTCACAGTAAGGCAACCAAATGCCATTCTGGCACTATCATGTGTTGGGATAGATTATATTTATGTGAACTTCAAGACCCCTTTATGTTGCTTGATTTGTGGAAAAGGACTGATCATAAAAATGTGAATGATAAAGTAATGAGTATATTCTGTATTCTAAGTTTTCTGGTAGTAATAAAAGCTATTCATAAAATATGTGAAACTTGTCTTGTTTAAAGAATCAATAAGTAAGCTATTGTAATAACTCTAGAATGCCTATTCTGTACAAAGGACAGTGTTACTTTGAAAGGGAATGTAAAGAGATTTTAGTGAATTTTCATTCTTCAGTGTGACTTTTGTACTTTTGTCTACTCAATTTGTGTTCTCATATAAATGTTTCTCTAATCGTCACTTGCAAATTCAAAGTCAGTTTCCTTTCTCTTTCTCGTGTCTAGTGATGTATAATGTTCAGCTGAAAAAGCTAGGATTTTGACACCCCTCTAACCTTGTATTTCTGAGCACAGGATACATGTTCTGATCTCTGGGAAATAAGCTTCTGTTCATGTTTATCAGATGATTGAATTACAAGTCAGATTCCATTCCCTCCGCTCTTGCTCTGCATATGCATGAACCATAGTCTGAATTGACTTTCTAAAAGTAATCTAACTCTGATTTGTGCTTTTTCCTTTTAAAAAGCAAACAAAAAACACCTAACATACACAGTTCCTATTTTCATAGCATAAAATTAAATTAGCTACTTAATTAAGATGCCTAGATAGCATTTTATATGGTTATTTGGTCTTAGAATTCCTTCTGTTCCCCACAAAATACAAATAATTGCTTGGCCTTTCTCCTGATACAAATATTAGTAATACAGATTTAAAAAAAAACAACACAGAAGTTTGTATTGATTTTAATTTAAATTAAAATTTAAAAATATGATCAATTAAAACTTCTAATCGGTGTTTAGTGATTCTGGCAGGCAGTCTGAATGTTATAGAAGACTGCACTTGATTTTAATAACACTACTTATCAAGTAAGACACATTTTTAATGTCATTTTTGAAACTTTATTATTGGCTCTATACTACACGTATTACTAATTTTCTTTTATATCTGCTGGACTTCTAAGATATCCTGTGCAATTTGTATGGATTTGATTCTATCTCCTTCCAGTCTAAAACAAACAAAATAAAATTAAAAATGCATATGGTAGAAGGAAAAGCAGAAAAGTGCAATAAATAATGCTCAGAAAGATGTAATTTTACTCTTAAATGAGGTAGTAGGACTACATATATTTTGTGATATTAAGCTGCATATAGCATCATGGTTTACAGGCTCATAATGAGTTAAAACTGGCATTTTCATGGATTTAGCACAGTTAAGTTATACTACATACAAAAATGTGGGCTTCATTTTGAGTTTGCTGTTAGTAAATCTATCATTTTTTCCTTACATCCGTAAATAAGTTCTAAAGGCATTTACTTCAAACAATGATGGTGATATTATAAGATAACTGTATTCCAGAGATGCATTCACATCACCAGACAGATTTTTATCTTTTATGCATTAATAAGATGGCAAAATATTATGCCCCTGATAGCCACCAAATAGTTACCTTCAGAAACTGTGGAAATAAACATAATATCTGAAGTTACACCCCTTTCCCTCTCCCCACAGCTCCAGGTCATACTCGTTCAAAAAATACACTTTCTCAGTTTGGCTCACATTAGTAGCAGTGAGTCAAGTCCAGTTAACTCATCTGGTCTCTAAGCAGCACAATTAAAATAGTTGAAGCAGTTGGCACAATTTGGAGAATGTCTATACACTATGATGAAGTGCTAGGAAAGAAGGCATTTGAATTAATGAATGTCAAATGTTGTATAATGCTCCAAAAATAAAAAAGTACACCACACCTGGTACCCAAGCAGTTTCATTTGGAATGAGCTCAGCTGTTAATATCTGGTGTTGCCTTTTGCTGTGTAGTCATTATTAAGTTCATAGTAATATAAACGGGGCTTTTTTAGGAGACCACTGTTAGTTTATATACAACGTGAAGGGGCCAGCCCTGTCTTTACAGGTGAATGTATCGTAACTATGGGGGAGGAAAGGGGAGTGAATCAGGATTTTCTTTTGTAGAAGCCGTTCTCTTGTTATACTTACTAGTGTCTTAATACTGTGTGTCTTTTTCTAAGTGTTCTTTTCTTCTCAAATCTTCTACGTCTTTCAGATATCTGTTCCATAATAGGTCTTTTCTGAGAATCCCTGTGTCTCCTAGGCCTAGGTTCTCGTCACTAAGGAGTTTGAGGTTGGCCTGATATAAGGTTGTCCTTCTTGAGCAGTATTGCGCCCTTTGTGCTATTTACATGTTTGAATAATTGCCCTGAAGAGAATTTGCATGGTAATTGTGATGTTACCATGCAAAGTGCCATCTTAATGGCTTGAGTTTGCAACCGCTTAATTTTCATTATTAATTTACGTTTCCCTGCTTACAAATATGAAATCTGATATTTGTGCGTTTTTGTCCGCTGGTTCACCACCTTATTATTTATGATGTTTATTTTCTTTGGCAATAAGGACTCTCAGCATTTATACTGGTAACATACTTTCCTAGAATATTGTTTGTAAATGTCATATTATATATAGTGGTTCAATTACTTTTATATAATATGCATCTGGAAGCTTCTTTCTTATCAGATTCACTGCCATGCTATTTAAAATTCATATTTATCATAATGTTTTAGATTGGTCATCTACTTGGTATACATTTACTTCTGCCACTGTACTTTGCATGGTATTACAGGAATGCATTTAAGACAGTTAATGGTAATTTTTTTTTTAAGTAACTGTTTTAAGCCAAATTTATTATTTCAGCTCAGGCAGACATAAAGTATTGCATGTAACTTTGACATTGTGATGGTTCAATTGCAATTTTTTCCAAATCAGTTTTAACTATCTCCTCCAAAAGGCCCTACATGGAAGAGCCACGTCATGTTAAAGTGCAGAAGGGTTCTGAGCCACTAGGGATTTCCATTGTGAGCGGAGAAAATGGTGGAATATTTGTCTCTAAAGTAACAGGTGGGAGCATTGCCCATCAAGCTGGCCTTGAATATGGTGATCAGTTACTAGAGGTAATTGTTTGCTTACTATTCCTATGGCTTAATGAATAAGTACATATGACTCTATCCATAAATGCCTTCCATGGAAAGAGTATCTTCAGAAAGCTTGTGTGCTGGAAGATGTAGCAAATGGTATTCTGTATTTTAGTATTCCAGTAATTGTGGTTGTTGTGACTTTTTAATCATAAAATAATGTATTTTGATGGTAGATCTGTGTTGCATCTTATATAGATTAACATTTAATTATACTGTTTTCAGTATTTAAAGCAATATAGTCCCAATACTGTACTCTGCCTATAAGGTGAGTAAATATTCAATACTCGGCTCGTACCATATTTCATGCTGCAGTTGCTGTGCCATACCCTTACCTGAGATACCTACCTCAGGTAGGCTGTAGATTGCAAAAGTCATGCTTTTGCCTGAAGTATTAGGTAAACATGTAGAAGAACATTTTTTGAAGTACAGAGCTGCTTTATAAATGTTAAATCTGCTCATGATTATATATGTTGCACACTGTGTGGTTAATACTACAATGCACATCTTGGATCCGAATTTATCTTTAAATCCCGAATTTATTTAGATTGGTGATCTGAACCAACTTATGTTTAATCATAGATGTCAGATCATAGCACAGTTCAGAATATGTCTTCTAACAGTGAAAAGATTTTTAAACTACTTTTCAGGTTATCAAATACCTTAAAATTACTCTGATTCGTTCCAATGAGTAAACCCTAGGAATCATTGTATAGCAGCATTTCCATTCTCTTATTCACCCCAGTGGAAGTAAGCCAGCAAGCATTTAGATGTTAATTAGGAGACTGAAAGTATGATTTTGCTAGCTTGCATCGGAAAATTTCACCTTCGGGTTTGTGCTTTTTTTCCCCATAGTTTAATGGAATAAATTTGAGAAATGCTACAGAGCAACAAGCTCGACTAATCATTGGACAGCAGTGTGACACCATTACTATTCTGGCGCAGTATAACCCACATATGTATCAGCTCGGCAATCATTCACGGTCAAGGTAATGCGGGCTAGGCTTTGAGAAGGCTACATCGAGTTATTTAGCTAGTGTGTACCTGCTGTACATGTAATGTGTGTGCAAACATCACTGCATTTGTGCTGATAAGAGTTGTGATTGCTTAGAAAAGTAGTATGTGAATACATACTTGTCAAAGAGAAGAAAAATGCTTGATGCACCTATTGTATTTGTTTTCTCATTGGGCATAGTCTTTAGATACAGTAAACCCTTAGATGACTTCTTTGTATGACTATGAGATTCTAGTATTTCAAATCAGTTTTATTTTTTTTTATAGTCAGAGTTTCAAAAAACTAATTAGAGAAGACATGACCTAGTGAAATTATCCGTTCCATTTTGATGCACAATCATGCTGCAAAACTGAGCTTTATCGTTTTCTCAGACTTATGGTGAACATACGCTATTTAGCATGCTGCTTGGGTTATTTGTTTTCCTTATGGTATATTTGATTTACTGCCAGATTAAAAACTGTCTGTATCAAAAAAATTTGACATTGGTAAAGCATCAACCCACCAGTCTTTTTTTGGTTTGTTCCCCCCCCCCACCCTTAGTTCTCGCCTAGAACCTGTGAGTAATCATTCCACCCCTCAAGGTAGTGGGGCTGCAACACCTGACAATCATTCCGTAATCGATACTGTGAGTGAACAGGATGAAGGAACAATGACACCCCCATCAAAACAAACCACACCAACTACAAGTCCCCGGAATTCCTTAAGGTAAGGAGTAAAGTCTTTGCCTTAAGGAAAAATAAAAGTGGTTAGGTTGGATCTGAAGGGTATTAGAAATCAATATATACTTCTGTGTCTGGTTGAAATAAGTTGGCAGTCAAGTTAAGTGGAACCCATGTTAAAAGTCCATGTTTTCAGACTGGTTTTGAAAGACAGAGTTTGAAAAGAGTAAGGAAAACTTTCTACAAGATTGGTTTGGTTAAGAAGGTCTGCAAGGAACATGATGCACAGATGCAGTCTTGTAAAGACAAATGTGACAGATTTTAAATAATATGTAAATCTGTATTCTTCAGATGGCTAGTTGATTGTATGCAATGCAAGTTTTTAAATTGAAATACATGTGTTATTACTTCCTGTCAAAAGGGGCCCTGTGGACACAAACAAAAGGACCCCTGAACCTAGAACTGTTGTTATTAAAAAATCCCAAGTGGATCTTGGGATCCAGATATGTGGTGGAAACCTGCATGGAATATTTGTCTCGGATGTAGATGATGATAGCCCAGCAAAAGGACCTGACGGACTAGTTTTGGGTGACATGATACTTGAGGTGAGTTATTCAGAAAAGTACAGCATAGTGACAAAACATGTAGGATGGTATAAAGAAGGAGCTGTAAAAATAGTTGTGCTGACTTGCCATGGGAGATGTTCTGGGAGTCTTGAGTTCCTGTCACAAACCCTGACTAACAATGGTGAGAATGCATAACTTTAGTTCTGGCTGTGACACAAAAGGAACTTGGTGATATGGACCTGGAGAACTACCACTGCTGAGGGCACAAGTTGCCCACAAGTTTGAAGGAATATTTTATGTCCAGTTGGATTTATGAACACCTGCTCTCTTCATCTAAATATGAAACCCTGATTCCATTTGCTATACATGGGAAAAAGACAAGGATATGAAAGATGTTGCAAATCAGAGAACAGTATTAATCTTCTCACTATGAAATTCTAATGAGAGTTTAGGGAAAGGTGTACAGTATATCTTTGACTCTGCTTTCTGTATCTGAGATGAGAATATTTGTCTGCTTGGCAGGACTGTTAGGGTGGTAAACACATGTGTGTTCACGAGCTTTTCAGATATAACTGAGTATTGAGACAGCTCTGAGACTCTCCCATTGCACCTCAAGTATCCATGTCGAGGTTTTGCTTTGTAATTGTTTTCTGGATGTCTGTCAAACCACTTCCTATTCCTAAATATTCCTAAATAAAATATTAATTACTTCCCAGTGTGAATTTTATGATTTTCAGCTTACACTTTGAAAGTTATTTAAGGAATGCACACTCTCTGACAGGGTGCAGGTCTTCTATGTTCACTTGGGTATTTTGTTTTCCACACCCATGTCTCAATCTCCTGCTAGACACCTTGAAGTGCAAACTGTACTGAAGTGGCAAAATTTACTTGTGTATATAGAGCTCGTTAGTGGGGAAAAAAACAAACTCATTTTGCTTGTACTTCAAGCTTACCTGATTCTATTGCCTGTTAAGATACAATTTCACACCTAAGAGTTTCTGTGGTTTGTATTTTGCAGTACGGTTCCATTGATATGCGAAATAAAACAGCTGAGGAAGCTTACCTTGAAATGTTGAAGCCTGGTGAAAACATCAAAATAAGGACTCAGTACAGAATAGAAGAGTTTAATAAGATAAAAGAGCTTCCTGGAGATGGATTCTATATCAGGTATTAGAGCATAGCTGGTAATGACAGCATAAGGCTGTCAGGATAATATGCTGACCACCAGGAGTACATCAGTTTTACCACTTTTTTTTTTAAAGTTTACTAATTTATCCCAGCTAGCCCCTGCCAGTGAGCACACAGTCTGCAGCACAGTAAATCTCCACTTCTTACTGCAGACTTGTGTGCTCTTGAAATGTGGAGTGCACCACTAATCTGTTAACTTTTTTTGAAATAGGTATGCCTGTTCTTCCCTTGAGCTGATGGAGATCAGTTACAGAGCCTATTTATGTTTTCCTTCCCAGAGCACTTTATGACCGTCTGGCAGAGGTGGAACAGGATTTAAGCTTTAAGAAGGATGACATTTTGTACGTTGATGATACTCTACCACAGGGAAACTTTGGTTGTTGGATGGCTTGGCAGCTAGATGAGAATGCTCAGAAGCTGGAAAGAGGACAGATTCCTAGTAAATATATGTGAGTGACATCAGTTTACAGCATTTACCTTACTGTCTTTAGAAGTCTGACTAGCCAGATGTGGTATAAAAGACTTGTTTGCTTCTAGTCTGGGAAGTACTAATTTTTAGATACGTCATTTTGGAGGGTAGGGGGTGTATGTATTTTAATAACAATGAATTAAATATTGTACTGTATCAAGTTGTTTTTAATGCTCCTAGGCAGTATCTAGAAAAGAAAATTATATGTAGACAATTGTTGTGATAGATAGTTCAGTGACAAAAGTGAGAGTAACCACAGCAAAAATATCCTCAATCAGTCAGTCTTGGGGAAGCATCAGTGCTTTTAGTTATCTGTAGTCAGCAATGTTGTTATAAGACTGCTTATCCACCACAATCTCACAAGATTGGTAGAGCAGTTAAGAGGAATATGCAGGAACTAAAATCACTGTGTTGTTATTGAAATCACATTAGTTATCACGCTGTGATTATTTTTTTTTTATTTTAAGGTTATTGCTGTTATTGTTTCCTTTTCTTCTATCTTCTTCTATCTTCTTCTCTCTATGTCAAAACTCAGATTTTATCCTGACATGGCATGCATGTTTTTTTTCCAGGGTGTTCCAGAAGTGATATTGCTTGTCAGAAAAAAAAAATTAAAAATAAACTTATGGGGAAAAAATACCAACCATTTAGTCTGTTTCATTATAGGATGGATCAGGAATTCTACAGGAGACACAGCATGTCTGAGGCTAAAGATGAAAACAGCTCATCTAAGACATTGTCAGCAGCAGCACGGAGGTCATTCTTCAGAAGAAAGCATAAACACAAGCGAAGTGGTTCCAAAGATGGAAAGGATTTACTGGCTCTTGATACAATCAGTACAGACTCAATTCCTTTCTTGGATGGCAAGTACCATTATTATACTTGGAGGAGGTTGCCTGCCTTTCTGTTTCAGTTCTAGACAGCTCTAGCATGATACGATTAATGTTGCTTTCTGACTGTGCTGAATGTAAGTGGTTTGTCCCATCATGTACATTACTTGTAATTACTTGTAATAACTTTTTTTTTTCAGTAAATAACAAGCTGGAGTATTTAAAATTAATTTTTATTATCTTATTCTTAGTTCTCTTAGCAGAGGAAGATTGGGTTTTGAAGCATGGTTTTGAACCTCCCTATTTAATTTCTGTCCAGGTTGCTTTTGGTCCTTAGGCATCACTCAGGAAATCTTCACTTTTATTTCTTTACTCCACTACAAGAAATCATGTTGTTTCCAATGCTTACTTCATTGGAAGAGCTTGGCAAATCAAACCCCCAAAAATAAATAGGAATGATTGGTTTAAAAGTTTGGGTGAGGGCTGGGTAAAGAAGCACCAGGTTCAATTAGAAAACGATCTTGAACCATCAAGTGGATTAAATGGTTAATGAGCAATTTTTGTACTTGCCAAGGCTTCTGTCCCTTGCAAGGAGTTCTTAATGACTGTTAGGGTGTTTCTGCATACCCGAGGAATGCCAGGGAACTAATTTATATTTTTATAAGTTAATCTTCTTTGTGTGTAGATTCTGCAAGTCTGGCATATCAGCGTGTACAGAAAGTGGATTGTACCTCTCCTAGGCCTGTCCTTATTCTCGGACCTTTACTTGATGCTGTGAAAGACATGTTGATCAAAGAATCCCCTGGAAAATTTTGCAGATGTCCTCTTGGTATGTATGCAGATAGAAAAAATTTATTCTTAAAATATGTGATAGTAACATACATATGTATATACATGTGTGTATGTATGTTATTATATGTATGTATAATATATACATCTAAGTTAACTAAATGGTAGCACAAATGTGGAAAAAAAACCAATACAAAAATCTGAATTTTCAGGTATTGTTTTCTTAGCCTTTGTTTTGTGCTTAAGGAGTAATAATGAAAGTGGATCTCTTCTGACTCTTTGAAACAGAGGTTATGAAAGCTTCCCAGCAAGCCATTGAACGGGGTGTGAAGGATTGTCTGTTTATCGATTACAAACGGAGGAGTGGACATTTTGATGTGACTACTGTGGCTTCAATAAAAGAGATAACAGAGAAGGTGAGTCACTTTCAATGCAGTAGTTCATTATGTGATTTGCAACATATGGTCAGTAAGTTGGGGAGAGGTTGGGGGTTGGAAATTAGGTTAGCATTGTCCTTTAAGAGGACAGAATAGAGAATTTTATGATGAAATGTAGAGAATTCTTTCCCAGGCTGTGGAGTAAAATAGGAACTACCTTGTTTTGGCATGTGCCTCTTTTTAAAAGATTATTATATGCAAATTCACGTTTGTAGAAACTAGGAATGTCCATATACTTTTTCAGTATTATCAAATGAAGTTAAAAATTATTTCTTAGATTTCACACATTTCACCCGCTAGTGAGTACTTAGTTTTTTTTATTACTTCTTTTAATGCAGTCATATAGAACCTAAACATCATAATAATCCTGAAGACTCATATGTTAATTAAAACCTGTACATTGCTTACAGTTTTTTGTCAAACCACACAGAAAGTCTTATTTAGTGCTTGTGTTTGCTTATGACTTCTGAAAGCAAAAATGAATATGAATGTTGAAATTTGGAAATAAAGTGTTGCATATTTCAGTCTGAGTTTTCATTAGTTTTTCAGATACTTTTGTTTCTATCAGTGCATGCTTTTGGTACTATGAATGGAATTTCTTGCAGTTTTTCATCTTCTGCATTTTGTTATAATTTCTTTGGGTACAAATTGCTCTGTAGTCCAAAAATGCTAAATGTATTGCAAAATTCTATTGGGTTGCTATGATTTAAGGGAATAAATGGGGGATTTGCATGTGTGCTTGTGCTCTTTAACTGAATGAGTGTTTTGCATTTACATTTGATCTTAGGATTGTCATTGTCTGCTTGACATCGCTCCTCATGCCATCGAACGGCTCCACAGTGTTCATATCTACCCTATTGTAATTTTTATTCGCTACAAAAATGCTAAACAAATCAAGTAAGTCTGTGAGGGGTATAGTTCAGGGATGTTTATTTAGCTTAAAATAAGCTTGTTACCTCTATTGTGTCTTTCATCCTAGTCATCATAAATCCTTTTAAAATCTGGAAATTAATCCTCATAAAAACCACCATGAGGTAAACTTAAACTTCGTTCTGATTGCATGACAATTCAGTGAATCTTTCAAAGAAAACAAATGGTACTCCAAGAGGCACTAAGATCTTTCCTGCGCACCTTTGTATTAAACTGGAAGACAGATATGGGTGAGATCCATTGAGGATGAAGTGGTGACCGTGACAAAGAGCTATCCTTCATCTTCTCAGCGGGGTCAAGTGTGTGGATGCAGTGGCAATTGTTTCATAACTTCAGCTGTCCAACCTTCAGTCTGCAGTGAAGACGGCAAGGGAAGTCCCCTTTTGCCAGGGAGCGTATATACTGTGGTCTTCCCGGGCTGTGCTTTCTCACTACCTAGGAATAGAGTGTGGCAGTTATAAAACCCAGTCCTTCCCTTAATCTTAGAGTAAATTTTCACACCTTTTGATTTGTCAAGAAGTGACGCAATCTCCCAACATAAGAATTAAGAAATAGTTTTGTTGCGAGATTTTACACCTGTGCTATCTTCATTTTGAAAGTTAATGAGTTGTTATATTCTTGATCTCTAGGTAAATTTGATTCCTATCTATTTAATAAAGAAGATAAGTATCACCACTTTCAAGTCGAAGCAAGACATAAAGCAATGTGGTGTTTTTATTGCCACTATGGGATCATGCACTTGAATGATAAATGGAACTGCCATGTCTTGACCCCTTTGGAAAAGGAATGGTGACCATTACAGCTATTTCCTTTCTTTTTTTTTTCTTGGGAATTGACAGAGAGCAATTGAACTAGACAAGCAAGGATTTCTACCTGTCATCAAAATAGATGCAGTGGCACGTTGTGTCTGTCTGTCATGAGTACAAAAGGTTTTTCAAAAAAAAGATGCTTTTGATGTAGCCCAGGTTCTATTGGTATTCTCTGAAATGCTGCACAGCAGTGATAGGTTACCTTAGTAGTGATTTTATTTATTTATGAGAAAAATTGTCCTTTTCTCAGTGCTATAAGAGAACATGTTTATATTGCTTCAAATTATATTTACATTATCCGACACGATGATTATAAAATCCGCTTCTTTTTAAACAGAATTCCCTATTGGGGTCCCCAAGTCAGGTCTGGAGGAGAGTGTTACAGGCCTTGATTGGAATTAAAATATTTTTAACCACCTGCTTTTCTCTTTTTTTTTTCTCTGCTTATTTCCAACAGCTTATATTATAGAAAAACAGTAATCTCAAAAATTTCATACATAATTTAACAGAAATATCTTATTGGTTCAGTGTTTGATACTCCAAGCCCTTAGAGTGGTCCTTGACCCACAGCTTTATGTAGGGAATACTGGAGTGTATGTGAGCTGATGATTGCATTCACATGAACTGGACAAAAATTATGTTCTTTCTCCCTCAACTCCCTCCCAGTCTCTGAGAGAAAGGAAAATTGTCTTGGTCTGATAATAAATAAATCTTTTAGTACTGAAATGATCCTGATGCCTATGCTGATACTGCTGAAACACAGTAGATGGCACTCTATGCACGGGATTATGCTTGCAAAATAATTAGTCTTTTACATTCACCCAACTGGTGGTAATAATTTCAAGTGCCATTAAAAAAAAAAAAACACAAAAAAAAAAACCAGAACAAAACCAAGCTATTACTCTTTTAGAAAGTGTTTTCTATTTTTCTTTTTTTTCTTTTTTTTTTTTTTTTTTACAGAGAACAAAAAGACCCAATCTTCCTGCGGGACAAAGTTACACAAAAACATTCCAAAGAACAGTTTGAGACAGCTCAAAAAATAGAACAAGAGTATAGCAAGTACTTTACAGGTTAGTATTTAATCAACATTTCACTAAGACCTCAGCAACAATTGAACTCCTTTACACTGTAATTCAAGAGATTCTATGTTCCTTCAAAGAGCCTTCCCAGCCCCTCACCCTCTCCTACTATGCATTCCCTTTTGGCAAATTTATGCTCTGATGTTTTATTGTACTGTTGCAAGTAGCATGCCCGTGTATCGGGCAACAGTACCAGGAGAGGAAATCTCATAAGTACTATCCCTTGCATCTATATGTTTTTGCTTTACCATGTTATGAATCTTTTGATGTAAACCGATTCTGAAAATGTTTTATTACAAGTCAATAGTATTGGAGATACGGTCAAGATACTTTGACAGGTTTATACTGTATAAGGAATGTAAGTTATTTTGTAGTTGTGAAAATAAAACAAAACAATATCAAAACCCTCTGTAGTATAAACTAACAAATTAATTGAGAGACATCCTTTGAATCCTTAAAGATAGGAAAAAAATTTTGGAGGCTTCTTGAGAGTGCATTCTAATTTGGAATATTTTAATTCAACTTCAGAGACCTTCATCACATCATAAAGTATACGAATATTGGGTTGTACTTAATTCTGTATGTTTACTTAAAGACTGTCCCTTCTTGTTTCAGTGTATTTCCGTATGGTTCTACATATATTCAAAAGAGTGGGGATAAAATTTTAGCCATATTTCTGTGAATGGCAATAAAACTTAGAGGGGAAAAAAAAACCAACCAAAGCAAGAAAATAAAAGCAAGTTGACTTTGTTTCCTGTACCAAATTCTGAGCCTGTTGCCTCATAGGAATTGCTTCCTCATCACCTTTTTGACCTTGTTGGTAACTGTGCTCTGTATCCAAACTTACCTGTTGTTTTTAACTCTAGTATATACTGCAGAGTCAAATACTATTTTACATGAGGTCAAATTCTCTCTTTTTGAAAATGAAAATTATACCTTTAACCTTAGAAGACTTAGCATATTTTTTTAGCTGTGGTGATAGCTGAGGCTAGAGGCTTTGCCAACAGAATTTTCAAGTCATGAAAATCCTCACTTTTTAAGTCTTAAAGCTAATACATTCTTCTCTCCTGAGTCAGCATTGGCATTTTACCTCTTATGACTGTTATGTTTAGCAAGGGTTCATTTATCTTTTGAATTGGTTTTGAGGGAGTTGCTTGATGTTGGCCATTTGTTCCTTGAATGTAGTTGACAATAAGAATTGGAGTAGCAACTGCTGCTGTTTTGTTTAGCTCAGTGATCTGTGAGCTGCCTCATAATTTACTTCTAATATTTGTAAATAGTGTCTAGTTGCTACAGCTGTAGTCTCTGTGTATATTACCATGTAAATATCAAACTCTTAACACCATGTGCTGAACAGAGAACATTTATTATAGCAGGTTGTGACCATCTTTAGACTTAAACTTTGCCACCTGATGCCTCTGAAAATAGTACACGGAGGCCTCTAACAAAACAGTTGTCTTAGTTGATTATAGCCATCAGTTCCATGACTGGACTCTTAGAGCTAGCACGCTTGGCCTCTTTCCTCTGTTTATTCTTTTTCTTATTTTAATAAAGTCATGCATCTGGCAAATATTGAATTGGGCAGATTAATTCTGATCTGTTGATAAACGCTTTGCAGAAAAATGCAGAGAACTTGGCTCTTTTTAATTAGTCATAACTGTTTGTTCCAGTCTCACTTGTGGGGGGGTTGTTCTTTTTCTCCAGGCATTGTCCAGGGAGGAGCCCTTTCAAGCATTTGCACTCAGATTATGGCAACTGTTGATCAAGAACAGAACAAAGTCCTGTGGATCCCAGCCGGCCCGCTGTAGATTTATTTTGCTGTGAAAGTACTTTGCAGGTGTAAATAACCAACTAACTTTGTATCCAACAGACTCTGTCCATTTCTGTCTTATAAAGATATCTACAAGTGATTTCATGGTTTCATGAAGGGGAATGGTAACACTGAATATACAAGGACCCAATGAGGCATGTGGGAAGGGGGACATCACTTCACCAAACCTGTCTCTTATGTTGTAGTTTACACGTGACAGGGTGTCACAAGGGCTTGTGACCTGCGTGTACTTGTCTGTGAGTAATGAACTTAACAATGCTGCAAAACCCTGTAGAACTACAAGTTTACAAAAACCTTTTCAAAGTATTTGGTTATTGCTGTTTACTTGAATGTCTTTTTTTTTTGGTTGTTTGGTTTTGTTTTTTTCCACTGTGTCCTTTCACTTAATGAGGTAACTCTACACAATGGAGTGAAATTTCCGAATATGAGCAAATGGTTTATGCGCCATGTTGCAATTTTGTAATTGCAATTTTGACCATTTCTAAGCACATTGTTGACTTGACAACAGGTAATAACATGGGATTGAATCGGTACGTCTTGGGAGTAAGCTCAGAAGGAAGTACACTCCTCTACAGGGCAGACCACTGTTTGTATCCTGTCAATGCTTGTCTGTCAAAGATATCGTTTCTTGTTTTATGCATGATTTTAATATTTAAACTTCATAATATATCTGAACAATCCAAGCGTAACGTGTGTTGAGAAATAATAATTTTTTGGTTGTTGGGCCTGGATTAAGTACTGGTGGGGAAGAGTCATAAGCTAGGCCTAGCATGCTGTGTGCCGTCACTTTTAGATACTGTAAATATGGAAAGCTTGTCGGTGCAATCTTGCAGGGTGATTCTTAAGCTTTGTACTTCAGTGTGTAGCATTCACATAGATTGTTTTTTATTTAAAAGCAGCCACAGTTTTAGGGCTTTGATTAAAAGCCTTTAGAAAGGTACTAAATTGTTAGTGTGTTCACTGTCAAAAAATAAGTGATGGTTTAGTTTTTGTTGCAATACTTATTTACCTATTGTACCAAACTCCATTGTAACTGTTCCCTTTTTGTTTTTTGCACTTCTGACTCTGTGTTCCTAACACAGGTTTTGTACCTGTCTCTTGTGTCTCTTGTGCCATGTTTCTTGGTATGGTATTTTAATTGTTTCTAAGATGTCATTTGAGTAAAACTGCTTCTCGGTCACTGTTCCTAACATTTCATTAAGTAAGGTTTCTATTTTTACACTACAGGCTCTAGTTTTGCTTCTGTTTGCAGCTTCTTTAATTAAAAACAAAAGGGATTCTTCTTGTACAGTTCTTCAAAGAAAGATCTGGTCCTGAATTTAAATTCTGTTTTACAGATGCTATTTTATAGTTCAAAATACTTTATGTAGTATTTATATAGTTATATACTATATAAAGAGAGTATTTTGAACTATAATACATACAAAATATATATAGTATTTTATATAGTACTACAGTATACTATTTTAATACTGTATATATATACATACATTAAAAAATAGGAAATGGTCTGGATGAGTTACTACTTCTCATGGTGAGGGACAGCAGTTGTGGAGGGGTTTTTTTGTTGTCTCATTTTTTGCTTGTTGTTTTTTTTGGTTTTTTTAAAGTTTGAGGTCAGAGTAGACTCCAGTGGTACAACTGAAACAGACAGGTACTGTTCTGACATGGATTTTCTGTACTAAAATGAAAATGTCACTTTGTATCAAAAAAAAAAGTTAAAGAAACTGATTACTAAATAAAGATCAATTTCTGTAACTTGACTTGTGTGTAAACAGTGTGTATAGTTAATTTTCTCCTTGGCTGTATTGAGTCCTCATATGAGGTTTTATTTCCTAAGTGGCATATACAGACAGGTTCAAGTACCCACCTTGAGATGAACTATTTGTTTTGTGCTTTTGCCCAGCCTGGCATGGCTAAATACCAACAATACTTAATAAAGTGCAGGACACAAGAAGTGAGATGGTGGTTTGCATAAACATAGTTTTAACGTTCTGGCCCAGTGGTATTAAGGATTTCAATTGGAAATACAATTGACTGGATGGAAGCTTTAACTGGAGAGCAAGTCTATCACTGTTTTTTCCAAGGGAGTGTCAATTGAATGTCAGAAATGTCACTTTCACCACAGAAAACCGAACAGATGAATAAGTGACTCATTAGCTTAAAGGCACATAGTAGAATTATCCTTAGTTTGTACAGTTCAGACAGACTGGCCTCTTCATTTCATTAGGTTACTGAAAGCTTAGGGAGGCTAATTATTGCCTATTCTACTATCTGTTCTTCTTTAGCAGCTTTATTCTCAAATAGTCAACTTCATCAAGAACCTGATTGATAGATGGTCACATGTTTTGTATTCTGCACACCTAGTAATAACCTTCAGTCATACGAATATACTCACACCTTATCTGGTTTTCTTGGGAAAAATCACCATGGCACCTTCTACTAATATAGGGTGAAGCATGAGAGTAAACAGGTCCTGGCAGGTCAGTAACAGCCATGCATGCCTTGCATATCTTCTGATCACACAGAAGTAAAATTGAAGTCCTGGTTAAACACTAGAAAGATTCCTTTAGTTCAGATCAAGTCTCCTGATTCACCGCTTTATTTTATAGCAGTACATTCTGGAGCTAGATTTGGCTATCATTCCAAAAAGATGTCCAAGTGTTTAAATGAAGAATATAGTTGTGTGAGTATCTTGAAAATAATTTTAAAGTCATGCAGCTAGACAGCAAAAGTCTGAAAAAGTCACCCTCATGTTTATAAGCCACCATGCAGAGCAAGTGCATGCAACAAATCATCTTGAGTACCATCATGGTACATGCAGGACAAGCAGGTGATGAAGCCCAGTCAGCATGAGTTACTGAAAAATGTATCATGCTTGACCAACCTGATCTTCTTCTATGAGAAGGTGATCTGCTCCGTGGTTATGGGGAAGGCTGTGGAGGCTGTCTACCTGGACTTCAGTAAAGCCTTTGACACTGTTCCCCACAGCATCCTCCTGGAGAAACTTAGCTGCTCATGGATTAGATGAGTACCCTCTTTGCTGGGTTAAGAACTGGCTGGATGGCCAGGCACAGAAGTGTGGTGAATGGAATTAAATCCAGCTGGCAGCAGGTCACAAGTGGTGTCCCCCAGGGCTCAGTGCTGGTCCTGTTTCACATCTTCATTAACTATCTGGATGAGGGGATCAAGTGTGCCCTCAGTAAGTTTGCAGATGACACCAAATTGTGTGGGAGTATTTATCTGCTGGAGTGCAGGAAGGCTCTGCAGAGGGACCAGGGCCTGCTCGATCGATGGGCAGAGGCCCATGTTATGAGGTTCAACAAGGCCATGTGCAGGTTCTGCACTTTGGTCACAATAACCCTCAGCAGTGCTCCAGGCTTGGGGCAGAGTGGCTGGAGAGCTCCCTGGAGAAGAAGGACCTGGGGGTGTTAGTTGACAGCCCTTTGAATATGAGCTAGCAGTGTGCCCAGGTGGACAAGAAGGCCAAGGGCATCCTGGCCTATATCACGAACAGTGTGACCAGCAGGAGTAGGGAAGTGATTGTTCCATTGTGCTCAGCTCTGGTGAGGCCGCACCTCAAGTACTGCGTGCCATTTTGGGCCTCTCACTACATGAAGAATGTTTTCATGCTGGAACATGTTCAGATAAGGACAATGAAGCTGGTGAAGGGTCTGGAGCATGAGACCTGTGAGGAGCAGCTGAGGGAGCTGGGACTTCTTAGTCTTGAGAAAAGGAGGCTGAGAACGCCTTATCGCTCTCTACAAGTACCTGCAAGGAGGTTGCAGATAGGTGGAGGTTGGTCTCTCAGGTAACAAGTGATATGATGAGAGGAAATGGTTACAAATTGCACCACAGGAGATTTAGGTTAGATAACAGGAAGAAAGTGTCAAGTGTTGGAATAGGCTGCCCAGGGAAGTGATGGAGTCATAATCCCTGGGGGTATTTAAAAGGTGCGTAGATGTGCTTAGGGACATGGTCTAGAGGTGGACTAGGCAGGGTTAGACTGTGGTTGGACTTAGCTATCTGGAAGGTTTTCCAACCCAAGTGATTCTAGGATTCTAAGCATGGCTGCAGATAAACAGCTAGAAATCAGCATTTTTTAACTTTTATTTCTTCATGCTAAGCTTATATTAAATACCTACCTGCTTTCAAATTTTTACATTCTGTTCACGTTGACCTGAATTGCAGGGCAAGTGTTTATTAGGCTCAGAATGACACTGACAGCTACCAACGTCTCCACCTCGGACAAGAGTCCTTTCAGTGACTGATAAATTTGAAGGCCACATTATAATCCCTTTAGGTGAATGCAAATGTTGTCTTAAACAGTCTTGAATAGCTTTCCTAGATACATCTCAGATGGATGTGCAGTCTGATCGAAGTACAGTCTTGTAATCTTTTCTAGACTGATATTCAAGGCTCCCTGGAATTTCTAAGATTTTATGCATCCATTTCACAATAGTTTATTTTAATATACACTGACATTGGGGAAAAATGTTCTCTGGCTTGGAAACTGAAGAGGCTGCTGTGAAAAATTCAGGTAGGCAACAAGGCAGACTTTGGTCTTACACAAAACTAGTAAAGGTCACAGACCTGCAGGAGAAACCAAATGGTATGAAAAAGGTTCCTCTTACTGTCAATTGCCTTATAGCTGCTCTATCAGTCTTTGTAAGGCTTTCTTATTTAATCAGTTGCTTTTAAGGAGAGGGTTTTTTTTTTGGTTTTTTTTTTTTTTCCAAACTTCATTCTATGTCATTTTACTCAGAAACTATCTTTATTCTTAAGTGGAAAAGTATATTTTTGATCATTTGGTAGCAAACTTTAACTATTTGATTTGACTTGTTTCTCTCTTGATATGCAGAGATGCTTTTGCTAGCACAACCCAAATGAGTGTCCATCCAAAACCCAGGTGAACAGGGGATCCTGTTGCTCAAACATACGCTGTTGTAACAATGGCTATTCATCGCATCATAAATAATTTTAGATGAACATTGTAACTTTAAAAGTTGTCTAGTCTTCAAAGTAAACTATACAAAAGAGCACACTGACTAAAAAATGTTTTCAGTACCTGAAGTTATCTTTAAGACCACCAGTACAGAAATTATTTTGAATTTTCATTATGGTTTATATTTACTTCATCTTGTAGCTTCATTTAAAACCACTGAGGAGTAATAAAGGTATTCAGATTTTAGTAGAACTCATTTGGCTAAGTATTTAGTAAATTTTCCTCTATAAAATGTGCCTGTTGAAGGTATAGTAAATTTACTCTCCTCTTTGTGTGAAGTATGAAATTCCAGGTGATTTTTTAGCACATACATATGATTTAAAGATTAGTCTCTTTCCTAAAAATGTAGGAATGAAAATGGTAGAGACCTAATAATTGTTTTAAGAAGCAAATCACCAAAATCTTCGTTGCATGTAACCTAATCAGTTCACGTTAAGGTGAATTATCCATCACTGCTAAGTTTTATTAACAGTACATTATATGCTAAATATGTGACTTCACTGTGTTTTTTTCTGTCTGTCATACGGAAGGAAATACCACCAGTGTCTGAGGAAGCTTTCAGAGGTACAGTATCCTCATTTATGACTATTTCCTTTGTTCACAGTATAAAGAGAATATCCAAGAGCTAGAATATTGCTTCTGCGAGTTAAGAACCAGTCTGCAACCAATCAGAAACCAAACACTTCCCTTCGTCATTCTTTCCTTTGCCAAATCTGCCTGCTCCACAAATTTGAGCTTGGCATTTAGATGCTCAAATCATTTAATTGTTTAACCTAAGACAATAGTTGTGGCCCAACACTGAAAAACCAAAGGTTTTAGACTTCCAGTTTGTCTAACGTTTGGGTAGTACAAGCAATGAAGTACTGAAAATAGATCATCTAAACATGTGCAAGGGGTCTAAGTGCAGTTGTAATTATCTTACAGCTCTGCGATGAAAATAACTTAGAGCATTTTGAGAGGAAAATTCCAGTGGAGTTCGTTAAAATATCCAAAGGTAAGAGATACAAACTTCTTCTGTGCTGCAAAGAGAACAATTGCTTCCAATTGCTCACATCATTATAGTAACAAGTAGCTTTGTGATAAAGATATGAGTAAGTGCAATTACTAAAGAAACCAAACACATGGAGCTGAATTTCAGGATGATGATACAAGCTGTCTTTTCTCAGTATCTCTTAGGGTTGGTGCTATGGTGGCAAATGTCTATTATTCGTAGTTGGGGTTGGCTGAACTGTGTGGCCTTGCAGAGTTTTGTGGCTGCAAATGTGTTTCCTAGCAGTAAAATGAATACTCATACCCTTGCCTGTAGTAAAAAAATGTGTGTTTAATAGCCACAATTATAATGTGATCTGTTGAGACCTGCTCTGACTGATTTGCAGCTCAGTTATTTAGAATTCATTTTTCAGGGTGCTACTGCATTTTTTGTGCTAGAGTGACTATTTTACAGATGCAGAATAATTCAAATTAAGTTGTAAAAATCAATTGCATATCTTCCCCCTCCTTATGACCTTGCATGGCAAAGTTTAGCTCAGAGCTGTAAGATTTGAACTCCCAAGAGGTGCTTAAATTCCTATATGATGCTGACACTTCTCTGTTGTACTGCACAGGATGTGATCAGAGCTGGCTTCTCCAATGTGGAGTAAGAAAGCGTTGGGACTGCTTTGGCTTCATTCGGTCCACTGTGCTCCTCCACAGGATACTTCATCATGCTTAAATTTTTGCATGAGTTAACCCTAGCGAGATACTTCCAATCCTGGCTCCACAGTGGTGGCTCTGTCCCTTCCAGAGCTGAAGGAAGAGTTTCTGATCAGTAATTGCTGCTACATTTTTTCCTTCCAGTTGCCCTTTTTTTTTTTTTTTTCTGCTGTGTAGCCATACACAGACATATGGCTTTGGAAAGGGCTCCATGAGTTTTTTCTCAGAATAAGAGTGACCTTCCAGTTTATGTGTGAACTGTATTGTGGATGGATCACAAGCCTTCTTTTACTGTTAGTTTCAGCTTTAGTTTCTCTTTGCTTTATAGCCTTGCTACCATTAGTAGATAGATCTTTCAAGGTATGACTCCCATCTAGTGCAGCCTTCCTGTTTACCCCATTTCCTTGCTTCATGCTCCACTTGTGTCATTGCTTCTCAACTCCTTGCACATCTAAACTCTCAGAGATAATTTTTTCCACTGCTGATGCAACCTAATCTCTCTCTTCCTCACCCTGTTATCTAATGCTAAAGTATTTTGGGACATTATGTAAAGTGTGCTTGTTTCATAAAGCATGCTATGCAGTTGTGTATTAATTACTGATTTGACTCTAGACATTTTTTATACTGTTGATGATCTTGTGAACAGCAGCGGCTGATCCACTCCAACAAGCAGCAGCCTGCAATTTCAGATAATGTTTTAGTAAGGATTCCATGTCTGCACTTTCTGGAAGTGATGCCTTACTGGGTTTCTAGCAGTGTCAGCAGTACATTCGTAAAAGAACCTACTTGATAAGAAACAGAAGACGACTGGAGACAAGTCTGCGCACCTGCCTTAGGATTTTATGACGCTTGCTTAAAGAAGCTGCAATCAGAATTACTTTGGACCTCCCTCTGCACTGTTCTGATTCTGTGATAACACAGCGCTGGCCAGGTATGCAGAAGTGTAGCTGACCTGACTGGCTACAATTACTGAGGTCCGCGAACGATGCTTGACCTGTACTAGAAATAAAGTATCACAATTCTAGTTTTAACCTTTTTGCTATAACTTAGGATGCTACTGAAGTTTTAAGTGGTCAGTTATAAAAGAAATCTGAAAAGCTCCATCAGAAGTAGACATATTTCTCTTGCTTTTTTCCCACCCTAACCTTGCACTAGAGCTCGATTTATATTTTGCTCCCTCTGTACTGTCAGTAATTTGAAGATGTAGGCAGTCTGTAATACACATCGGGAGGGAAAGCACAAGAAGAGCAACAATCCAGTGTTGGATCTTGGAGTCATGGGCCCTTTTCAGTTCTCTTACCTGCAGCAAGAGCTACTCAGAAACAGAAATCCTTTTGTGAAACAATTAAGCCAGACTGAAAGTAATTTTCTTTCTTGCTCTTGGTTCTCTGATAATGTGACCTTCAAAATCTAACTCCCTTATTTTTAGAAATTGTCTTATGACCAGGCAAAGTGAATCTGTGACACCTTAATGGTGTTTTAACTTCTCTGCCTCAGTACATGTACTTCATGAGGCAGAGCCCTTTGGCCTTTTGCTTTCCTAAGCTCAACAAACTTAACTCTTCTACTTCAGTGCCAGGTTCCTCATTCCTACTACCTCTTCTCTGCACCTTTTGTAGACGGAATGAAGCTACTTTGAATAGCCCAAGTTTATTACCTACATGAACAAATGGTGCTGTTGCTTTCCGGGCATAGCACTGGTAAAGGAACAGAACTTCTTTCTTCTAACTCAGAACAGTGTAATTTATTGGAGCAAGGAGGAGTCTATTTACAGAAAGCTCCTAGCTCTGCCACAATCTTATCTTGCTCTTTAAAACAGAGATGCTTTGTTATTTTTCCACTGAATTCTTAAAGAACGTCTTTAATCCAGAGGTAACTTTCAAGTATGCCAGATGTAAATCTGATCTATTTCAGTGATTCTTCTGGCTTTCTGTTACCCCTTGCAATTTATCAGATGTGTTCTTTCTTTTAAAAAAGGCCTTGTCCATCGTAACCCATTGAGTTGTTTTGATTGGTGGTATGACTTCATGGTTCCATACTCACTCCAAACCCAAGTGCCTGGTTCCTCAGTGATTAAAAGCTAGGTTAGCTAATGAATCTAGTGTGTGTTTCCCCTTTGAGTACACACTCCTGGACTTTCTGAGTGTAGTGTTCTCTTTCTTCTGTTTTGTTGTTGTTGGATTATTTTTTTTAATCTAATTCTGCAAATACTGTATATACCAAGAACTCTTCCTGAAAAATCAGTGGGTACTACAGGTAAGTCAATGACCAATATTTGGTTGTAAGTCAATGTGAAACAGAATGGCAAAATTGTTTTAATTAAGCTGATAAATTACACTTAAAAAAACCCAACCCCAAACCTCCAAGCAAAACCAAATACCAAGCAACCCACCAGCCCTGATGGCCTATTTTTCAGTTATTCAACTTTGTGTTTGATTTTTAATGTACCTGCATGAAAAAAAAAAGGTTATTTGAGCCTGAAAGTTGCATTTGGAAAATGTAAATGAATTGGCATAGAATATTTAATTTGATAAACAATGAAATGAAGTTACACATTTTTAGGAAAATGACGGCTGCTCCAGTTCATCAAATTTCTCAGTATGTACTATTTTATGGAAGAAGTTCAGTAATTTCTGAACAAGAAAGGAACCTTTTAAAAGGTGTCCCTAAGCCAGCTACTCAACACAGGATTTACAATTACTCCTCATTAACATTTTTGTTTGGGTCTTTCAATTGTGTGTAATACAGAACGTAACAATTAGAGGAAAAGAAAATGTTTCTGTCATGTGAGAGAGATTAAATCTTTCTTTTCCTGGTGCATTAATATGGCCAGTACAAAAAATACAGTGGATGATTAGAAGACGTTAAAAATTACTTCAGGAGAAAGAGTAATATGTGGAAGGTGACTCGCATTTATCAAATTGTTCTTTTAAAATTTGAGGAACCCTTTCTTGATGCAAACAGACACATTGAACATTAGCTTTGACATTCTATTTATTTTTATAGTTACAACGTTCTCGTTTGCAGTCATTTTATGCTGTATATAGCACTGATTGTTTTTCTTGCAAGATTAAGAGCAGAGTTTTAAACTGTCATCTTCAAGGTCACACGGCTGGCAGGATATTCTTCTCTTGCTTTTTACAAATCACAAAGTATTTCAGTAACAAAAGAAAAAACCAAACAAAAAACCCCCAAAACCCCAAAACCAGACAATCATGCTTATTAAGAAAACAAATGATTAGTTATTCTATAATAATTTCTTCCATAATACAGAAACTATTAACAAAATCAGTGGTGAGAACTTGCAGCCTTAGTGATGACTGCAAATCAACAGCTGCCATGCATGGCATGGAAAAAGAAAGTGACTGAAGCTGAAAATAATGTATTTCTCAGTCTATAATGCACAGTTAATGGGAGTTCAAATAACAGTGAATCTGAAGGGACTGAGAAGTATTGCATATTTCTTATCTCCAACATTTTTACCGTTAAATCTAAGCATCTATTATGGGCTATTTTGCAGCAATCATTCTAAATTAATGAAGGCATGCAAAGCCTTGTATGGCCACAGACTTTTAGTTGAGACCAGACAATAATAATTGAGTTTCAAAAGTACACAAAAAAAGCATGAGAGAGCATCAGGCTGACTGGCTTGCTGTCAAGTTCTACTTAATAAAAGGTATGACTTAAAATGGAAAGCCTTTGTGATAGTTTGTGCTGACTAACTCTATGTGTATAGCCCGTTCAGTTATTTTCCACCTATTCATGAATATACAAGCAGGGAAATTGGCTTTAGACACAGAGGGGTGCAGACAGTTCTTTAGTTTAGTCAAATATTTTCCAGTGGACATTTAACTAGTGCTAATTTATGGGCAACAGATGGTTTTTCTCCAGCAGTAATTGTTTTTCCAAAAGATACTCTGTATTAAAATTTGTGAGCTCTTTTATCATAGGTAAAGGTGTTTATTGAAACCACTTGATTATTTTTTTTAATGAAAAGCCACAATGACTTACTCAAACCTCCAAAGGCTATTACTTTGTTATATTCCATTTTTTCTTAGAGGCAAAGGCTGTTAAACGTCTTGCTGCACACTCCCCTGGAAGGAAAAATCCCCAGGTGTTTATAGGATGCTGGCATAATAGAAGTTCCCTAAAACTGCTTTTTAACACAGGTAAGATGTGATGGCATCAGATCAAGATGTAAGTACTGAAAATGCTTTTGAATCCATCTGTCCTCAGAATTTCCTGATAACAAAATGGTTTTATTCTTGCTTTGGGACTAGTGAACAGTTTGATTTTTATGTCTCCATCCCACTAAAATAGAAACTTTACCCCTTGCTGTAGGTACAAGAGCAGGACTGAGGCATCTCACATTATAAATGCTCCTGCCAGAAGCATATTGTTAAGTTCTATTTAAAGCATATTAAGTATATTCAGCAGTCGGAGCAACACTGGGAGGTCCTAACCTTAAAGACTGATACGCTGGTTTGACAGAGCTTTCACAGCAGAAGTCACTGTTGTATAAGCCTTCACTGACACAACACTTTTCTCATTATGGAAACGTTCATACAGCCTGGGTAACGTTTTCCTTTTATGACATATTCAGAGCTCTCTACAGTCCCTTAAGGTATATTCCCACAGATTTGTGGAGGAAGCCCTCCTCTAAGACACAAGCATTTGAAATAACAGGGTCTAGTTTTGTTGACTTTGAGCTTTAAATGTTTAAGTCCCATAATTCAGTGATAACTGCATTTTTTCCCACTGAGATGTGCTTTTTTAGGTACCAGCTTACAAAATTAGATGTACAGAACTTTCCTTACTCAAAAAAACCCCAACCCAGCAGATTTGCATATTTCTTTTGATTAGGCACCAAAGTAATAAATTCACTAACTTGTCAACAAACTCCTCTGCCATGTGTTGCTGTCTTGTACACAGCATATGCAAATTGTCCCACCAGAAGATGCCACATGTCTCCTTTTTGGATCCATGCATCGGGGCCATGACCTTTCTCTTCTAAATTTCTTTATTCAAGTTACCAACACCCCTGCATACAGGTTTTGATGTGTCCTGTTGCCAGCACTAACCTCTGCCATCCAAGGGCAGAAGAAACAGTTTTGCTCTGGCTGTGAGTAGGAGTGTGGCTGTGGTCCAGCTCCGCCGGCTGTGTGCTTGCTCTGGATGCCTCAGTCGGCTGATTTCTGAGGGACTGAGATGCTGGCTGCCTTTCTTGCTTCTCACCCTGCTAGAGGCACCACAGCCCCTATTTGCTAACCTTTATTTTTTTTCCATTTGCCTAAGCCCCTGGATATGCTGAAAGGGTTTGAGTTACCTGGGTTTTACAGGTGGCTTACCTTTTTGTACAAAAACCTCACAACAGAGGGGGGAATGAGGCAGGAAGGTCAGTAAATGGTTAGCTGCTGCTTCAATAATTAAAACAAACCCTTCAACAGTGAAGTGATCTGTGAGAGAGGCAAAGCACCACATTACCAGGTGTCATTGCACAGGTAATTTCCATTTATCTATTTATTTATTTATTTATCTATCTGGTTATTTATTTATTTATTTAGTGTCTTTCACNATATATATATAATGCTATAAATTATGCCATAAAGAGGAGAGGCATGACAATTTGAGTATGTAGCTAACAGGAGAACTCTGCTACACAATGCTGTGTAAAGTGTCGAGCTACCCCAGTGCAGTTGATTTTAGTGCACTTACTGAGGCAAATAATTACTCCAGGAAATAACATTTCAGTATCTCGCAATCAGCATTTCTCTGAGTCTGCTCACATCACTCCATTCCTACTTATTCTGTTCTTCCAGGACAGACTTTGAGCTCTTGCTGTAGTGCTCCTGAAGGCAATATAGTTTCTCCTGCAGCTCACAGGTGAAATTATTGCAGCCTTTTGTCATATTTTAGCAGCCCAAGAGTTCTCACCTTTGAGGTAAGGGTGGTAGGGGCACAAATGTGAGATTTATTTATTTGTTTGTTTGTCTGTTCATTTATTTATCTGTGTAGAGAGACATGAAAAATAAGTGTGGTGCTCTTGGGTTTGTGGTTTCTGGGGTTTTGCTTGTTTTATTTTGAGGTAAAGATGACTTTATACAATTATAATGCTGGGCAGTCCACATAATGGATATTGCTGTGGTCTTCAGCCAGAGTTGGAGCCATNTGGTTATTTATTTATTTATTTAGTGTCTTTCACTCTTGGAAGACCCTGCTTTATTCCATAAGATTAGAGTCCCTTATATGGAGCTTAACATCTTTTTACAGATGACTTGCCAGTAAGGAANTTCAGTATCTCGCAATCAGCATTTCTCTGAGTCTGCTCACATCACTCCATTCCTACTTATTCTGTTCTTCCAGGACAGACTTTGAGCTCTTGCTGTAGTGCTCCTGAAGGCAATATAGTTTCTCCTGCAGCTCACAGGTGAAATTATTGCAGCCTTTTGTCATATTTTAGCAGCCCAAGAGTTCTCACCTTTGAGGTAAGGGTGGTAGGGGCACAAATGTGAGATTTATTTATTTGTTTGTTTGTCTGTTCATTTATTTATCTGTGTAGAGAGACATGAAAAATAAGTGTGGTGCTCTTGGGTTTGTGGTTTCTGGGGTTTTGCTTGTTTTATTTTGAGGTAAAGATGACTTTATACAATTATAATGCTGGGCAGTCCACATAATGGATATTGCTGTGGTCTTCAGCCAGAGTTGGAGCCATCAGTCAGTTTTAACCTGATGAAGGGCAGAGATAGACATAAATCCTTCTGTCCAATGATGTGTAAACATTTGTCTTCTAGACTGCTAGCTTTCTTTTTCCTTTGGTTAAACTTGTGGAACAGAGAGTGATTTGAAGGAGAAAAGTCTGGACCACATGGGTGCTTAGTTAGCCACAGCCTCTGGGCAGCTCTGGTTTTACATACAGGGTTGCTGACAGACAGGGAAATGATGGCCTTAATTGCCAGCAAGTACTTATTGGCAATGTCCCACCCTTTTCATTAATGAGGGAAGGGAGTCCATGACTAAGCTGTTCAGGTCACTATAAGGTCAACCCTCCAGTGCTGACCTCGCTGCCCTTGAGATTGGGATGTGCACCCCGTTGAAGTTTAGTGGTCAATCCTTTACTTCTGGAGAGGGGAGGTGCCACCTGTCTGCCAAGCTGTGGGTGTGCAGCCACCTTGGACTCCTCCTGCGGCACTCAGGACCATATGAAGGATTTTAGAGTGCCTGTATTTACTGACGTTCTCTACAAAGTCATTGCCCCCTCCGCCCCCACCCTGATCCAAGGGTATTAATTATGGCTAGAGGAAACCATGGTGACTGCAAGGTCAAGAGATGAAAGTATGTAATCTGGAGTTTCCATCACAACTGATTGTGCTTATGCTTCAGCTATTAAAAGTTACAAGGTTGCATTTCTTATGTGGATGCTTGATTCTAATTAAAGCAACGGTGTGCCCTTTAAGAACTTGAGAGTAAATAGACTTTTATCTTGAACTTAAATTCTTAATACCTTTTCCATGTTGAAAGCTAGCTTATTCACTTTCTGTGCAAATGTGGCTTGTGCATTTGTTGAATGTATTTTTACTTACCTGATACCTTTAGAAGCAAGCCTTTCATGCAGCACAAGGTAACATGAGCCTTACAGTCTTGTCATATTCTTTTCTCCATCTTTGGTGCACCTCTTCACTCTTTCTCATTTATTGCCTGTCTGTATGGTGGTGCTTCAGACAGTTAATCTGGTCAGGTGAATTTAACATTGATTGCGCAAAACAAAACGGACAATATAGTTCACTCTTTCAAGAACAGAGGTGTTTTGAAGTGAGTTACACTGCAGAAACAAAAGCTCCTTGAATGCTGATGAGTATTCACACTGCAACGCAAGATGTGCAAGTACTTAAATTAAAAATACATTCAAATTATTTTTCCCAAGCGACCCTTTGCAAACACAAAGGACTCGACTGTCTTAACTCCGGCATCTTGACAAAAGGATGAATGCATGTGCTTTACTCTTCACCCCAGTACTAATCTCTCTTGTAGCAGAAAGATATGCATGATTTCCCTTACAGAAAATACCCTCTGTTTTCACCAGTAACCTTGCTGCTTTATTTGTGTTTCAATGATACCATTTGTACTCTCTGCCTGTCTTCCTTATTGCTCTCCTATTTATGTTTTCATTATTTACTATGGTTTGCGTCTACTGGTGGATGGAGTACCATTCCTTGACGCAAGTCTTTTATGATGTTTATTGATGAGACATTTGTGAGAACAGTCTCATCGTATCCTGTTCGGTTGCCATTTCTGTTCTGCGTTAATGTGCTGCTTTTCAGAAGCCTTTCTGTAAGCTGCATAAAATGAGACTCCCAGCTGAGAGCAGTTCAGAACATCTCCTTTTGGTGAAGTAGCTGCCTTTCTATTTTAGCTAGATTCAGTTAAAGAGAGATTCAGTGGATGTACTGAGTCTTACATCTGAAACAACATGAGCTTAGGATGAGGATCACAAAGACTGTCAGGGGTATGCTGCCAAAAATGCTCACCTGTAACTGGACACATATCATGTATTCATATAATAGGAAATCCTCTTATCGAGCACACGGTTACTTTTCTTGCATCTTGATGTGTGTCGCACCTCGAAGGAGGAAGGACAGCAGCTTACAGACTGCTGTTTCCTCTGTATAGAGCAGATATATTTCTATTCAAAGCTGAGGTGCCATTCAAGGTACTGTGGTGTTGGAAGGTTCAGAAATAAGAAAGAAAATTATGAGAAGCTGCCATGTGGGGACTTGGAAAATTGTCTTCTGTTTCTGGGAAATGCTGGCTTTCTTCTGTAATCTTAGGCAAGTCGTACTGGTTTGATGTCAGGTAGCCCACGAAAATTTCAGCAAATTTGAAGGGAAATGAGGCAAGTTTTACAGTCATAATACCTGTGAACTCACACAAATCTACCCCAACTTGAGAAACTTTGCCCCAAGTTGTATCTATCTTTAGCTCCTTGAACGCTTCTTCTTCCTGGGCCATCTAGACTATGTAGACCCATAGGTTTGGCATTCTCTGTCTCACTTGGGTGAAGAACATACCATCTATGTTTCCATGCAAGTCTTGACTTCAGGCTGTGGCTTTTGATTAATAATTGGGTGTAACACATAGTAGAAAGAGACTGTGATCTCACTTGTGACCCCTGTTCACCCAACTGAGTCTCAGTGCTGGAGTCACATGAGAGAAACAGCAGTTCTCCCTGCTCTCCTCCCGGCCCAGCCTCGTGGGTTTGAGTTCTTTAGGAGTCTAGAAGAATGGTCAAATACATTTTCATCAGTTGTGAAAATGCCTTACTACCAGTCTGCGCCTACCATCTGTCACAAAATTTCATCGAATATATATGCTGCATTTGGCAAACAGATTTTAAAAGCAGGGAAAAACGAAGGGTGCATGAACCATAATGCAATTCCTCATTTACAAGGAATAAAAGCTTTGCATTTTTCTGTTGCATGTAACAACTTCAAGTAGTTAAGCTACAGAAAATTGGGTAATGGAAACAGATTTTAAAAGCAGAGTACAAATTTTCAAGCACTTACAGCAATTAGGTGTATGTCTGTCTACCCAAAGTTTTGCCTCTAAAGAGAAAATTATTGATTACAGAACAAATGCGTGTCCCTTCAGTCTTTCCCAGTAGAGAAAATAGCGTTTTGTGACATGGGAGAAAGTGGGAGCTGATTTTCAACAAGTACCTGAAGCAGTGAAGGCTGAGGCCAGGTCTGCAGTGGTGAGCTTTCCTCCACGCCGCTGTCAGGCCACTGCCAAGTGATGATATCGATGGCTGTAGTGTCACTGGAGTACACATCTTTGGCTGTTTCTGCCAGCACCCTGAATGTCTCGCAAAGATGTTTTGTAACCACAGAAGATGTAGGTGAGCACTGGAAAGAGCCCAGGGCTTCAACCTGTTGACATGGCTTTTTTGCGGGCTCTTTGCCTGCCAAAGTGTGGCTATCAGAGGGCTGTGGTGCTCAGGGAAGAAATCCAAGCGGTAGAAAAGTGGGCGTTGCTGCTTGACTGTGGGAAAGCTGACAGTAAATGAAGACCATCCATATCACGAGAGCATTGTGAGACAACTTAATACAATTAAGTTGCATGCCTTGGGCATCTTGCATGTAATCGTGGACAGTAAATATTTGTTTGAGAGGATGCTTCCTCACCAGTAAACCCAGGACATCGCAGGGAGGAGAACCGAAAATGCTGGATGCAGGTCGCTCCTAAGCTCAGGCTCCAGGCTGGCCGTAGATCCAGATGTCTCTTTGAAGGGCTCCTGTTGTTTATTTACTTGTAGTGCTGACAGCTGTTCTTCTGCAAGCATGATATCCTGGTCTGGTATTCTGGCCAAACTTTTAACACTTACAGACTGCTTGACTTAAAATAACCCATACATTAAAATATGTCATTTCTCTTCTAACTAATGGTGGTGTTTTTAAACAATTTCCATTTTTCACCCCAAATATGGCTCATTCAGCTTTGAATGTTTCTCTATTTCTAGCTTGTTAAAGTGCTTGGAAGATATTATGCGTTGCATGCATAAGACAAGCTATTATAAATATTTAGCTAGTTAAAGCATTTGTGATTTTTTAACTTCAAAGTTAGAAGTAAATGGGATACTTGTAAAGATTCTTGCATTTTTTATGAAAAATTATCTAAGTAAATCTTTCTGAATAGTTTGGGACTTTTCACAATCCATATGCCAAAATACAACCCGCCTCAGTACCACTGGGATTCAGAAACTAGGCAAAGTGTTAGGGTGACTGAAACAGACTCGTGCCTGGAATATTCCTAGAAGAGTCTGACAGCATCAGTGTTCTCTGTGTTCAAAAGGCTCTTCCTTTTCCATTCCTTTTTGCAGCTATTTTCCTGCAAGCTTTCAGGGAATGGGAGATGTGGCTTTGACCCCCCCACCTCTTCCATTGGTTTCTTAGAGGACCTAAGGTTTCCATTTTCAGGATGTGAATCCTTAATTGCTGTGGCACAAGAAGGACAACTTCAACTTCTACCTTAGCAGCCTTTTTTAAATGGGAAAACAGCAAAAAAGGCCTGCTCAATTCTTTCAAAGGATGGTTAATAAGTTTACCCTGGGTTGACAATACTTTAGGCTTGTGCTGAAGCTGGATAAGTGGGACCCTGCAGAACTGAAGTGCCACCTGGACATTTAGCACTCTCCTGGTTTTGACAGACTAGCTTTAAACAGTGCCCTTTCTAATATTTGAACACCCCTTTTGAAGCACATGCTTTTCCTAAAGCACTCTGTCATCTTCAGGTCTTGTTTTCTACTCTGGGCAGTTGTGACCAAGCAGCTGCCAGCATCCCTGCCGTCGGGCTTCTGAAGCACCAGGAGGGTTTCCCTGGCTCCTCCTATTAGTCCCTTCATGTATCTGTGTATATCAGATGTAGGATGCTACAGCCGTGTTTAACAGTTTAGACCCGACTTTAAACTATGGAGTAGGACATAGTGATCAGGTTTTTAGTTACCTCCATTTTGTATGATTTTGATGCAAGATTTTGGTCTGCTTGGATCCTTATTTAGTATATCTATTGTATGTTTTCTGTCAGTCTGTAGTGTTTGAAATACCACACTGGCCTCACTGCTGATAGTTGAACCTTTGAACTCCGTTATATATAGTTATTTTTTTAACAAAAAAGAAAAAAAAAAAGATTGAGTTGTGCTGGTTGGAGAGGATTAATTAGTAAAATAATTTTCACTTCTTTCTTAGGAAAGAGATATTCCAGTGGAGTCCATGATTGTGTTTTCCATTTGGTCAGAAGCTCTGGGCAATCCCTGGAAGGCTGTGTAGCCTCTACAGGCCTTGCTCTCTTAGGCTATAAAATAGGAGCATCAGTACATCATTTGCTCACAGAAACATTTCCTAGATGAGATTGTGAGGTACTTAAGTGCAGCAGTACCAGAGTCTTCACAACAACTGGATAAATGTTTCTTAATTGATTGATGAATATCCTATTAACACAGCTGGACAAATAACTGGAAGTACATTTTGTCCCTGTTTTAGGAAAATGAAGAATTTTATCTATGATCAGTATTCTCATCTTAAAGAGAATTTTAGCAAGGAGGTTTGAAGAAATCTATGGAAAAGAATGTTTGTGAAACAGCTAATCTTAGACAAATAAACCTGAAGTATTTAAAGAAGGCAAATGTTGAACTCTAAGACAAAACTATTTGCAAAAGGAGCCTGGTTTCACTCAAATAATGGAAACAGCTCATGCAAGCTATTTATCAAGTGCTGTGCGAGGACAGGGTTTCAAAAAATTTAAATTGCTCAGTCTCTAGGGAAAGAACTTATTGCACAAATTACTTAGAGAATATTATTGAATGTGAGAATCAGAAAATGTTCAATGGCAATTCATGAACAAGATATCTTTTCCAGTCCATTAATCTCTTGGATTGTCCTGTGTCTAAATACTGCTTTTTCCTGGTAGTAAGGGACAAAGCAAGTGGGAATGGAATTCTGAAAGGGAAAGTGTTTAAGGTTATCTTTAAGAATATGGAAAAGTTTCACTATAAAAGCCTTCCCTGCATTTCAGACAAGGTTTAGACCATAACCAACATTCCCAGGATGATATGAGCCCTTCTCAACACCATCCTTACTGGCTTCCTGCTTTGTGCTAAAGGCACCACAAAGCACTGGAGAGAGCATTATACACTTCCATCACGTGTTTTTATTTTAATTGGATGGGATTTAAGCTATGTCTAGATGTACTTTCAAGAAGCTGTGGCTTTCATATTTTTTTCATTGAGACTGACCAGAACTGATAATTTATGGCTTGTAGAGCTGATGACTTAGCACTTTCCAGGTTCAATCTGGAGCCAAGAACTGCAGTAATTATTTTGCAGTTGATTTTTAATGGACAAATTGAATGCTCAGCTTGGGGATGGACAAATGCTCAGAGTGCAGCAGAGCACTGTCAAAATGGCAAAAGGGGTCACCAGCAGTTCATATGAACTCCAAATCTCACTGCTTCCCTTCTTTTCCAAAAGAATCTTTCAGCCTGTGATGAAAGTGACCGATGTTCCTCTGTAAAAAACAGCAAAATGACAGGACATATATATAATTTGCTGAAAAGATGTGCTAAAAGCATTGCAACTTAATCCGTCACAATGTTGCTGCTCCTTCCCACAACTGAAGAACCATAATCATGTTATTCAACAGCCTCGGGATCTCTAAATCTACTTTTCACTTTTAAGTGCCACTTCTTGATTATTCTATTAAGCTCAAAAGGCTAATTTAGATGAAATTTATATCAGAAAGGAACAAAGGTGAAATGCACAAGGGAATCCAGATACTGCTCTGACTCAGGGGGGTCTATGGAAACTGCATGCTAGTGTGATATTTATCCTTGTCTAGATTTTCCCTGGATCTCTGTATGGCCATTTTCTATTTGGGAGAAGATGAAAGCAAGGCAGCAGCAGTTTCTAGCCATGCTTGCATATAGGATATAGCTGCCTGCCCTTCTGCCTCTGCTATTTGCATGATACGTTCCACAGTAGTTCTGCCAGTTTAATCTGTCCCATAGGTCTCTTTATCCATTTCATGGGAATTTTATTTCTTTTATAACCTGGCAGCTTTTAAAGTACCAGCTGAAAGAAAACTTTTCTATAAGAAGACAGAATGCAAGCCACTGCCCTCCCTCCTTTTTCTTCAAATCACTTAAGTTAGCTCCCCCACTGAATTAATGGCCCACTGACCTGTGTGCAGCTACCCCTGGAGTATACTATGATGTAGTATGAACAACAGTTTCAAAGTGTTATGTGTGTACTACTCAGCATGCCATTATGATTGATGGAGTTCTTAAGCTTTTCTGAAGAGCTCGAGTCCTCCAGAGGTGTTCTAACTTCACTGAGGTTACCTACCATAGAGCCATGGTATTGAAATGAGATCATAACTTGCAACAGCACCTTAAATGATCCAAGATGCACAATAATGTCAGAAATTAAATTGGGAGGGCTTAGAGGGATAGCTTCGCATATACTCCAAAACAGTATGTGTGTATGTCTTATATATGTGCAGCAAGACTGAAATACCATTTGGCAGAGGCTTGGTGTAAGGATCTGTTGACTGAGTCTTGAGTTGCATGAAATAATTTGAGAAGCTGGCAGTGCCACTTACTTTTGAAACACATCTTTCAAAATGTCAGGTGCAATTTCATGCATTTTAGGGTAATGCAGGGTGTGCAAATCAAACTGTGATTGAAAAAGTCTTCAAAAAGTAGTTCAACTTTAAAAATAAGAAGGGGGGGGCAGGCAGGATGGGAATTGGAAAAGCCACTTAGTGTTGTCATTTCAAAACCATCTCATCTCAGGTCTGTGTCCCCTTTCTGATGCACAGACAGAATAAAACATGAAAGTTGCCATCACAAAACTCTGCTCTCTTTGCCCTACCTAGCAGAATACTCATCATCTCTCTTTCACCAGTGCATTGCTTCCCTTCCCCTGCTTTCAGTGCTCAAAAGCTGTAAAGCCTGGCTTGGAAGTGTCTCAGCATAGAGCTTTTTCTGAACCAATACAGTTTATTCATAGTCTCTCCGTTGGATTTAATGGCTGCTTTTCATTACCGCTTTGGTTTTTTCCACTGAAGTTAAGCATTTTGGGTTTGTTTGTTTTCAAGTCCATCCCTCCCCGCTGGAGTGTTTGCTTCTGTTTTTCCAATACTCTGGAAAACACACAGTTTCACTCATCTGCTACAGTTGACCCTTTATTTCCACCACTCCATGCTAAACACTGGCTTCTATAATTCCTCTTTTCTTGAGCTTTCTGAACTGCCCTCCTTTGTCCTGAAAAGACCTGATAATTTGTTAATCTTCACTTCTTTTCTGAGCAGTCAAGTACCATACATGTTGATCTTTTGTTCTCTTTTCTGGGGTAGATTTTGCTGTGAGACTAGGCAGAGGCTGTAGCTGCATCCTTTAAACCTATGCATTCCAGAAGTATCACATTTCCATTCTTCTTATGGCAGGTATCTCCCTGTACAAGGATACTCTTCTGGAGAGGAAGATGTGCCTATTTGGTCACTTTGTTAGCATTAAGTGTCAACAAGCTAAGAGCTGGATACATTTTCCCCGAGTTTTCCTTTCATTTGGGTTTATTCAGGTGATGCTACATCCTTCCAAACTTCCAGTGAGGTATCCTTAGGTCAGCCATCTTTCACAGTTGCTGAATCTGATTTATATCTGCCACAATCTAGGCAGACTGAAAGGCACATGAGGGCAAAAGAAACCCCAAAACCCAGTCATATATCCAAGTTTTATGATGACTGATACTCCATCTTTGGTCTCTTTCATGATAATTCTTGAATAGTTTATTTCCAAACTCATCTATCCTGCTGAGAGACGCAGGACAGGAAGAACAAATCTCTTTTCCTGCTTCAAGGCCCACTGCATAATTTTTTCTTTGTGACCCTCATCTCACAGACCATCTTGACAGTCTCTTTTCATGCATTGTAGCTCCCACAGCTTCTGTTGACCAGCACTCTGAAATCTCCCAGCTCAGGGATGGTCTCCTCGTTCCTGTCCCTGCCTCCCACAGCTGAAAGCCATGAGTGTAAATGAAGGACCCTCTTAGCTCCTCTTAAGGCCACAGCTGACCGTGGGCATAGATTCTGAATCTGGCCATCTCCCGGTGAGCAAGGCTACCCCCTAACTCTCTGCAGAGACAGAGTACTGCTTTTTCCGGTGCACAGCAGGGCTTTATCTTCTACACCTGTTCTCTGATAAACATGGAAGTGTGCTTAGACTTAGTAGTGGCCTACTCGTTACAGCTTTTTATGCCCTTTATTATGGCACTCTAATGACTTCCATCTATCAAAATAGAGCTGAGAATTCCTACTCTTCCATATGTGCTTAGACTTGATGGGAGGGGGAACATCACGCGCGGGCAATGAGCCTGCCTTGCTTAGTGAGCTGAGTAATTAGTAATTTACAAATTCAGTAAACAGTAAATGTGCTCTTGACCTTCCACTCGTACCAGCTGCCTGATGAGGCACCCAGCCGACACGTCCAGCTGCCTAATGCCCCCTCCCGTGTAAAGCCCCCACCGAAGCTCCTGCTTGCTTCATGCTGGTGTTTCAGAAGGCAGCAGGGTACTGCCTACGCTGCATTGTGCTTTCTGATTCATACTAATCCCCTCATCTTCCTATGGAACATTAAACATAATCACGATATTGAAAATGAAGGCGTTGCAGATTTAAAAGTGGGATCTGCTTAACTAAAAATAGCATTAAAGCAAACCCTGTCCTTCTGTGCTGAAGGACTGGCTGGTATTTACAGTGCTGTACAGTCATCAGACTCGAGCATAGGAATAGGAAAGAATGCCAGCCAAGAGGGACCAGGAATTATAGCTTGTCCTGGTTTGTTCCAAGATCTGCTCCTCTTTTGCTATGTAACCTTGAGCTTGTTGTATATATTGCCAAATCACCCTTTATTCTTCTGTAGTGTAGGTATAAGGCTGGTTTTGCAACTCCTGGGTGTGAATGGAAGAATTCACATTTGCAGAATGCTTGAGGATCCTTAGAGCTGTAGTAGTGTTCAGCAGGAGACTGCAGATATATTTGCTACTTGTTTCTCGGAACCCTAAGAGAAAAAGACTTCTACAATACAGAAGTTCAAATCATTCCTTGGGAAGAACACATCTTTATCTTGGCATACAAGATCAAGGCACAGCTTCAATGCACCCTTCAGTGTCTAGCCCCAACCACCATGATTTCTAGATTCACTTTGGATAACACTATGCAATTGCAAGCTAGCTTTTAAATACCGTGTACCAAGGCAACTACAACCATGGTGTTTTCTTATATTGCTCCCTTTTAGCTTTCTGCTCTCCACAGCCTTACAGGTTCCCTTCATACTTCTGGGTAATTCTGTTAAAGTAATACTGACTCTCAAAACCTGACCATATTTACAATAATTTTTAGCTTTCACTAGATAAATCATATAAACGACACGTCTCCTGAAAAATTTCCCCTCACTTTAAAGGATTCACTGTTTTCATTGAAATGACATTTAAATTCAGAGAGTTTGCTACAAATTTAATGTTGAAATGACCTGGTCGGGAGCATTTTAACATTAAATCAGTCTCTCTCCTTAGTCCCTTAATTCTAAAAGCCGGGGCTCTAAGGAAAACACCAACTGTCACAAGTCTTGCCAATCTGCTTATGCATCTCACTGTATCAGTTTTCCTTCTCTTCACTCTCCCTATTCTCTGCAGTTGACTCAGGCTTTTTTCTAGGTCTTAAAGCCTATTTAAAACTCTCCTGCTTGCCTCCTACACTATGCTCTCTATAGTAACAAGCAGCTACAGTCTGCATTCAGATGTCCTGTGATCTGCTTAGGGCCAAGGTCTGTGAGCTAGTCCGAATATTGTACACAGGTTTGATCCAGCAGCACAATCTAAAAGCTCCAAGCTCCTCTTCTCTTTTTTTTTTTAAATCCAGTGAGAGTGTAGGTAGTGACGTATTTACTGCAGGTGTCATTAGCACTGGTGAGCCAATAAAACCACTATTCCATCAGCTCTTTTTCCTCTTCTCATTCTTTAAAGTAACTAAAAGAGTTTAAGAAGGGGTTGTCTTTGCCTTTCATCAGAGCTAACCTGTCTTTGATAGACATCAGTAATTCTAGGGCTTTCAGAGTATTTAAGATACTAGCTTATTGGTGCGGTTTAGGCAAATCTCATGATCAATTGTGTCATCTTAAGCCATCAGCATACCTCTTGTGCGCTTATCTCTTGGCTTTAAGCTGAGACTTTAATCCAGGGAAAGGTTAGAATGTTAAGATATTTCTGCCTTTAGAAATGCTCAGTGAACAGTATGTGACTTGGCTAGTCAAAATAATGTAGAAGATAAGAATTGTCTTGTGTTGTCATGGACAACCCTGTACTGTTAAGGAACAGAAATGCTGTAGTTAACTCCTTTTGGCTCTACATAAGGTAAAAGTTAAGGTCCAGGCCATGCTTTTTGTTATGACTTACTGGTTATTATTTTTGGGATGGCATTCCAAACCTTAGGAGACAATATTATAAAAAAAAAATCTGCATTTCCCTTCTCATTTTTGCTGTCCACATTTAGGCATGGAATGACCTATGTTGTACATGCAGGTTCGGTTTCTTTGTGTGCATGAAATTGTCATTTGAAATGTGGTTCTATTTTATTTTTGTTGATGTAAAACTGAACTTTTTGAGAGGTCACATTTCATTGTGTGCTCTCTTTGCTGAGATTTATTCTGGTTTAAATAGGTGGTTTTTAGGCATCTATCACTGCTGTCATGGCTATAAAAGAGAAAGAAGGGTAAGTAGGCTGCATTAGATGTTTTGAAACTCCATGGAATACTTTTCCTTCTATCAGGCTGAATCTTCTCTCTTGGTTACACACCCGGAGTAATAAATCTGGTTCTATATATAGTCATGGATGGCAACAGTCAACTAAATTGCACATAGACAGCACTGGGGATAGAATACAGGATCCTCTGTTTAAAAGGCTACAGGTCTCAACTGCTGGTGTTGAAGCAGAACAGCTCATGCTATTTTATTGACTAGTAGTCCCTCCTCTGTGAAGAGGAGGCTGTCACAGCCACATGGAGATGCACATGTTTTAGCCGATCTGATGCCATGGAGCAGATGTATACATAAGCAGACATTTACATAACAGAAGGTGGTAGAACTCATGTAAAGTTTGTGTTTTATCTCCAATACAGTCAAACGTACCCTTGGGTGTTGCTAGCTGAAACTCAGACTTTCTGTTTCTAATTAAAAGAGCATCTGTTTTCAATATCCTAGAAAAATGATTCCAGGCTAAGAGACATATCCAGAGCAGAGCTGCTCCTCTAATTAGTACACTGAATGCTTATCTGTTTTCTTCCTAGTGTTAAATGGTTTCATTGTATTTAGTATACATTTGTATCACATGCGGTTCAGTAAATTAGATAATTAATTAGATGTTAACCTGTATTTTTTAATAAAATGGTTTATGTATTAAAAGTAAACCAATGCACTATATCGTGCCATTTTATGACATTTTACATAAATAGCATCATGAGTGTAAAGCAGGATATGGCATTCCATTCTATGCTGTGACTTCCCATTTTGAAGTGAGATGTACTAGTGCAAGATCTGGCAGAGGTTGCAGAGAACAGCATTTCTTTCAAGGAGAAATGTTGAAACAAATTCACTGCAATAGTGTCTTACTTTATTTTAATGGTTTTCAAAGGCCAACATGATTGCACAGCAGTGTGAAGGAATTAATTAAGAAAGTAAAAAAGTCAGAGTAGAAATATTTCTAAGCAAGCAACCATAAATAAGCCTAGCCTTTTGCTAGTTAAAACTGGAGCATCCTGCTAGAGATACGTAACTAATAATGAAATCTGGGTTTAGCACATCAGACCCTAGAAAAGTTTTGAGACAGTTATTTGGAGCAGACTGGGTAACCAGGTATCAATGGAACAGTCAGGGAAGATAAATCAGTTGCTGAGAATCTAAATATATTGGTTGTATCAGTATTCAGGGAGAAAGTGATCAAAGAATTTTTTCCAGCAGTTTATTTGGGTTTTGGTTTTTGTTTTTTAAATTGGACATTAATCATAGAAATCTTAATTTGAAGAAGCCACGAAAGAGATGTTTTCACAGAAAAGTTCCAGTCTCAGTAGTGAAAAGTGGAAGGATCTAAGATTATTTATCTTTGTGTTCAAAGAGACATTAAATATGGAACTGCTTATATAGTAATGTGGCATGTTGCCTGTTTCTCAGAATGTTTCCAGAGGCACAGAGACTGTGATGTCTGCAGCATGGATCCAGGGGTGAGTACAGATTTACTCAAAGTCTGGCATACTAGGCTGTAGTTAAGAATGCAACTAACCAACACACAGGGAGCTATAATATTCCAAAGATGTGAGACAATCTTTGTAAAAGGGATGTCAGTACCTCAGACCTCTGTTTAACACTATCAAAGACCTCATGAGGTAAGGATGCTAAATTAATATAAATTATTATTAAAATGCATTATGCAACTAATAGTGTGTGGTAGTGTTTCCGCAAAGCATTGAAGAAGGTCCTTCGTGAGGTCTATATGGGCAGTTTAGTGACCTTGTGATAAGAGAAGGAATAGTCCAATTCTGAAGTAACAGAAGCTACATAACAGAAAACAAAGGAGACAACGAAGTGCTTGGTTTTCCAAGGAGGAAGGAGGTTGCCAGCAGTGTATTCCTGTGGTACCTATAAAAGAGAGAAGAATTGGGGTGACCAAAGTTATTTTAGGTAATCTACTGAAAAGCCACCTACAGAGAGTTGTAGGATGGCAAACACAGGAATATTCAAAGGAAAAGAAATACATGTGCACATAGCTGATGTGATTGATAGCTAACAGTATGTGTGTGTGACTATTAGGTATCATCACCTTTCAGAAACAGTCAGTGTAATGTTTATTGTAGTTGAAAAGGTAAATAAGATGTTGGAAATTCTTGGAAAAGAAATAGGAAATGAAATAGAAAACATTTCCTGTACAAATCCATGGCATGCAGTCTTCAGATCAGAGGGGTGCAACTCCTGAGGTGCAAAATGGGCACGAGAAATCTGCGCCCTGAATTTGTGAATGATATGGAAAAGGAAAATAGATGTCTCAAATAAGAGATAAGAATGTTTCTAAGAGATTTTTGTGTTTCAAGCAAACAGAAGGAAATATTTTTTTTTTTTACCCAGCAAAAGCTACATTTCCATATTCATTGCTCTAAGATTTTTGGGGGGTGAAGAGCATGCTTGATTTTGCATATGGATCTTTGAGGAAGGACTCCATCAGTGGTTGGTGAATATGAACTGCATGCACCTCCAAATCAAGTAGATTTATGCTATTAGTTCCTGGCAAGAAATACATGGGGTCCCTTTCTGGGCAGTGCTCTGTCACAAGCACCTACAAGTTGCCCATATGGGAGGGAGACTGTCTGTGGTCCAGAGAGTCTGGCTACTGTTCTCAGCCTTTTTAGCCATCCTCAGGTTAATACTTCTGCAAAACATGTAATAAAATAGCATAAAATATCAGAAAACGAAAATACTAGAAAAACAAAATGAAAACAAGAAACACTACTGTAACTTTTTTTTCCCCAGAGTTTTTTATGGCATGAACTGAACTGATGTGGGTTTATCTCTCTAACTGCTTCTCAGAGACACTTTGCTGAGCAGGAAAACTGCCTCTGTGATAAACTTTTATCTCACTTTGGTTCTGGTCACTGTGTTCTTCTCCTACCGCTTTCATACACGTACACGTCAGTATGTGCTAACATTACTGCCATCCCTGTTGACCTAGTAAACTCCACAAGCGGGCTTCCTGTATCATGTATCCCAAGGCCTCTTGCTCTAATTTCCATGACACAGCAGAAAACTCAGTGCAAGTTTCCAGGTACTGCAGAAACACCTGACAGAATGGGAAGAAAACACAGTAGGTAAATACAGATATTTATGGAGTATCTCCTTTATCTTTGTACAAGTCACTACAGACTTCATTGGTAAAGCTGTGAATGTCTTTGTTAATGATAATAGATTCTTTCCAAGGAGCCTGAAGTTAATACTTCTTCTGACTTGGCACACTTAACGCATACCTTATCAAAAGAGACTTTATGGTTGTGTTTTGCAGCTTTGCTGAGTTTTTCCCCCTCTTTGGTTAATGGTGTCTTTGGCACCTCCAACTGTCATCACTATAAATCATGGCCTGTATCTGCAGATGCCATGGTCTGAAGAAGGACTACGCACTGTATCACCTCATTGTAATGATGAACTTATTGTCTTCATCATGATCAGAGAAATGGAAGAAACTGAAGTTCCAGCAGAAGGCAAAATGTTGGCTATGTCACACAGGATAACAAATGAAATGAGTACAGAAACTTAAGCACAGAATTGGAGAAAATAATTTAATGTGAGTTCATGAGGAATTTGCTGTAATCTGTGCCCTCCTCTGCCAGGGCTAATGAACTGAAAGATACTGATCCTCATGGCCAAGACTTTGTCAGAGCCTGGAAAATAATTAGCATTGTAGGCATGTTTTTTTTCACAACTTCCCATGTATGTAGATAGCTGCTTGCAGTTAACCCAGACAGCAATCCAAAACAGGATGTGTGTGTACATCTATATCCAACAGACGGCTGCTTGGATATGATCCCAAACAGCAGTTCCCCTGCAAAAAAATGTAAATTTTTATTGCGTGTTTTTATTTTGGACCTTAGGGGCTTCTCAGTTCAGAAATACATTAAGGGGCATGATTTAAAAATATTTTAACTTTTTTTACTCCAAGTTCTATTACAATTTTAAAAATATATACAATTTATATAGCTGTGTTTGCTTACATGAACTATGATGTCACTTCCCTAAGTGACTTACCAAGAAAAGGGGGAAATTTGTACTTTGGGTAAGTGCAAATGATGTTGACAGAGAGGAGGTTTTGGAGTTCAATATCTATATGTGAACCAACCCAGAATCCTTATTCTTCATCCTCATAGAAAGCAAAAATAGTGAGCAATAATTCAACATGCATTGTTTATCTACAAGAGAATCATCTGCTCTCTTACACAATACCTAATTAAAACAGCTTTGAGTCAAATTGATGGGAGGCATGGCTTTAAAAAGAACATTGTCTAAGTTTAAATTAGTGACTATGTTATTATTTATCTCAGTAGTTAATCTTGATTTATCTACAATAAGAGAGATTTACACCTAAATATCTGTGTTCTTTTGACTTGGAATAAATCTATGCTGAGATTAGTTATTAGATGGGAGGGAAATGGCAATTCAAACAGTGGAACGTGTGTATTTCAGATGTGACCTCGTGGAGTGAGCCAGCTGGGGACATCGGCAGAGACTCAAGCACTTGCAGAAAGGCTGAGCACTTGCTAGCAGCTGTTGATGTGGCAATGGAAAATACTACGGGTTCCAGAGATTACAGAGGTATAATTTGGCCTTCAGTAAAAGTAAGCAGAAATGCTCACTGAAAAGAGCTCCTGTTGTAATCAATAAGGTTTTGCCATTAGCTATAATGAAAAAAGCACTAATGCTAATGTTTTTTTTTTTGTGTACATGATTATTAGAACAGTATTTTAACAGGAGGTTTCTATGAATAGTAGCATACGTGTGTTTACCAAGACAGGATCATATCTGGTGATCCAAATTTCCCATTAGGAGCTATAGATATGTCTTAATTGTATTTAGAATGTATCAGAAAATAGCATATATTAAAGCATAAGGGCTAAATGTTACATAGTTTACAGTACGTTTAGAATACATTAGAAGTTTAGAATGGTGCTAAGATTTTAATATTTTATTTTTAATTTTGAGTTCATTTCCCATTCAAAGATGTTGTTGTTTTATAAAGCATATAAGAGTTCTCGTTTCATGCTATGTAAAACATAGTCATATCAACAGGAAAACATTAGTCCCACTGGTTGTGATCCTGCATTCTTTGGAATTCAAGAGAGAAAGTCTTCTTGTGGCATAATTAGAAGCCACTACTGAAGGATCCAGAGCAATGATGGTTAAGATTTTCAACTTTCCATAATAATTCTCTCAAATATTAAGCTATCAAACTGTTTGCCGGGACTATAGGCTCTATGACCATTAACGCCACAGACTAATTCTGATAGGATCAAAGGGCTGGGTCAGGGGAAATCACCTGTCATTAAATATGATTTCTGTGATATTGTGTTTTTAAAATTTTTGTAACTGAAATGTCTGAAGGTAAAAAGATTCCCCCATGCCCCTTGTCAATTAACCCCATTGCGAAGTAGGATCTGTAACAGGTTTCAAGAGCTTAGTTGGATGTGTTTCAAACAGGATGCTTCTTAGAACCTGCTCCTGCACAAACTGTAGTAGAGCTGTAATGGCATGACCTATTTTCACATATTATTTGACAGGCTCCACTGATGTGTCAGCTCAGGGTAGCTGTACAGGGAAACAAGGCTCCACGTTAACCTTAATGTGGTATATTCTTGTTTCATTAGTTGTATGCATTCTCCACAGAAACCCACTCCTACTTGGGCCCTTTTGAGCAACGCTTTGGTGTGACTTCTTTATGCTTAGAAGTTTGCTAATAGTAAAGTTTTTAAGAACAGGCTGTAGCCAGACAGAACGGGGAATGTTGTCTTGCTTTCGTTCTGTGGGTATTAGTGTTGGTGCAGAGACAGATTAGCCATCAAACCTGTCAAAAATCAGTTTATAATAGAAATTGCTTATTTCACAGTGACTTTGCCCAATATTTAGGTTATATCTTTTCCTTGCAACATTTACTATGCCTTTATCATTACCTTACTGTGATGGCAAAGTGGCAACAAACTCACCTCATGGTCTTTTCTATGGACTCATCCTTAAAATATCTAAAATATGTGTTAATATTAATTTTTCTTACTCCTGACACTATGAGACAAAATGAATTATATTCATCTGAATGAAGAACCAGGGAACTACAGGCCAATCAGTCTCACCTCTGTGTCAGGCAAGTCTTGGAGCAGATCCTCCTGGAAACTGCACTAAGACATAGAAAAAATAAGGATGTGATTGGTGGCAGTCAACAAGCTGTTTAACATGTTTGAGAGTGACATGAACAGCAGGCAGCCTGGTCTAGTGAGGGTGTCTCTGCCCATGGCAGGGGTGGTTGGAACTATATTATCTTTGAGAGGTGCCTTCCAACACCAAAGCCTTCTATGATTCTATGAATCATAACTTTACAGATGAAGACTTGAGAAAAAGTTATTTATACTGAAGCTGTTCTCTAGTTCTGACAATCTAGTTTTACATATAACAGGAAAGAAGTTGTTTTTACAGCACGTAATGTTATGTAGCATTTCATGGGTTGACATAGCAAACAAAATCTGAACTTTAGACCACAGTTAAATTCTAGTCGAAAATAGACCCTGCTTTTAAAGCAATCACTTGGAGAGGAGATCAATCAGCAGATATAAAGAATTAAAGTGTATCCTAATATGCCTACACATGGAAATATCATTAGTGAGGTTCATACAATGCCAAAGACCTAAGGAAAGAGATTTATAGAGAAAATGTGTGTGTGTGGTGGGGGGGTGGTGGTGTGGAGAGGATGGAGAAAAAAGAAAAATCATTAAAACACCTATATCCACAGCTGGAGCACAACATCATACTTTTAGACTTTAATTCCAACTGATTGTAACTATCATGCCATATTATACTTCCCAAAAGCCTTCCAGAGTAAGTTGCTGCTTGGTATAAGCACAAAACACTTAGAAAACACTACTTTAATCACGAAACTAATGTGCTTGCACTAATCCCAAATGTAAATAATACAGTCTTTATTCTGCTTCTGATTATAAGCATTATGAAAACAGAACTTTTCTAGCTGTGAGACCTGAGATTTTATATGATGTATTATAATGTGTTCAAATGGGTTTTGAAAGGGAAAATAAAAGGGAAATAAAAGGAAGGATGATAATTGGAAAGAGACCCCAGCCAGCCAAGAAGAGAGTGTTTATAACCATCTTGTTACAACAGTTTGTTTCTTCTTCTTCTAGTGCTTTTTCTTAGATATTGTCATAGCTAGCTGAGACTTACTTCACAACCTTAATATCAGTATAGGATCTGGTCTCATGCCTACAGCTGTTTTGATGCTGCAGAATAAATCCACCTTCTGTGCATATTTTAACAGCTAAATTAAAGTTTGTGGTAAAGAAAGTTCAAGTTTTGATAGTTGCTGTTTCTCCCCCTGTCTGGAAATTCCTCCAAAAAACATTCTTCTACATTACTAATGGAACCATGCTGGGTTCCATTAGTAATGTAGAAGTATCTCTTGACAATCAGAATAGTGAACAACATCACCTTTTTCTTAAAACTACCAGCTCTGAGTGTCCAGCCAGAGGTTCTGCACCAGAAATATAATGCTTTCAGCCACAGTGGCATCATCAGCAAGCATCAAATGAAAAAAAGATTGAATAGAGAGTGAGTACTTTTATTCCTTGTTCTCTTCTGTGCTTGCCATCACGCTGCCATTTCAGATATTGAGATCGCTCAACCTTGACATGAGCAAAACCTGTCTCTGGGGACAACACGGCAAGTGAAAGAGCAGCTTTTAGACTAGAATCTTTTGAAAACACATTACTGCAGGCAATTGTGAAAATTCAGAATCTGTCATCTCCAACTAAAAGTTAAACATAATTTTCCTTCTTACCTTTAACACGTAAGTGTATACTCTTCCACCTTCAAAATGAGAAACTAACAAAGCCTGTGGCTTGTCCGTGGATATCTGCGTGATCCAGCCATGAGTAGCCAATATGCTCATTGTTGTTTGGAGGTAAATTTGAGACACACAGAATCACACCGGATAAGGCGCTGAAGCTAGTGAAAACACCTGCTTCAAACATCGTCCAATTTGATTTAACACAGTGAAACTTTGCTGGGACTGCAAACCATCCCCATACAAATAAGGAGGAAGGTTCTTGTATATCAAGAAGATCTAAACATATCTTAGGTTTCAGTTCTGCTCTTTTACTGTTGCTATCAAGAATCACTCACAGACAGTAAATTGCCATAGTGAATAAGAGGGGAAAAAAAAGAGAGAAAAAGCCTTTTATGCAGTGAGGCTTCACATGGCAGATGGAAATTTGCGAGAATGGAGCTATTTCCCTCACTCTGTCCGTTTTTTCTGCGATCCTAGGTACAATCTTTAAGTACCTTTTGTCTCTGTTACTCATCAATAAAATACAGTAAATTGTACTTTTTTTGTTTGTTTCACTAGGGTGCACTGAAGATCAGTTCATCGCAGATTTTAAGTTCCACAGATACTTCAGCAACGGGCTACACAGAAGAAAGAAAGGTAATGGTTACCTCAGGAAGGATTAGATTTAACAAGTTTAGCCAAAGCAGATTCTTAACCAGTGAGTATATAAGTGTTAGACTTACATTGGTGCATGGTTTTAAAGTATGCCACATTCCTGAAAAATTCTTTTCTTGTCTTAAGGCTCTTCTGTAAGTGCCCTTATGTCATTTGTGCCTTTATACTTTTGACTTTGTTCTGCCAAGTGGGTTGTACTCAGGAGCAGTTGTCTCTTTACACAGCAGTACTGTGTGAAATGTATCACAAGTGAAAAGTCAAAGTGTCTCCTGCAACTGGTGTTATCTGAAATGAAGACAAGAGTAAGTATCGAGATCACACATGTGAATTGCATGTCTCTCCTACAGATTTTTTGAATTCTAGGTTTATAGGTGGTAAAGAAGACAGAACAATAAGGTCCAGGGAGACACTTTTTTTTTTTTTAAATTTAGTTTATTTTAACATTTGCAGACACGAGAGTTTCTGAGGATCAGAAGGTTTTGAGACTTTAACATAAAAAAGAGATGTCTTGCCATAACATTGAGTGATTTCTATCCAGAAATGCTGCTTCTGCATTGTTTCATCTGTCAGATGTTCTTATGAGTGTTTTGGGAACAATAGCTATAATGAGATTAGTTTGAAATTTAGAAAAGACAAAAATTCTGAAAAAAGTGTTAGTGGAATTTTTGAAATTCACATTGAATTAGAGTAACTTCAACTTTTTACTACCCTCTTTTATTTCCTTTCAGACCACAGTTTACTTTTAAATGTAACAGCTTCAATAAAATAAAAAAATGGCATTTATTCTGACTGGTTAGTGAATTTTGGCTAGTTCAGTAATTTTTTCTCTGTCTCCTATTGAAATTAGATTTGCGTGCTGTTTATCTAGAAATGTTTCAGCTACTCCTTTGAATTTCATGACATATTTCCTAGGTGGTATTGGACCACAACTAGTGATGGGATTAGGAGCAGTTCTTGAAGACTAAGCTATTTCCTCAGGGTCACACATCACCTCTGCTCTCCCTTTGTAATTGGTGATAGATGAGTCTTTTAGTTAGAATAACAGGTGAAAAAAAGTTTATAAGACTTGATTCCCAATTTGAAGTTCATGATTCTCAATATATGATAATATTCAGGCAACTTATCTAGGACAGGTGTGGTCCTGCTCAGGTGGAGCTGTATCCAGGCCCATCTGTCACATGGGTGGCAGCACTGTAAACAAAGCTTGATGCTAGGCTCAGGCAGTGTATGTGAGGAAGGGAGTGCTGGTTTCTCTAGTTTAAAAAAATAAAAATTAAAAAAAAAGTGGTGAAATAGAATATTTTACATTCTTGTAAACCTTTGAAACAATTTCTTTTATTGTTTAGTCTGTGCTTAAAAATTCCTAATGATATTGAGAGATTTTCTATTGAACTTGTAATGTTTAAAACATTCATTAAGAGCTTAAAATTTTACTCAGTTTAAGATGAATATTTTACTCTTTGCCTGCATTGCTTCTCAAGAGTGGAATCCTGATGGCTATGTGGACCATTGAATAACTGTTCCTTTTAAAAAAAAACCCAAAACGTATAAGCTTTTGAAATATAATGACCATGAGTCCCTTCAGTCTTCTATTTTCAACTCTGAATTCCTTCTAACTTTGTCAGGAGCCCTGTTCTTCTAATCCTATTACCCTGTTTAATGTTTTAATGTGGGCTCCGTGCAGCTTGTTTACATCGTGCTCAGTCTGCTGCTCCTGGCTCCTGTTTAAGATTGTACTTCACTCAAAGCTTCATCAGCACGGTGTAATACTTTACCAGGTAATGCATCTGGTCATTTCACACATTTAACAGAGACCAGATCATAAAGTTCTCCTCACCTAGTTGCCTTATTTTTCTTCTGTTTTATTTCAGAGTTTAAAAATAAAGCCTTCTTAAGCTCTGATTTATATTTCCACAGAGCTCATGTTGCCAAGACAACTATAATAAATGTTCTCTTCTGGAAAAACCTCTTGTAGACATGAGAAGCTTTCCCCAATATGCTATTCAAGCTGAAATGTTTGTAAAATAAAATGTATAGTGAATTCACTAGCATTTTTCCATACTCTGTCAATGTAATTGACATAGTGGGATTATTCCCTACCCTGTGTTTGCAATTTATGTTATTCCCCATTTTTGTTTCAGTAGTATAAAGGTACATAATCCAGTACACCTTTTTTCCCTGATGTTTATTGAGTTAAAAAGGTTCAGGAAGTATTTCTGGTCAAATATTTTAAGTAATAGAAATGAATATTCTCTGTGTCACTCTGACAATAATTAACAGTATCTTCATGGGGAAAAAGTGGGGGAGGCTTCATTTCTGGCAGAAATATGTAGCTGCTAAAGGAACTAGAGAAATTAAAACAATTGGTTTTTTTCTATTGATTTCTGGATTTTTTCATTACCATAAATTTCACTTTCTCACCACTCTATAATTCAGTGTCTCTGGGGGCAACAGTACTGACCCTGGTTCAATTCTGCAAGTTTGGAATCCCTAGAATAGAGAAGTATAAGCTGCTACCATAATTTTAACTGCTACATCAATTAAATCTCTGTTCATTAATAGTTATTAGTCATTGGTTTTTCAGCATGTTTAAAGGTTCTAGTTGTTTATGAAAGAACCAAAACCATAACACATGAATTTGACACATGAATAATTTTAACAGTCTACATTCAGCTGGCATATGGACAATGAGAAAATTTATAGTGTTAATGAAAACCACAGGAAATAACCCATGTAATATTTTGAACAAATCCAGCTCTTTCTATCTTGAACAGTACTGGTGTGCTTTTTCTATGGCTGGTATTGGAAAAATTAAATCTGTGGATGCACATCATAGTCTCATCTTGATAAGGAATCTTGGTCACTGCATAGACACATAGTTCAGTGAGGAATCATAGCTCCCATTTTTTTCTGAATGGGTTAAAATGCAGCTGATAAATGCACAAAGGGTTTCGGATCTTCTGGTGTTGTTTTGGGTTTTTTTTTGTTGTTATTGTTTTTGGTTGGTGTTTTTTTTTTCTTTTTAACAATAGCTAGTTCAGAAAGTTATAGAAGAGGTTTCAGAAGCAGAATGAGGAACTGAAGGGAACAACCAGGAACACAGGTAATTCCCTCCTCCCACCAGCCCCTAGAGATACAAAGTACCAAGTAGCTCATTTAAAAAATCCCCCTAACATTAGCCATGCTTTTTCAAAAAGGCACAAGTCCTTACAACTATAGCTGTTCTTGTTCTAAACATGTTTCAGTCATCAGAATTTGGGAGAGAGACATCTGACAAGGTGTATAACATAATAGCTGATTAAAGATACTGCATCCCCATGAGCATGTGAGCACGGCTAAGAAAATTTTCTTTCTTTTGTAAAAAGGCATACCAGTTCTACATTTATATAAATAGTCATTTAAAATGGGTAGAAAGAAGTTCTTGCAACCATGAGGTCTTTGTGAAGAATATATTGCTTTCTGTAGAGTTCCATCAACATATTCAAATTTCCTTCCAAGAATCTTATTTTCAGAATTAGCATATTTTTTTATAACTCCCTCTCAGATACACTATGTCACTTGCTCTGCACAGTTCCCATTTATAACTGTTATCACACGAGCTTCATTAGACTCAGATCCTGAGCATTATGGCACAGGATCACATACATGGGCACAAATTTTTGTAGGTAGTTTAGAGATTTATTTTTTCATTATTGTTTTTAAGATAGTGTATCTATGCTAAAAATAACTGCACTCAAAACAGAAATAAATGGGTGTCTTGAGTCTTACCAAGTTTAGCTTTATCCCAGATTATCTCAGCACAGAGATGTGGATGCACTTTCCCAGAAAAGTGTCCAACATTTTTAGCCCCAGGAATCATGAAACTAGACATCAAACTCAAATTTATTTCACGGTAACCTGTATTCTCACTTGTAGGCTAAGAATCCATTCTTTATTTCCAAGTAATTTTCTTTAATCAGGGTAGGGAGGGCTCAGATCAAACTGCTTCATTTCACTGTAGGTTTCCACCTCCTTCTGCACAGTTGCTACCTGAAGTATATGAGTTTTATTCATTAAGCTCTAGGTGTGATTTCCCTTGGTTGCTCCTGTTCCCTTGATGAGGTGCATTATCTTTTACTATGGTACCTTTATGGCACAGTTCTGTGGTCTGTGCCATAGGTGTGGAGTAGATGTTGTGTGACTCTGAACTAGACAGACATCTATTGTGTGGTTGCCTGAAACTCGGAATCCTGGTTCGGGTCATGAAAATCCTGCCCTATAGTCCTTAACTTCTATGCTCCATATGTTCTCAGGAACATATGGAGCATCAACACTGCTGTGAGTGCATCTAACCTACAGACAAAGAAAATAGCTTCAAACTAGACAAATAAAATACTGCTATCAACATAGCTGTGGCAGACTGAAGCTCAGTGTGGGCTTGCTGCCTGAATGTTTTTTTTTAGCTTTCTGGGCAAGTTTTCTAACCAAACTGGTCTGCAGAAGCTACACAGCCAGCAGAAGCTGTACTTATCTAGGCGAATGCTTGCATTAACCTACAGTACAAGCTTAATGCTTTCTGATGAGCTACAGGGAATGTAGAACAGAGATGATTGGCATGAACACAAGTGTTGAATGCTTTTGCATAAACCCTTCTGTATGGTGTTCTCCAGTAACTTGCTGCACACACTACTACACCTAAGAGTTAAAAGTTAGAAGGAATAACTTTCAACTCAAGTAAAGGGACAAAAGCAATATGATACATTTGTGGAATGGTGCAACTTTTGATTTGTTCTGATGGTTCTGTAGCTCAGTAAATTTGTACTTCGGTAATGTACACAGTAAGTTTATAACCCCCTAAAACTGTTGAGATTATGAATTAGACTAAATCTTGCAACTTCAGGCAAAGGAACTAGCTCCCAAAGCAGCTGTAATCCAGAAGAGGGAAATAAGTGACTATATAATTACCTACTACTATCACAAGTGTTAAAATACATCATCTCTAATGAAAGCAAGCCCACTGTACCCTATGAATAAGCAAGGGATGTATGAATGGGCAACTTGAAGATAGTAGTAAACTCCATAAATTTTACAGCATGGTACTGGCACAGTGATGGGTAGCTGTTAATTACATTATGGTGCAAATTATAGAATTCAAGACCTCACCCGTGCAACCATTTGGTTATTGATGCCAAGGGGAAAGGACAAAGCAGCCCATAGCACAATTAAGATCTTCAGTGGGCTCCAAATTAGTTTGAAATCTTCCTCTTTCATCAGTTGTGCTCTTATTTCTTCTCATTTTCTTCAGACTCGAGTAAGTAAAATGTTCTAGGAAGATGAGAAAGAACCCTTTCTGATGCCTTTTATTCCTTAGATGTACCATACAATGTCTGTCAATGTTCAAGGTTGCAAAGCTTTGATGATGCATGTGTGTTGCTGACACATTGCTGTCTTTTTTTGAAAATTTCCTTCCAGATATCCTAGTAGCAAATGTTTACACTGTGCAAGAGATTAGAAAAATAAATAAACATTGTCCAGCTGAATCTGGCCAACCTCAGTTCCTTCACCAATGTGTGTATGTTTATATACATATACACACACACACACATATATCAACCAAAAGAATGTGAAATGGAAACCAGCTAGTTTAGTGCAAAACAAGCTGTATTGCTAGCTCTTTAGCTGCCCTCACAGAGTAACTGCCTTCCTCGTTGATTTTCTGATTTTCTAGAACCTTTGTAATTCACCATGGTCTCCTCCTTGCTCAATTAATATTTTATAAGGAACTTTTAGTTCACACAAATCTGTGTCTGTACTTGATTTGAATTTATCACCATGTTTTCCCTGTAGGCAGTTTATGTTTTGATGTTTTTATACACTGAATTCTCAGAGGCTGCACTAGACTGCAAGATACTAACCAGAAAAAGGTAAAACAGCCTGTCTGTACAGTGAACAGTGTGTGGATTCCAAGGAGCTTCAGGGAGTGGTAGACTATATATTTGGACTACAGGGCAAATGGAAGGTTTTGGAACAGCATGTACTTCTGGATGTCTTCTTATGGACTGGACTCTGGAGAGACCCAAGATCTGTGTCTTTTGAAATAAGGCCATAGAGTAAAGTATTGTTGGTAGATGGCAGAACGTGAAGAGCTGTAGTCTCCTTTACTGGCATAGCAACAGAATCTATCAGCTGGAACGTTTCCCACACAGACTTTTCTACAGTCTGAAAAATGTAAACTTTAGTTTAGTCTGAGTATTATTCTCACAGTACATAAATGGAGTTGAAAAGTGAGTGTCCTCTGGCAAAGAGCAATTCCCTAGGCTAAAGAAGCTAGAAATAAAAAAACCTCTACATAAAATTTGCCTTTTTATTTGCTAATCTCATCTTGCATTTTCTTTTTAGTCTGAACAGAAGTGTATGAAGCACTAAAATAGTTGTGACAAAGCAGCGCTGTCCAGTTTATGGAGCACTGCTGCCTTCCTGCCTGCCTTGACCTCAGTAGGAAAGGAAGAAAGGGGAACCTGGCAACCAGGAATCAGGTCAGGATTTCCGGTCTGCATACCCTTGGGTCCAGGCATGGTCCCCATGCCTTGCCACATCCAGAGCTGTGAAAGGGGAAGCACAGAGCTCTGCTGTTGTTTCTTCTTAGTCATTGTATGAGACTTAGTCTGATCTCAAAACTAAACTCAGTTGCAGAGGTGGTGTGAAAGGATAAGATTTGCTGGACATATGTCGAGCAGCTCTCAAAGGCAAAGTTCATTCATGTTTGGTGCCTTCGTGAGAACTTTTAACTTTCCTTTGTATGATCTGGATCAACTGTGTGCAGCACAATCTGTCAGGAGGTTTCCAGAGCTTTTCAAAGCATAATGTGGAAAGCAGAGCTCAGGTCAGAGCCAGGCTAATAACCATCAGTACAGGATGCTGGTCTTGTTGCTGCCATACTTATGTTTGCCTTTGGACTAGCTTTTAACCTTGCAGCCTACATCCATACATGTGTAACTGGAAGATACTGATGTGACTGGGAAGTGGCAGAAGAAATCTTATTGAAAGTTTGTCTAATTTCTCACACATCAGAGACTTCTGGCAACACTGAGGACTAATTATCCATCAGTCCCATATGAATCACATAAGATTTTCACTACACAGTGTTTAGAACTACACAAGCAAACAGCTCATTTCACATGCTAATGGCCTTTAATATCCTTCTGCCATGTTTTACAGTTCAAGTATTCATTTACTTAGCAAATCAAGCTGAGAGGGAGAGGAAAAGCATTACGTTATAGAGTATCACAGCCACAGAAATAGCCTATATTGTAGAAAATGGCCCTTTTTATTTTTGGGGTTTTTTTTTTTTATTTTTTTAATTAACAGCTGGTGATATATTGCTTGGTATATGGTATAAAGCCTAGTAGGTAACAGTCTTATCCCAGCTTGGTATCCTGCCTTGAATCAAAAACTGTGACCAGCAGGTCTAGGGAGGTGATTGTGCCTCTGTACTTGGCATTGGTGAGGCTGCACCTCGAGTACTGTGTCCAGTTCTGGGCCCCACACTACAAGAAGGACATCGAGGTTCTGGAACATGTTCAGGTCATTGGAGGGTCAGGAGGGCAAATCTTATGTGGAGCGGCTGAGGGAACTGGGGTTGTTTAGTCTGGAGAAGAGGAGGCTGAGGGGAGACCTTATGTCTGCCTACAATTTTCTGAAAGGAGGTTGTAGAGAGGGGGGCGATGGTCTCTTCAGCCAAGTCACAGGTGATAGGACAAGGGAAAATGGTCTTAAGTTGCACTGGGGGAGGTTCAGATTGGATGTCAGGAAAGTTCTTCACTGGAAGAGTTGATGTGATGTCGAAGAGGCTGCCCAGGGAGGTGGTTGAGTCACCATCCCTGGATGTATTTAAAAAATGGGTAGATGAGGTGCTCAGGGGTATGGTTTAGGAGAGGACAAGTACAGTTGGACTCAGTGATCTTAAAGGCCTTTTCTTTTCCAACCTAGTTATTCTGTGAATTCCAGAGGCCTAGCTGTTTTACTCAACCAGCTCTTCTTTCCATAGTTTCCATGTTCAAAATTTCTTCTCTGTTTATTCCACGATGCTAGCAACATTCGCCCAGGCATTTAAGCACTTTGTTTCCTTAAGCCAGGTTTGATTAAAATGATACGTCTCTTTTTTTTGATACTATGACCCTTGTAGCTCAATCCATTACATAAGTATCCTCCTTGCTTCTGGCCATTGAGTAGTAGATTTTAAACAACAAAATTACTTTTTTCCATCTATTCAATTTAAAATTGCTGACAGCAAGATGGAGTAATATCTAATTTCAACAGATCAAGCAAAAATGGAAGGCTAGAAAGAGAGGGGAGACCCTTCTAGCACTCTGATTGAAGGAGAGACAAGCAGGGTAAAGCTTTGCTAGTTTTGGTACCCATGGAGCTATTCCCCTATCCTCCTCACTCTCCTCCTGTTATTCCCTTTAAGCTTCTTCAGATGGTTTACTAGTGGGAAAGGAAGCCCATGATGTAGGTACTTCTCAAATGAGCAGTCAGTGTAATTGTTAGAAAATGTTGATGGATTCCATATAAGTAGATCTACAGAGGGGACACAATTTTTCTCAAACCCTGACTTTGAGGTTTTTTGGGTGTTTTTTGATTTGTTTTCTCTGAAATAGTTTTCAGGTATTTAGAGCTAAAAAACTTTTGGAATTTAGGTTTTTAAAACCGTTTTATTTCTTATTCTCCATGCCTTTTTTCTATGAGGAGAAAACTTAACTAAATAAAAACCGTGAAAAGAAATAGGAATAATCCTCCAAACATAATGTTTTAGTTTCTTCCATTTCTCCTCAAAATGTTCAAGTCATTTATAGAATCTTTAGTCGTACCATAGTCTGCCTCCTCTCATGGTTCAAGCCATTTAATTTTGGGAGACCTGCTTGGCCAACCCAGCTTCTTCATGAGAAATTACTATTATTAGAAAAGGTTAAAATTTTACTTTTCCTCTGAGACATAAATTGGCAAACTCTTTGGTAATCTGTCTTGACTGTATTGATTTGTACTTCTAATTTAAGAACAGTTAAGGTTAAAGTATCTGTTTTGTTTCAAACACGATATATGGTAAAAGTCACTACATTTTTTCTGTTTTCTTGCTATTGATGAAGTGTCCTTAATGTCTGAAAATTATTTTAGCAGAAATGAAATCTAAATCTTTCGGCTAATAATAGCACTCTTGGGGATTTAAGGCTTTTGAATCCCATTACACACTCTTCCTTCATATTATTTTGTTCTCTTCTTTTGGTAGGTGTTCCAAGACTGAGATTTCACTTTTTAAGGCACCATTAATAGTGTCTGTAGAGAGGGAAGCTAAGAGCAGTGAGGCATCTTGTTGTATCTTAGAGGCTCTGTATTTACTATGATATTTTTAAGATGGATAAGGTGTGACAGGCTGTCTATTAGGGCTATCCCTTTTTAGCCTTCTTTATTGAATGAAAATGTCTAATGACCTTAACTGCTGTTTCTGACAGGGGCCTAGAAATCAATTACATCTCAGACTATGCACAAAACCCTTTTCAAACATATAAAATAAATAATCAAATGTACATCTGAAAAGAGAGAACCATTAACTTTTATTTTCTAGAGGAGGAGAAATGCACTCATATGTCCTTGTAAAGATTAAAGGAGAAACTTTTTTTTTTTTCAATTAGATCCATTACTTGAGGAACAGATTCTTTAGAGTTGGAAATTGCATTGTGCAAAGAGCTCAAACACACTGCACCGAAAACTATCCCAATGTACAAAATGACTGAGTACAGTGTTTTTTGCTCTGGTTTAGTTTGGGGTTGGTTTTGTTTTTGTTTTTTTTTTTTTTATGACACAAACTAATCCTGAGAGAGAAAGTCTTTGTTTTGCCTTAGGGAGAGTATGCAGGCTCATTGGGGAAGGAGATTGCTAATCACAGAGAACACTGTAATGACTTGCCGGAAAGTAGCCGGCTCCCCAGAATAATAGGATTAAAGCATTCCCTTCTGGAAGAGCAGGCAGTGCACCAGAGCTGAACTGTCTTCTGCAAGTATGCTGTAAAAATTAGTATGACAGTGATGCACAGTTCCTATTGTTGCAGTTGAACAAGCAGCTTCACTCACCACCTTGTATGTGAACACGGAGGGGTTTATAGCTTTTCTGGAGTGGAGAAAAAGCTACAGGTTTTCAGGTTCTTCAGGTGCCTTCTTCCTTTGGAGTGGGAGTGTAAGTGAGGCCTATAAGTGAGTGGGCTTTCCTCCTTCAGCAGATGGTTCAGGACATAAGCTTGCATTGCTGATCTGAAGGAATTTGGTGATTGGACATAGAAACTGTCACTCTCAGTCATGGCTTTAACTACAGTACTGGAACAGGCTGCCCAGAGAGGTTGTGGAGTCTCCTTCTCTGGAGACATTCAAGACCAGGCTGGATGCATTCCTGTGTGATTTAATTTAGGTGATCCTGCTCAGGCAGAGGGGTTGGACTAGATGATCTTCTGAGGTCCCTTCCAACTTCTGACGTTCTGTAATTCTGTTATACAGTCTGACCACTATTTCTGAAAATTTGATGTCACTGACTCAGTAGTTTAAAGTCTGAGGTGCTCTGTGAGATGATGTTGTGGTTATAATTTATTTCCTAATGAAAGAAAAAAGATTTATAAAATCTTTGTTGTCTATCTCAGGAGAGGGCTTTGAGTGAAAGGGTCTTAGAGGACTGTCTCTTTTGTAGGGAATATCTCTCCAGGGCTACCACTGCTATATCTTTTCTGTAGTTAAACAAAAGATATAATTTACAACAGGTATCAAACAGCATGTTTGCCTTTGTTGAAAGTCACTTCAGAAAGAATTTAGCGTCAAAGATACATTTCAGAAGTTTTTCCTATACTGCAGTAATATTTAAAATAATAAGGGAGGCAGAAATTGGAACTTTCATACCAATAATGCTAATAACTTCCAGATTTTTCTTTAGAAAATCTGTATGACTGGACAACATGACTGCTACAGAGATCAGTATGAGATCTTATTATACGTGAAATGATGTCAAGCTTGTAAGTTTGTGCAATTGGTCAGGTAGTAGAAAGCGGCCACCAGACTCCATGCACTTTCTGCCTTTGTAACAACTGGTCCTCTGCTTGAAAAGTTTGTAATAGGATGGAGTTAAGTGACTCAGACAAAATGGTCCAGACTCTCTACAGCACAGGGGTTGTCTGCTCTACTCAACACTACACTTCATCATTTGCTGTTGTATTTTGTACTGTGGTATATCAAGCAATGTGAACCACATAGGTCAGATGTCACTGCATTACTGAGATTTTTAAAGTATTAAACTCTTGAATTGTTTCTGAGGAGAAGGCACCTTTAAAAAGTAATGCCTTGTGTCTGCTCTCTGGTCTTATTTTCTGTCTTCCAGATACAGTAATATTTTCCTTACATTACCAGCTGAGAACCACTTTTATTGACAATCAGATGAGCAAATTTATACAGGAAATATAATGTGCCTGCTTCAGATACTATTTCTACCATTGATTACAGAAGGAATGGAGGTGAGGGAGGATTAATTCACAAATTCTCTTGAAGAAATAGGGAAATGCTTTATATTTAGACTAGGAAACCTTTCTAGGCAGTGATTCAGATAAATACTCTAATTTTGTGATATGAGCTGTCAAATAAAGTCCTCAGGAGCGTATTTTGAGCAATTGCTTTAAGTGGAGCTCTTAGTCATTAACCCAAGAAATGCTCTCCAATTGTTACAGTGTATGTTGGGAACGGAAGACTGAGCCTAAACTGGGTACATAAATTTTCCCACACTCTCCTGTTTTGAAGGTAGCGCAGTCAATAGCTGGGAGAAAGCCACGTGTCTGAAAGCAGTAATTGCCTGCCTGGCAAAGAAATACCGTGTCTCCTTTGGTTAGAGGAACGCAGGGAGGAGGAAGCAGGCTGCAAAGAGTCAGAGAGAAGGTAGACAGGGCCAAGATCTGTGCCTGAGAGCTCGGGGTGACTCTGGCCATGCTGGGGCTGCCTTGTCTTTACCCTGCTCAGCTGCATCATGTGCCAGCGCTACAGCGACAGTTCTTCTAAAGCTGAAGGGAAAACAAATTATGACAGTTTGTGGGGAGGCCTTCTGTTCCCACTGAGAGCCTTGCTCATGGGCTGGGGTGATTGCACAAGTGGAGAGCAATAAAGGGCCATCCCCGTACTCTGTTATGAACAGCCCTGTCACCACTGCTTATGCCGTCTGTTAACAGTCTGTCACCTGCTACTTAACACACAAGGACCAGCAGGGAAATGCGACACCTAAACCTGCATGGATTAAATCCAAGTTATATACCAGGTACAATTCATCCTAAAGTTGGTTTTTTTTTTAATGTCTTGGCTATGAAGCTGCTCAGGCTGAGCCAACAGCAAAACCTATTTTTTAGCAGATATCTGGAGTGTCAGGCTAGCAAAATTTGAAAGCCAGAGGAGTAATCCAGGATGTGATTTCCATTCCCATTAAGGAATGAAACTAATCAGTATTTAAATGAAATTAAACCAATAGATCAATACCTGAAGACTGTCTAAAATAAGCAAAAGCAAGCTAGTAAAATCACCGTGAGCACAGTCTAGCTTATTAAGGACTCTGGTTTGGACTGCATTTCTTCTTATTGTCTGGATGGACATCCCAACCCTTGATTGTCATTCCATTTGGCATGAGTCAATTCTAATCTGATGGATGGTTCCACAAAGACAGACATCTTTGATATGCAAAATATAATTTTAAATAATTTTTAAAAATCCTTTTACATTTTTTCAATTTAAAGCCATGCTAAAATGTTTATTAACTAAGAGTTTGTCTGAAATTTTCTGGTTTTTTTTCTTTTTTTAGTTTTTGTAAGTTTAGAGGCAGCAAATTCCATTCATATAAACAGTGAATATTTTGGAAATAGACAAAAGTCTGTTCTTCACTTGTAAGCATTTTGTATAGTTATGAATGATGAAAAATACTGTCTATTCTCATGAAAAAGATAGGACAGCTTTGCAGGTCATACAGACACAAGAGTTCTAAACAAGTTTGTTATTTCTTTTGTCAGAATGACTGCTCTTCACCAGGTTGCATTTGTGGCTACAATATGCTAGACACTGAAAGAGAAACAAACCTTCACCATAATGATTTTAAATCATTATACTACTGTAAAAAATTAACTGACACTTTTAGAAAGTATTTAAGACAAAAATTAATGTTTGCGATTTGAAATTATGATTGATTGCTGTGTCTTTATGCATTTATATACCAACATGTAAGTTAGTTAATTGATCTGAAATATTAAGTTATTTGGGGAGAAAAATATTAAAACACAGTGCACCTAGAATTGGGAAACTTGTTTTCAGCGGGAGATGCTGGAGTCTGAGCTCTGCTGAAAATTTTGTCCTTTCAGCTAGATTGAATTTCCAAAAAGTTGTGATGAGGAGACTTTATGGTCTTGTTTTCTTCAAGAACTTGCTAGTGAAAAAACATGACTCTAATAGCCCACTTGCAAGGAGCATCAATACCTGCTTTATCATTAATTTTTTTTTGTCCATTTAGAAGTGGGACATAAAAATTCTGAGAACTTAAAGACTGCAAAGATTTTTTTTTTTTTGCCTTTTGCGGGGAACTCCTGGAAAAGTTGGGAGACCCAAAGACAAACAGGTGTGTGAAAGGGACAAGTTGTGATGTTGTTTAAGGGCAGCAGGGGAACAATACGCTATTTAGAGAAAAGTTTCTATTTTCTGATGCCATCTACGAAAAGGTTAGAGTTCTTTTTAGGTATTTCCCATTTAAAAGGTTAATATCAGGTATGACTATTCTACTGTTGATTTAAAAAAGTCTTCGGAAAATCTTATAAAATTATATAAAAATTATATATGCTATATAATAGGTAGTGATTAGGTATGATATAGCAACATAGAAACCTGTAAGAAAAATAATATTTTCCTAAATAAATTGTCATGAGATTACATGTTTCTAGGGAAGAAAATAATCTTTATTCAATTAAAAGAAGAGCTTATTCAAGACACTAGTGTGTGGTAGAGTGAAGACTTACAGACATTTATCCTGGTACAACTGCACAGTGACAAATGACTATTCCAAATATTACAGTGTTTCCATATCCTGAAGCCTGGTAAGCACATAAGAGAATATAGCCTTTACAAACAAAGTCTCTAAATTTTTGTGTCGTGAAAGGGAAATTAAGATATTGTTGGCAATATTCAAAACTATATTTTTAGCTGAGAAAACTTATGGAATGAAAAAATTTGCTGTTGAAATCAGTTGATCTATAGAAATTACAATACAAAAGGTTGTTTTCTTACAAGTAATCTGAAAAATTATCCAGTTGTTCAAAGGTATGTGGTACAGAGGTGAATAATCAGTATGTGAGGTTTTAAATTTCTTGAACAGGTAAAAATGGATGGACAGAACCTTTAAGTAGCTGAAAGTAATTTTTAATTATTTAAGTGCATTTCAAAATATAAGGACATCTTATATTAAGCTTATTTTGAGCTTCTGTATAAAAATTAAAGATAAGTTGCAACAAATAATGGATGAAAAACTAAGCATAAGCATAGCTTATTAAAAATGTCATAACTTAATAGTTATAAATGTCTTTCATGTGGTAGAATATATTATCTTTCACTACGTGAATTTATATTTTTCAGCAGCCAAGCTATAATTGATACTCTGAATTTCTTGGAATAGCATGTTGTCATTTCATAATGTTTTTATAATTCAATCAACTAAGATATATTACTATCTTTATGCTTATTATTACAAAATTTAATTCCGTATGACTGAAGCAGATGGAAGATCTTGCCTGTAGGGAATGAGTTGATAACCCAGTACCTCAATTGGATATCCTTTATAGTGAAAATATGTTGATTTCTCTTTACCCCAAGAAGAAAATGCACAAACCAGTAATGATAACAGTAAAGAAGATTAGAAATGACTGATTGATTAGTCTGTTTCTTATTTTGGGCATTTAGGATGAGACCCCTTGAACTGATTTTGGAGGTATTTACTGGAGGAACAGTCGTCTCTACCAGTGTCTCAGACACAGCATCCTGCAGTGAAGGCATCCAAAGTCACTCTGGGAAACCTTACGGTAATCTTTAATGTTAAATCTCTAGAGTCTCTTTCCTCATTTCAGACGGTGCCCAAAGACATCATGTAGTTTACCCTCAAAGATTGGTATAGTTTTGGTGACATAACTAGCCTTCATTAAAAACATACATATTGCATGTTGCAGATCCAAATAACCACTTCCTCCAGCTGCATGTCCTTGAATTAGTTAGTATACACTGTGTGTGCCAAATAGAATCCTTGAAATCTCTCAGGAGCTCCACCTCTAAAGCCATGCCGTAACATAAACCTCTTGGCATTTCTAACACAGCAGTTCCACATATCAAAGCCATGCTTGTCTCAATTTGTTTTCAGATTTTGTCATCTGCTGCAACAGCTGTCTCTTCGGCCGCACAGAATAGGCTCTGTAGACTGATCTCACCATGGGAATTCTTCTCCAAGGGAAATCTTGTGCTGTGGCAATTAGCAGCTCACATGTTTGGAGGGATGCATACCAGGCATGTGACGCTGGTGAGATGGTAGAGGAGCGGTGACATGGAAAGTTGACTTGCTTCAGTAATAGGTGTAGAACAGCATGTCTGCACATCTCCTGCACAGTGAAATATGCCAGTGTAGCACATAGATACTCAATATAAAGAGATTCCTATGAATGGAACTGAGAACTGGCATTCTTAACTGCTGAGTCTGTGTTGATTCTGTCAGTTTGGGTAGGGTACCTGGCTGTCTCATTATTTTCCAACCGTGAGCGAGAGAATATTTCTCATACTTTTCTGCAGATGTTGGGGGTCACAGTGAGGGTCAGATTCACAAAAGCTTTGTTAGACGTTTTCTGAAAGCTTTAGTGCAGGTGGTTTGACTGAAAGCTTTGATGTAGGGGGTCTAATTTCAGAATGACCTTATGTCCTTATCATACTTTCCTTCTGATAAGCAAGTGGTTTTAAAAATTTTTTGCTCTGCCATTGTCATAGCAACTTCCCCTTAAGTCATCTTTAGATGGTTACTTTTCATCTTCAGGGATATCTATGTTACTGTTCAGATTTTACCTGAAATATTAAATGAGGACTGCAAGATCTAGGCTCCAACTTTGTTTTTGGTAGCGTTAGGGGATAAAGAAACATCTAAAAAAGCATATTTATATGTTCATACCCTAGAAAAGGTGTAGCTAACTGCTTCTCCCAAGATAAGATAAAAACTGAGCACAACAGTCCTATTTAGAAATATTTCATGTAATAGTACAGAGTTAATAATTTTAATTTTAGAATTTTCGGTATTTCAGGAAGGGGAATATAATTGAAACACAGTCTATATATATAAAAGTATAAAAAAGGGAACAATATAAAAATATAATAAAGGCCAAAAATTGGAGCAGCTTTCAGTCACTCTAAACCATTTCTATGCCTTGGGAGATCTTAAAACAGCTTGTAAATTCAATGGGTCTCCTGTCTCCCCACCTACTGCTACCGCAGCTGTTTCCATGGAAGGTTCATTCTGCATAAGTTGGTTTTAATACCAGTTGGAAAAGGAGACTAAAATATTTTTGCTATGATCAGACTAGATGAATTTCACACCTCTCTGCAAAAGAACTGGCTGGGCCAACAGCAGTCAAGTCACACTTAATCCTTGTTTTGAGGGTTTAAGGGAAACATAAACCCTGTGCTGGTTCTCAGTTGAGGAATCAATGCAGGACAAGTTCTGTCCTTTCGCTTTAGCTACTGGGACATCCCACAATAAATAGGAGATAATAAAAGGAAATGCAATATATGGTGATTTGCAGGTCATTGAGGCTGACTCAGCAAGGGCTCTCTGTGTTACATGAAGTTCAAGTTGTCATTGCAATATGCTGTATCCTTTCCTCATCCATTTGCAAGAACAGGTGTGGAGGTTATTGTTCCTATGGCTGTGATAAGGAGGTGAAAGGGACTGGCAGCAGCCAATAGCCATGGACCCCCACCCCCACCTCCCTGGCACAGTCCCTGGCTCACCAATTCTAGCTGGACTTATAGGGAGGATGTTGGCATGTCTGTTCAGGCTAATTGGCTTGACAGGTAATTAAAGGTAATGAGCCTGAAGCACAAAATAAACATGACACCTATGCTCTGCCTTTTATAAATGGCATTTCTCTCATTTTGGTGAAGCCTATTCATGTTACTTAGATTGGAATACCTACTTGATCTTGCTACCCATGACTGCCCTGAGCACATGGCAATGCCTCCCTTAAAGCCTAGAAGCATTTGAGTAAACAATTTAAGTCAGTGTAGTGTTATCATGGATCGTCCTAATGGGGTTATTCTAATAGGGTTCTATTCTTTCATGTGGTTGAAGGAGCAAACTGAACCAATGATTAAGTGGAAGGAGACATGTACAGAAGAATCGTCTTCAAAGAAACATTGTGAAGTCATATGAATAGCCATATGAATGGCTATTTCATGATTTGAAGAAAGAATAACCGTTAATACAGTTGAGCTGTTTCTGTTGCGCATTGTGAAGAGAAACAGCTAGTTTTACTCTATACTGCTGAAAGATAACCATTGTCTTTACTGTTGCTAGCATGTAAAATTACAAGAAATAATGCTAATTAAAAAAAGAATAAAAATTTTACATCAATGCACTCATAACTGAGCTGCAATTTTCCAGGTCTAAACAGGATACTTGAAAAGGTTGACCTGAGGTTTCCAAATACTGTTTTGCTGCTGACGCACAGAAGATCCACTGCATTACTACAGTATGTATTTGCTAGGTGGTCTTGAGATCCATACACTTTTAGGACAGGCATACTCCTGCCGATCTTTTCCCTCTGTGACTGATCTCCACTCTCCAGATTCTGTTTGAATAGAATCACACAGGCATTGCAGTTGTACATAGGCTCATTTGTTCTGTTCCTGGTTTCAGTTTTGCCTTAAAGGGAGACTTTGGATCTGCCACATGACCTCTCTGGCTGAATTCTCAATCTGTACAATGGCATTGGTTATTTTCTTATTCACTTCATTATTTAGAAAGCTAGATGAAGCAGAACTGACTTCTCACTTGTCACTTATAGTGAAAGAAATGTTACCATATCAGCTTCATTTAAAAGTCATTGTCAGTACATAAATGACTGAAAACACTGCAGAAAAATTAGAGCATGTACTGCAATTGTTTATTAAAGTCTCTTATACCAAAATGATAGACACAATGAAAAATGTTACAATCACTTACAAACCTGTATGGCTTTTCTCTACTTCATCAGGTCCATCAACTATTATTTCCAAGGTACCATTGTTATTATACAAGCTTTTAGAAAGAAAAGGAGATGCGAAATAGAAATAGACCATCCAGTTCAATGACCCTGATCCTGATTAGGATACCCAAAACCATAATAATACAAATATATTACATAGCTAGATATGCTATCTGTATAGGTATATTTAATGCATCTTTTCAAACAAGATTCTAGGAAGAAAGCCCCACCCATGTCTTTGCATTTCTGGAATGTACACTTTAAGAGAGAGGCCACAGAGAAATTAAATGATTTTTTTTTTTATTAAAAACTCCACCTTCCTGTTAAAGGAAATTACTACAATGAAGTGTGTAACAGCACCTTCTGTGCCAGCAATTCACACTTCATGAGTTCACTACACCACAAAGGTGTGTGCCAGAAGAGTGCAGTGTTCAATCTGAAAAGGTTTCAGCTATGCATCGACAGGCTACAGAACTGCTGATGTTAATAAGAGGACAGGAAGGGGAAGTAAGCCTCATTTCCTTGGGTAATGGTTCCATTCACAGAAGTGGAGATAAGAAGTGTGAAACAACCCTAGGGATGAAGGGTGGATTAAACATGGCCTAGAAAGCAGTTGGAGGGTGGGGTGGGAAGGCATGGGAGCCAGGAGAGGGGTCAGGGATGGGGGTAGAAACTTCCCCAGCTCTCCTTGAATTTGTAGTCAGAGGTTCCCATGAGCCCGCTTCATTCTACCACTGTAAGCAGAACAGGAGATATTTGAAAGCCACTTTTCTCATATTCCGTGGTTCTTTCTCTTGGGGTTATTCAACAGGACTTATAATTCCCACTTATGTTGTAGTATCATAAAAGAAGTTATTTGCCCCACATCTTTTGATAGAATCATAGAATCATAGAATCATAGAATTTTTAAGGCTGGAAATGACCCCTAAGATCATCCAGTCCAACCATTAACCTACCACCACCAAGTCTACCCTTAGACCATGAAATCATTTTCATATGGGATTGTATTTTTTTCTGACAACATATCGTCTTTGATGTATTCAACCTGCTCCTAAGTAAATGAAGGATTTTTAGTGTGTTCTTGTTTTCATGTATTACAATATATTACTAATTTTACCTGCTGAAATAAACCCATCATTTCCTTGGATTAAATACGTAAAGGATTGCCAAGCCTGGATTTAAATAAGTTTTTCTAGTGAACATTTCTTCTTAAATGTATCAGATACATATCTCAATGTTTTACGTGGCATTCTTAAATTATAATAGTTTTTAGGCTGCTTTTCTCAGTCTGCATGATTTCCCCTTTCCAATGTCATGCTAATAGAAATTGGTAAAATACTTATTTATGTGGGCTTGTTTCAACCTTTTATTAAGCTGTTTTGACTCTAATTGGGGAAAAATATATGGACAGAAAGATTTCAGGGATCAATTTCAGGACCTGTCATCAACCTGCTTACAGATTATATTATTATTATAGCTCAGTATTGTCCTCCAATGATTCTGCAGTGCTCAGTTCATAAGCAAAAAAGACTGACTTTGACAAGACTTCACGCCAGAGATATTAAAGGAACTAATCTGTACACCTACCTCATTAGGAAGAATTGCTCAAGAACATGTTGTTCTTATATACAGATTGCCCCTGTAAGCCTGCCAATGTCAGCAAGACCTTGGGTGCATCTGTCATGCTAGTGACTGCAAACTTAATACATTTTCTAGTGTGTATTTGTGTGAAAGTGCAAAAAAAAGAATCAAAATAATTTTGTTCCAGTGAGTTTAGTCCCTTGCTGCTTGGATCATGTGAAAACAAGTATTCGGCATCAGGCCAAACAGTTTTTAAAAACAGGTTAGATGGCAAAGTCTTTTTTCACCTATCTACTACAAACTTTTCTGATAACTGAATTAATATTGGAAGTTGATTTTTTTTTTACTAATATTTCAGCTCTTGAATATATTGGATAAATCAAGGAACAAATTCCTTTAAATATATTAGCCAAGCAAAAAGGGATTTTGCAACTGTCAAAACAGTAACTGCGCAGATTGTCTGGACCTTCCATTTTACTATCTTGGTACACAAATCTATTTCATATATTTTGCTAGACAGGCTTCTTCTGGAGAGGAGTGCTCTGTGGTATGGTGGTTACTTGCTTTGAATTATTCACTGGTTCTCAAGGTAGTCAGTGACAGTTTTTTTCTCGTTTTCTCACTGCCACTTCGAGTATCACTGCAGTAGGCTCAAAGCCTCAATTTTGCGCAAGAGTGATTCCATATTAAGAGTGTTGACTCTGTCCAACAGATCTTGTGATCCTTCCTTTAATGGCTGCTATTGTCTTTTGCCACCTCCTATTTGCTTTTAATCTCCTTAATGTATGCCTTATCCTGCAGTGTTCCCAAAGCTAATAGTTTATGAGACATCTTATTGTAGTACGGCTACATGACTTGCATAAATCTACTAAAATGGTAGTTCATTGCACATTGCCTTCAAAATCTAATAAGCATTGAACTATGTTCCTCAGCCAGATGGCAGACCTTTGTGATATAATTCTAATTTTATGATGAAACACTGATGTAATCAGTGATAACTAAAGCTAACTAAACTGAGACAACAAAGTTGAATTGCAGAATCAAAGGTGAAACCAAGGGTTATACAGAGTGACCCCCAAAACATTCAGAAAATTAGTACAATGGCACACATGAGGATGCTGCAAAGCCATGACAGGATCCCAGCCTATTCTGCTGCTTTTGTGTACATTCCTGTTCATCACATGCCAAAGAGGGCTTGAGCATTGACATTAATGTTGGTGTTTAAAGTGGTATCTGGGTTTCCATTGAGATGTTGCTGTGGAGAAGACATGGAAGTTGAAACAATGAGCCCTGACTCCAATCTCTCTGTTAGAGTCTATAAGTAACCTTTCAAAATGAAACCCCTTCCTCCCGGGAGGATGCTTTCAACCAAGAATGTCCCACAAAGCTTATGTTGTAAAAGGTGTGAAAGGGAGAAGTCTTGTTCTTGAAAGAGGATAGACTAGTTGACCTAACAGATATTTTCCCTTCTAACTTCTGGATTGAATGAGAAAATGATAAATAACCCTTCCTAGCAATCCTATTTTTCAAACAGACATGCTGCTGCAGGAAAAAAATCCCAAAGGCTCTCTTCAAAAATAGAGAGGCTGAGAGCTTTGTGATCGATGATATCCAGCAAGTAATGCCTGGAATACTAAGTCCTCATTTTCCAAAAGATAATGGAAGAAAGCATAATGATAAATGGAAGGAAATGCCATGCCTTGCTTACAAATGTAAACTCCAAACAAGGTATTTCAAAAGTAAGCCCTTATGATAACAGGCATGAGTGCATTTTAGTGAGTACAGTGATTAATCACAGAACTGGTCCTCAGACATTAAAGGCCTCAGCCTCGCATCCAGCTGCCAAGGATAGGCTGCCTCCCCAGCTAAGCTTGGGCAGGCAGGGTACAAATTCTGCATCTGTCAACCAGAAGATTTTCAGCCAACTTAGTCCACAACCCCAGCAAGGACTCCTGTTAGGCTAAATCTTGCAGGTTTCACTGAGCCAGTTCTGCTACAGAATGTCATAATTCATAATGACATTTCTCTGTGCTGGATCAGACATGCTAGAGAGGAAATACACTCTAATTTTTAATTTAAGAGTTACCTCACAGTTTTCTAAGTCATCAAACATCTCTTTTGGGGTAAATAACAGCCATCTTTTGTCTTTTTACTGAAAAAGATAAATAAAAAAAGTTTATCTGTAGATTAATCAAATTTAATTACTCTACTGGCACCCTCTTCTAGGACAGTAATACTTGGGGTTGAAAGCAAGAGCCTTCCAGCTCTGCCATTGTGTTTAAAATTGATCTGTAAACTAACATGGTCTGGAGTTGGAGAAAAGGCATTGCTAAGATATTAAGGAGATAAAGGCTCCTAGTTAGTGATATTGACTTAGTTCTGCCCTGCTACAAAATAACTTTTTAAAAATATGTCTGGCTGATAGATTTATTCAAGGACAAGTCAACTTGTTTTAATGCACATGGGGGAGGGAAGGAACTAGTGTCCCTAGTGGGAGGAAGCTATGTGACTAAAAACAATGTAATTAATTTCTGAATCCCCCTCCAAAACCAAACTGTTATAAACCAAAATTTTTACATCCAGAGACAGGCAGAGTCCGCTGACTCTCAGACTTAGCACTCTTCCCTTTTTTCCCCTCACTCCATCTGTTCATATAGCACCTGTATTTCTATGCCTCAGTGACTCTCCATCTGTTTCTATAATGTGTATCTTTCTCCTCTGCTCACAGCCCTTAAAATTTATAATGGAGGTAGGGAGACAGAACTGAGTGCCTCAACACATTCATCCTACAAAGCCTTTACACTAATGCTTTCAGCTCCTGCCCGCTGCAGCATCTCTCAAGCCTGTTCCTACTCCTCCAGGGCAGCTTTAGACTACTTCTAATAGCCCGCCATCTGGCTCCAATAAGCAGTTAAATCTTATTTCGCCCAGCTGTTGCTGCTCATGCAGTTTGCACCTTTGTCTATGTATGTTCTCCATTAGAGAATATAATCCAGCAGCAGGATTGCTGTAGACCACTGTGACCAGTTTTCTAGCTGCTGGTGACTGACTGACTTAGCTCATGATATACCGACAAAGAAGATTTCCTGCTCAGCTGGATGTCACTAGACCTGCAGGAAAAAAAATAAGTTTCCCTTTCTACATTGATATTGGCCAGTTAGGAAGTTTATTCCCACCTTTCACTTTTCTTTCAGAAAAGCTAAAAGAAAAAAAGCAGCAGCCATTCAGTGTAAAATATAATGCTGGGAATTGATCCTGTAATATAGTAGAACTGCAACACATTAAGTGAAGATTTAATTGTATCTGTGTCTTTAAAACCCCCATAAAATACACACCTATTAGAAATATTAGAAATCTAATATAGGGTGCAAATTCTCTTGTTTAATAGTCCAGTAATATAACATATGCTGTGGCTCAAATAAAATATGTTAACAACCAACTTGCTTTACCTTGACTAGACAAACCCTTGAGATTATATTTTGCAAACATTTTTGTTCATGTGGAAAATCAGCTAAAAAAATATGGAAAAGTAACCTGCCTTACAAACATAAAACTCAGAGAAGTTTTTGTCTTTTTAGGCTGTCTTTCTTTGGACTATATTTTCTCTTGTTTGTTTCCCTACTACTAAAGCTGCCACTAGCAGCTTTGTCTGCTCCTGGGTATTTTCTCTTTCTTTCCTTGTTTCACCTATAATAATAGAGTACGAAAGACTGTGCTCTCATGCATGTTTCTATAAATGCTATGAAAGTGTAACCCACACACTCAGGTTCTGCATTACAATACTCCAGGAGGAAAGACAAGCTGCATAAATAGATGGTTATTAAGGCCTTGAGAACTTCAGAACTCCAACTATATTTTACCACACATGTTTTTAAATAAAGTCACAGCAACAGTTAATTATAGGGTGGCACTGTAAGTACCCTGTCCAGATAAAAGGTAGCTCGTGTTCCTATATCACGTATGATCTGTTATGATGAGTATTTGGTTACAGTTGCTGCTGTGCCACTGCTGGGGAAAGTTAAGAATTAGATAATTTTTTTGACAAATGATCCAGAATTCATGAAACCAGCAGAGCTGCAGATGGTAAGGCCACTGTAGTAAGGGTGTAAGGCGGGTGGTATAAGGCAGCTTTTTTTCCAAACTAAAAGTGATAGCCATTCCCTTATTGAAACACTCCTGTCAATCAACTGGTTATCAAAATGGAAAAATCTTCAGGAGTTATTATTCCAAAGGACTGAGTCTCTCTGCCATTTTTAGTTTATCATAATGCAATTCAATCTGTCACTGAATGTCACTTTGCTCATATACACTTTGCTTGTAATGCTTTCAGTGTAACAAAATATAGTCACTCCCACCATTTCTTAATCTTCTGCTGGTATCCAGACCATTTTAAGAAGGTGACCTAGTACCATTCTCTCAGCCATTCAGTTAATCTGGTGCAAAAGAACTTTAAATAAGTATCTGCCATCGTCTGTTTTATTGGAAAAGACCCGCAGCTTTGCAGAAACAGAAATTGCCCTGCTGAATACCTGAGATGTAAACTGGAAAGATATGTATACATATATTAAGTTGTGCTTTGAGCTTTAACAGTACCTTTCATCTAAAGCTCTAAAAAGCGCTGCAGAAATATTAACCCCCATGATACCCTTGGCACAGAAGAAAACATGAGACCCATGGAGTGCATGTGATTCGCTCAAGGTCACAAAGCCGAGGCTCCATGTGCGCCTTTGCTTTAGGGCTTCTGTTCTAATAATTAATTACAATCCCAAACTCTCAGAAAATAAACAAATAAGTAAATAGCTTTCAGTGGTCTGGCTGGACTGGCTGGAAATGGAGTGTGGTTCAGAAGGCTGCAAAATAACCTCATGCAGGTGTGTAAATTTGAAACTCACTTTAATTTTGTATGGAATTATAACAGTAACGAAATGAAATTGAACTCACATGAATAATGAGCTCTAAATTGAGAATGGTGTGATAATGCTTTCCATGGTTCAATTAGTCAGCCATCTGTAGTACTTTCTAGTAATAGTTACATTGCCTGGTTTAGAAGAGATTTAAACGCCTCTGTCTAGTTTTCAAGAACGTATACACATTACACAAGAGAGATTGGGCATCATGAGGAACATATAAAAGGCGATGTGTGTGCATTGACCCACATCCATTGGATCTAAGTATAATAGGAAGCCAGTCTAAGTGTGCAAATCATTGACTGGAAAAAAACCCCAGCAACCCCACCTTGGCTATAACTGAACCCACACATGTATTTCCTTTGTAAGCAACTACCTGAAAAAGTGATCTCAGACTTGAACATCTTTTTGTCTTCAGTCTCCATTTCCATCATGGAGCCTCTGTTTGGATGTTGCCTTGTGTATTTCCTACTCTAGAGCCAAATCTAGAACTGTCTTCTGCCACATTGTAGAATCACTGAAAAACACCGATTACTAATGTGCAGCTTATCCTCAGCATGAGTATTTTTCCCCCAGTATCTTGAGCCCATAAGGATCTTATCCTTCATTTAGAAGGGTTTAACAAACTACAGAATTGAAATATATTTATTATACTGAAACTGGAATGGTAAGAAAAGAAGTTTCTGGATTGCAGAAGTATTGGTCTAAGGTGAGAACCAGGTAACACAAAGTTTGAAGAAGCTGGAGCAAGCTAAAGAAGATAAAGCAAATCTGATCTGATTGTCCAAAGAAGAAATAGCTCTATGTTTAGTATTTCCTGAAACCTGATATTAATCCAGAGAAGACTGGAGAGATGACACTCCATGATACATGTTTTAAAATGGCTAATACTGAATTTACTGGAGTCTGGAATGTAGGAATTCTTTCACAAAAGGCAAGGTTAACTGCTGAAGAAAGTTGCTGTATGTTTGCATAGGTGTTAGAAAGCAGTTAGTTAACATCTGGAAGAAAAGGCAGCAGAAAGCCTCTTTGTAAAAAAAAAGTTTAACATAATCTGAGTTATGTATTTCACTTTATTGCAATGATATAAAAAATGGTTAAGTTTATTGCTTTGTGATTCTTGCAATGCACACAGCAGTGTATTGCGTGAACACATGAATCAAGATTTAAACACATTCTAATTGGTTGGCAGTGCCTGTCACTGAAAGGGCACCAGTCTGATGCAGAATGAGCAAGTGTATTGTCTAAATACTGTCTATCAATACAGTATTTATTTATATTAATGTTAACCTGCCCTTGACAAACTTTAATTGTCCTATTGCTCTGTTGCAGTTAGTAAATAATTTGCTCATGATTAGCTGTGTCTAAATAGCTGAATCTTTCCGCAAACAAAAGAGAAAGTACTTTATGAACTTTGGTGTGAGATAAGGAAGGCAAGTTTCCTTCTAGGAAAGCAATTTAGTAGTTAGCCTGTTTTGTCTATGGGCGTGAGTACAAGCATCCCAGAAATTATATTTTTTTTCTTGGATTAGATTAGAATGAATATCACACAATTAGGGTTCCTCCAGGACCACACTCAGACCTCTGAAATACTGATGATTCTGTGTGATAGAATCAGAATATGGATGCAGGGTTCTCTCACACTCAAAAATGTTGCCTTTTTAATCCAGGGTGATAAGCTCCTTACACGTATTTGCATTTCACCTGTCTTGATCCTGAGACACAGATGCTTATAGAGCTTCATCAGTTTATCAACCTTAAAAAGTCCCGGCTTACCTGTTTCTCAACACAAAAAGAAAAACACTTCAAATACGCACTGTGGAAATTCAGAGGAAAAAGGAAATCTTAATGACAAGGTTAGTAATGTTGATAATACTAAATAATGCTTTGGTATTACACATTTAGCAATAAATGTAATTTATGAAAAGATAATTTTCAACTACCATAACAATTGAAGAAAAACCCTATGGAAAAATTAAGTTGTTCTAACTACTGCAGTTGTCCATAGAGTGTATATATTCTTACATACCGAAGGTAGAGAAGCAATAATGTATTATCACATATATAGCAATGAACTTCCTTCTAGTAAGGAAAGCACTGGGAAAACCTGTTGTGTGAGATATGGAGTTATTGAATGAGAATTGACTGAGATAGTGACTAGGTAGAAGGTTTGTGATTGATACATTTTACGTAAAAATAGAATTTAGTAATCTGTTGCCTAAAACTGAAAGTGAATTAATAATTTAAAATTATCTGCAGGATACCCACCTGTTAACATTTATGAAAAAAAAGTATTTATTATGCTTTTCCTCAAAGATATTGCTATGCTGATTACAAATTAGTCTCCATATAACTATTATTAGATAGGCACATGTAGATTACTATTAGATAACCCACATATCTTTCACTGATGCAGCTACAGAGTTATATTCAAAGGCAAAACTGCAACCACTGCATAAGCCATGAACAGTGCACATCTCAAGTAACTTACCTAAATTCTGACCATAGGTTGAATTATAATTAGGTTATATCATGAAACAGAAATTAACATCGGATGCAGATCAGATTAAGTTAAAACCATGTATATGAGTAGATGCAGCATATGATGTAGCTATTCAGTTAATAAAGCTTCATTTCACCAATATTATATTGCGCAGAGACTTCACCTGAAGGTCATAACTGAATTTTCATTTTGTTAGTTGCCATTAAATATCTCAATATTCTACTGAATTTAGCATAAGGAAAAAAGTTGTAGGCTTGTTGGAAAATGACACCTTTTTTAAGACAGCCATTCACTGTGGCCTTGACTTCCATTAGTTTCAGTCTGAGGGCATTTTGTTTTATAGCCTTCTTCAAGCTTAGAAACACATATAAGACTGCTGCATTAGCAGAGTTATGACATTTGACACGTATCTGTGACTCTGATATATATTTGATCTGCAGCAGCACCATTGACATGGGATAGGACATATTTTGATCTATTGGTGAGAAAACAGCATATGATGTCTTTAGAATAGTACTCCAGAGTTTCCTCTTAAACAAGGAATAAAAAAATGGCATCAGTTTACTAATTCCAAAGTTGTGACTAATTTGCATATTATTATTTCATTGTTTTGTTAATTGAAGAACATAGAGTTTCAAATAGGAAAGGAAATCCTAAAGATATATTCATGTTGGAATTAAAGGTCACCTTTATATTGTAGAAAATACAACATCAGTAAGATAGAAGCGCTGGTGAAGTCAGCAAGCAATTAAGGACATGACTCCTACACAACCTCTTCAACTTACTAGTCACTTAATCATACAAGTTGCTGAGCCTTGTCACCCTGGACCTAAAACACATACTTAATTTTAAACATGTGACTCGGTTACAGGATTCTGTGAGATTACTTGTACATAACATTAGACACCTGTTTAAATGCTTTGCTGGATCAAAGCAGGAATGCTCAGCATTTTACAGGATTGTGCGTTAACCATATTTTTTTTCTTCCTCCTATTGGAAAAAGCCTTTGGTGGATATGTGGTTACATTTTGGGATGAGAAGGGGGTTACAAATACATTTGGATTCAGCTTTTCAAACGTTACTGTATGTGTTGATGTTTGATAACGAAGGCAGTCCTGAGTTATCTCTGTTCTAATTTATTTTCAGTTGCCAATTTCCAGCTCTCAGCTGTTCTGTTCCAGACAAGAAAGCAAAGCAGATCACAGCAAATACTTCTCTTCCTGAAATTGTATCGAAGTTATTCTCAAAAATAAACACCAAGCTCCTAAATGTGAATATATTCTGGGGAGAATGAAGAGTTTGTAAACATATGGTCTCCCCTTTATGGTTTCAGTATGCCTGATGTCTGATTTTTCAGCATTAAGCAGATTTACACCTGGTGGGCATTAGCTAGTGTTCAGAGTTCTTTTTCTCAGTGGCTGGTTTCAGTACTCATGAATCTTCTTTTTTTTTATTTTTTTTTTCACAATTAGTTGACTTTTATGAAAATCTCTATTGACTTAATTTGAGTAGAGCAGCAGTACAGACCTCCTACTATTACTTTGATTCCCAAGCATTTTTTTTAAAAAGTGTGTGCCACGGACTTTGGAGCCCTACACTGTGTTAAGGCTGGCAGCTGGCTTCAGGAATGACTGGCCGTGTTTCCATTGTAGGGGCTCCGATTCTGACAGCAGCATCTCTCTGCAAGTGCCACGTGGCCAAGCTGGCTGCTGGATGTACAGTGGGAACAGGCATCTTTAGACATATCATCCTTGACAATGAAACTTCTCTTCCCTTCCTTCCCCCCCCTCCCCCGCTTTTAGTCATGTCTAAGAAGGGTCTAGAGCCAAAGACAAATGATTTCTAGAAACAATTAAATGATTACAAGTTTTGGGTATTGTTTTGATGCATTGTTTTACTGTTCTTTCTTCATCTCCTTTTTTAGCCTACCTGTGTTTTAATGGGAGTTGCTATTATTCTGCCTTCAGAATACCCTTGATATCTTCTTATATTCTCCTCTCCTGTAGCAAAATCTCTGACTGGAAGGAAAAATCATTAGTACAAACAGTATTAAATAGCCTCTGATTTCCAGGAATCAGAAGTGCTTTTAAGTGTGTGGATTGATGTATATTAAATGCACTTACAGACCTCAGAAGATATAATTTGGTTTGCTTAATATTGCTCGTGAAGTCATTATTTCTGCTGTCACCTTTTTTCCAAACACCATCTATATCCTCTTAACGTTCCATTAATGCATAAAACATCCCCTTTTTCCAATAAGAAGTGGTCCTATTGGCAGGAAATACAGCATCTAACCAAATACTGTGTAGTTCAGGACAAGTGTTGGGGGGAACATGGAGACAAAGAAGTATGCTTAGGTCTAACTAATCAACAAAACACAAGGACATCCAAGAATATGAAATAAGGTCCAAGGAAAATACTCAATGTTTGCAATTTGACTCTGCATTAATTTTCTATTCATACTGTATGGATTAACATGAACAAGGGATTTTCTTTAATATTTTATCTGGCTGGGTTGAGTGCAGAGGTTCCAGTACTCTGGAGATGATCACTCTGAATGACTGGGTGACCCATTAAAGTATTCTGCTGAGGTATGTCTTTGTCCTGCCAGCTGGAGGATTTTGCCAGGGGTAAGTGCCAAAAGAGATCTCAATACGAAAGTTTTAACTAATTCAAGGAAATTGTTACGCAACCTCGCTGCCAAGAATAGTGTTCACGTATACTGTTACAGGGAGATGTGGTGAAACTGAATGTATTCGTATTTACAAAGTGCTTTGATAAGGTGTTACACAGTGCAATATATTGTCATGCTAAATATGTACTTCAGTCTTTGAACAGGGATTGGTTAGATGAAAAATAAGCTAAATGGGATTGTCAATTAGTATGCACTGAAATAGTTTGACTAAAATAGATTAAAAGAACAAAATGCTGATTATATGATTCTATGATATAGTCGTGTGTAGCCATGCTACTCATGTGTATTAGTACTGCTTCCTGCAAGTATTTTCCCTGTAGAGTCTTCAGTCCAAGGACAGCAGATTCATGTTTACATGTGTTTTACATCAGCAGGGGATCTTCCTCAAGTGTCTCAGTGAGTAAACGTTTTTCATTAAAACAAAAATATTTCTGAATTATTTGATGATAAGTTTTTGATTCCTGCACCCATTTAATCAATAAAAGTGTATTATTTTTCATCCTCCTGCCACAATGGAGTATGAATAGTATCTAAAGCAAGGCTCAGAGCCAATTATGCAAGGCATTTCTGATTATATGTGAAGTCTGGTCAATACTGAGTCTCCACTATTTGAAGCCAAGCCCAAATACCCCACTGACCTCAGGAATACAAATCTACCCCTTTGACTCTATGACCAATTCTTATTACTATTTTATTGTACCTCCATGTGTAAGTTCTTCATCTGCCACAGCTACTGAGGTTACATAAAAGCCAAGCGCACATTCTATAGAACATATACATTTACGAAATTGTAAAGAAGGAGGTTGTTGGTCAGAAATAGTAATTATTTATGCTGGCTAAACTGTCATGTAAGGTAACAACAGTACATCCTATATAGGATTGTTCACGTAGCAACCACCTCCCTGTCAGGAAATAAACACATATCAAATTGTTGGAAATTGTACTTTTTTTTTGCCTCGGAAAAGTGTTTACCTTTAGAGCACCCCAACTACTTGTTTAATATTTACCATTAATCAAATTGGAAGGTTTTATATATAAACATTAAACAACTTGTGGCAAAGAAGTTTATGGTATAGTGGCATATAAAGTCTTTTTGCCTTTTTTAATATGACTTCCCTCAAGATAATAACATGCAATAGTTTTCTATCATTTTCCCAGATTCAGTCAGACCAAATGCTTTCTGCCAAACCTTCAGGGTACATATTTGTTCTCTCACATTTAATTTCTTAAGGAAAAATATTTTTCTTTGTATAATATGTTCATAAATTAGAGAACATATAAATCTTACACTGTTACTCCAATCATATGCTTTTTAAAAACTGTTACAGCAAAATTAATACCTGGTGCAATATTGTGTCTCTGGTGAAGTTGTGCCTCTTACTTTCTTGGACTCTTTAGTTTTAATGGAAAGATTTATCATTCCGAAGTATTTCTCTGTCTTCAGTTCTTAGTACATGGACCTCTGGAAATCCTGGCTGTTTTGCTGTTATTTTTTCTTTATACAGTGTATGTTTTCCTTCTTTTTTAATCATGGTTTTCTTTACTGGAATGTGCAGAAGGTTTTCTCATATCAGCAAAATAAAAAAATGCGCTGTGATTTATACTTGGTTCATACAGGTACAGATATGCAACTTTCTTTAGCTTTGTTGTGTTTATTGCACCAAATTAAATAATTTATTATTGATATTAAGTTATTTTGCAAGTAAATTGCACTTGATTAAATGTAATAGCTCATTCTTCTTTACTTGTGAATATAATTGCTAAAAGCAAGATTGTTCCATGTGTTGAGATCATTGCTGAATGGAGGTGTGGGGTCTTTTTGTTTGCAAGCTGGTTGAATATTTTAAATACTTTGTCTGTGATTCTGTATACAGAATATCCACAAGAGGGAACTGTTTTACATAAAGAGGAGTAATTTCCTTGCTGCTAACATACCACTTTCTAGAGCCAAACCCTCTGGATTTAGGTCGAGCTGGCATGATTGCGTCCTGGCTGGGCTACATGGTACCAACAGGAAAAGCCCAGATAAACCCAGTGATTGTAAGGTTCTGTAAATAGTTTTCAGTTACATAAATAAATTTTGAGCTCTTGTGTTGGACTGTTAAATAAAACCTAATGTGCCTAAGTTTTGTATTTGCTCGGAATAGATCTCTGCAGGAAACAGAGCTGGAAAATCTTGTTTGGTCTGAAAGCGATGTGAAATGCAGTTGTTGCCTCAGTAAATGAAGCATGCAGCCCCAGAGTGCTTTTCAGACTGCACTTTGTAAAACCTATACTAAAAAGCAGGCCTTTCCTTATACGTAAAAGAGCATGCTCAATTGGTGCTTAACTTGAGTGATACTCATTCAAGTATCCTTTCTATCTCTCTCTACGAATCAGTGAACAAAATAAAAAGTTACCTACTTCATATAAGCTTTTTCTAGCAGGTAATTACTATTAAACAAACTTTTCACAGGGAATGTAAGTCTTACCAGTTGGTACTGATGTACTTTTGTATGTGAATTTCATCATATTTGCATATGATTTCATCATATTTACAGAACTGAGACCTATTTGTATAAGAAATTTTTTTTTATACAAATAAAATGTAAGATTTGTTTCCTTGGATGTATAGTGTGAATTTTATGAACCAGAACTCACAGTGCATGCATCTTACCCCTGTATGAATCTGTGTGTAAATGTTGTGTAAGTGTGTTCAAAGCAAACTATATACTTTAGTGTGTTTGGTTTGCTTTAGGCTGAATTGTTCTTTAGGAGCGCCCATTGTATTTGTGGGTACAGTATTGTGGAGATGCTACTTTAGAAGTGCCTAACGGGCCTCTGGGCTCCATCTGGAGCACACATGAAACCAAGGCGTGAAGCACTGAGCTGCAACAGTATCCTGGCTCTAACAAGTACTTGAGGAAACCCACACTTTCAGACTGTGACCTTCCTCTCAAATCTTCTGGAGCCCCTCTCAAGTAAAAGCAAGAGAAGATGTATGCCATATCTGTGGCTTCGGAAATCCAGCCCTTGCTATCTACCAAACCAGAATACAGAGGAAACTCAATGCAAAAGCCTTCCCTGTGTGCTGTGCTACTGCTGTTCATTGCCCAGGTCTTTCAAAGTGCAAAGAGCTTGTGGTTTCCATTAGCTATAAGAGCATCTGTAAGCACCTGGCATTTCTGGAGATCAGGCATCGAGTGGCTGTCTTACAATGCTCCTGCCCTTGCTCTGCTCCTAGTGTTTGCTGATGGATTAAAGGATCTGTGGGTATGTGTTCAAGGTGCTCCTTGAACAGAAACCCAGAACAAGTGACCATCAGGACCAGGTCCCAAGGTGTGCGATCCTGTCATGACAAGACTTGAGAGTCCACATGGCTTTCTAGCTGTGGGGATGGCCAGTAATGAAAGATACAGAGGGGATGGATAGCAGCTGTGGCAGCACAGTCTTGGGGTGCGTGTGCCAGCTGTGACATACAGTGTCTTTTCAACCTGATGTCTGCATGTAGAAACCCTCTACTTAATTCTTTCTTAAATACCCTCTTGTGAACAGACAGCTTCAGTTGCACCATGTAACTATCAGTTCCCCTCTGGGATACAGTAATATAGTATTTTGTCACGCGTGCACACCTCCACATTATTGTGTGATGCTTTGTGTATTGAGAGACCTCTATTCATCTCTTCTTGAGAAAGGAAGGCTTGTCTTGAAGGAACAGACTGGAGGAACAGACTGGAGTGAGACATCATGATAAACTCCAAGTTAGACAAATGGTGGTGTTATTGCACGAAAAAGTAGAGGTGAGAGCCCCATAAAAAGCTTTGAGAGCTCATAAAATCTCATTTATCATCACTTCTGTAGAAAAACAAACACAAACAAACCCGTGGCAGATGCAGCACCAGGAACCGATGGTAGGAAAGGTTAAGAGATTACTATTTCATAATGGTGGCTGTGCATGTGTGGTGACTGGATCAGATGGGGAGATGTCATGCACATGCAGGCTCTTGTGTTGTACCCTTGGAAAGATGTCAAGCATAATACTTTGTGCAGACAACCAGGTGAACAGACCATGTGTCAAACGGTGGAGACACTCATTGATATATAAATATATATATATAATTATTGTTCCTTTCCATGGGAAACTGCAAAAGATAGCAGAAGATAACTATTCAGATTTTCTTGCTGGATTTCCCCCCTCCAGTCTTTGACATTAAATCGCTATTTCTAGCTAGGAGGGCTAATTTCAGGAATGTTCTTGGGACGTGCAGCAATTTACGGTGCGTTTGCGGAGCATTCGC
>VXBZ01001226.1:391274-490760 GCA_013399135.1 Heliornis fulica | reverse complement strand
GCTGGTGATGGGTTTTTTGGGGGGCGCTGGCGGCGGGAGGAGCTCTCGGAAGCCCCTGCGCGCCCGGCTCGCTGTTAGCTATGGCAAATGGCAGCGGCGGCGGCTCCTACCCGGGCGGCGGCGGCGGCGGCGGCATTAGAATGAGTAACAATATCAACGCCAACAATCTCAACACAGACTCGTCCTCCTCCCCCGTCAATGTGCCCAAGATGGATGCGCTCATCATCCCGGTGACCATGGAGGTGCCCTGCGATAGCCGCGGACAGCGCATGTGGTGGGCTTTCCTCGCCTCATCCATGGTCACTTTCTTTGGGGGACTGTTTATCATCCTGCTGTGGAGGACCCTCAAGTACCTGTGGACTGTCTGTTGCCACTGCGGGGTCAAAAACAAGGTAACTACCCTCCCCTTCCCCTCCTGGTGCCGGTGGTGCGGTGGCGGCGGTGCTGAGGGGGGAATAGTAAGAGCCCAGCCTTGTAGACCACGACGCCTGGGCGAGGTGGCACTGAAGGAGAAGCGGCAGGGCTGTTATTGCTTGGCAGTGTGCTGTCGTGGTAGAGTTGCCACAGGCTGTCAGTAGCTACAGCGTGGGAAGTGTGGCTGGAGGAGTGGAGTCTCGGTTTCAGCCCCAAGATGTGCCCTTCTATCCCCTTCTCCCCTCCCACCACCCCACACTTTCCATCTGGTGGCACAAAAGTTATGCTGTTACGGCTCGCCCTCTTGGTGAGGCTCTCACTGGCACGGTGGGATGGTATGATTCGGACGTTGATATGCAGCCCCAGGACCACATGTGATGGTGATGCGGGAGCACTTGTTTACTCATCTAAACTCTTGGTTCTCTTGTGGAATGAGAAACTTTGGCAAAATTGCAAAGGTAAACTTCTCATTCGAGTAAATCTTTTTGAAGCTAGTTCTACTCTCCCGAGAATCTTTGAAACTTCTGTTTGATAAATGAAAGGTAGGTATCAAAAAGTATTTAATGCATTCGTAAGTAACTCGTTAGACCAATAGTCTCATAACAAGCGCAAAATCTTTGAGGCAACCTCTCTGACCCTTTTTGCATATTTCTGTCTGCAAGAAACTGTACTATGTAAAATAAGGTTGACTCCTGGTTTGAAAGCAACCCTTCAAACCAAAGCTAAGAAAGACATTACTCAGGTCCAGACTTTCATTTTTGTTCAAGACAGATGGGATAGAAAGTGTTAAGACTCTGTATTTGTGAAAGTGGATTTTGACAGACCCCAAAATAGACCAGCAGCTGGAGTTTCTCCCCTTCCCTTTTTACATTTTTTGGATTACAAATGGAATAATATCTGCTTCAATTATTCCTGGCACACGGACACCCACAAAAACACACACACCTTTTAATATATGGTTGCTAGGTTGCTGGCTTGCTTTGATGTACAGCGAGCTGTCTTCCCCTGCCTTCTGTCCCCTCCTCCTAGAAGCACTTGGTACAGCACATAACCCAGCTGTACGATGGGGGAAAACCAGGAGCAAAGTTAGTGTGAGCAGTTATTGGTACTTGTTTGTGTATTTGGGTTTAGTGAGTTAGGCATCCGGTTTGGGTTGCGGAAATGAACCTCTGCATTCCAGTTGGAAGTAGAACAGTTACAGTGAACTTGGCCTACCTGTGGAAGAAGCAACTGCTAGAGATAAGGAATAAATAAAAGCTTTTAAGTCAGCCTTAAGCTTCAGGAAACCTGCCAGACTGGCTCGCTTCTTTATAGTCATGTATTATTTCATTTGAAATCAAACGTGATCTTCCTCAGAGAGGTGTTAGTGAGGTATGATGACAAAGCTTAAATGAATTTATGATAGTGTGTCTTGTAAAATACCCTCTCTTACAACAGTGAAAGGTGATTTTCAAGAATGGGTGGGTAGTGAAGACTTACCCTCAGTTTTTTCTGCATGTATTTAGCATTTTCCTCTGCACATGAGACAAATCTGCAAGGGCACTTGGGGTCTTGATGAAAAAGAAAATCCTCCAGGATTTTCATGCTTCTTCCTTGAGAGAATGAAAGTTGTACACAGACTTCTCAGGCATGGTGTCTTTGTGTGTGTTGCTGGTTTGATAGCCCATGGTTGGGACGTAGTTAAAGCAGATAATTCATTTCTTAACCACTATGCAATGGCACATCCAAATTGTATTTAAAACCTCTTAGACTCTATGCATCAGCTCACTAAGTTACAGGTGTCACCAAGGAGCTCCAATACTTCCAGTCTGAGTGGTTTGACATGCACAGCTATGTCAGGTTGTAAGATTTGAGTTTGTTATGTGTTTGAGACTTGAAGTAGCTGTGTCCGTAAATATTCCCTGGGGCAGGAGGATGAAGGACTCTGCTGGTAGGGGAGATATACATCTCTTCTTAGATTATGTTTGCTCCACTTCTAAGTGTTTTCAAGCCTCCAGCTAAGAAGAACTTTAAAGGGCTTATACAGCCTTCCTTATGTGCTAAAATGGAAAACTGGAGGGCATTCTGTGTGTATAAGGAGTAACTAGCTATCGCAAAACATTTCTCTAGTATTCAGGGTATAACGGGTAACTGAAGTAACAACTGGAAATGTGTTTAAGCTTTGCTCTTGGCAACCCCATGCTTTGTGCTGCATGGTGACTTGGGAAGGGCTGCTGTGGCTGCAGATGAAAAATGTGAATGCATATCTATGCTATGTTGACAATATTTGATCTGCTAGTAAAAGCAGTTTTAGAAGTAGCTCCACCTACTGTGGGAGGAGGAGCTGAAGAAGTTTTCTGTATGTTTGGACTTTTCCTTCCTTGCGTTGCCTCTTCTGCTGCTCCACAGGTTGTAGCAGAGTTGCATTACCCAACATCATCTCACCATCCACGTAAAGAATGGTCTCAGCAAGTGAGCTAAAATTGTGCCTAATTTCTGTGTCTTCTTATTGAATAATTACAGCTATATATGGATAATCCACAAAGTTACTGTGCTACCTCCTGTGTCCATATATGTTACTGTAAGGAACTGAAGAAAGTTTCTTTTTTTCCCCTGGTATATTCTAACTGCTACATTGTATTCCTCAGATGTGTCAGTGACCCTCAACTTGATTCTGAGATCTAACACTTTTTAATGGCTGCGTAGAGGATTTAGATTTTTTTTTTTTGAGGGGGTTGGTTTTGTTCTTTTGGGTTTGGTTTTGTTTGTGTGTTGGGTTGGTTTTTTTTTGTTTGTTTGTTTAGTTTTGGTATTTTTATTTATTTTTCCCTCCTTAACTCACTGAATTTAAGGTGGAAATTTAAAAATGTCATATAAGCATTTTAATACTGTGGTATGACATTCCCCAATGTTTTTTTCTTTTTCCTGGAAATAGGAAAGTCAAGATACTTTAAGTCAAGAATATGAAAATGTATGGTTCCACAATGATAAACGTTGCCCCTTAAAATTTGATATCCAGTTTATCCAATTAATCTTGACCTGTGTTGTCAGTTATCAGTGTTTCATGTAATTTGAGATTAATTTCAGCTGAATCCCTTGTATTCCTTTATTTAATATGGTATGTAATTTTAGATGTAATTCTTCCAAAATTATCTACAGTCATATTGCAGAGGCTTAAAAAATGCTGCTTTTCTCACTGTTTACATCTACATTTTAGAAATGTTTGGATATCATTAAAGAGCTTGTCTTTCCGTTGCTTTTTCTTTGTCCCTTGACCAACTCATTCCCATTTGGGTGTGAGAAGTAGGACTTGAATTTGAAATTTAGTGGGCTGGACTCTGACACCAGTAGTTGCTCTTGTTTCTAGAAATAACAGAAAAAGAAGATATATGTGCATGGTGAAGTACGCTGTACACATAGTGGATACATGTGCATTGTACAATGTGTTGTTCATTTGTATTATATGGATCTACTGCTGCATTTTCTGTGCTCCTGAAGGGTGTTTTCTGCTGGCATTATCCGTCAGTATATACTGTGTTTTGGCTTTAAACAAATTCTTAGACAAAAGAAGGAGCAGTGGAATGAGAGAACAGAAATTTGGGGCATAGCTGGCTCTTGAAGCTGTCTAGTACAGAATCAAGTGACATTTAAACCCTTTCAAAGAATGTGGTACCAGATCTTCTATCACTGCCCCTCAGGTCCCCAAAGAGTGGTAAAATTCAGTTTTTGCAGAAAATACAGTATTTGCAGAAGTCTTCTTCGAGAAGTGATGAATTTTCACCCAGACCTCTAGAGCCTAGGAAAATGTCTAGTGGAAAGGTTTAATTTTTCCCTAAAAGAAGCAACATTCCTAACAGACTGGCTATTATATAGCTAGGTTTATTGATTTCCAAGCAATACTTTACATAAATGTCATCTGCAAATATAAAGAAAGAAACAAGCTCAAAAGGCTCTATATCCTCAGAAAAGTATGAGAGTGCAAGGTGCACTTGGACGCCTAATACAGGACATCCCTTCATCCAGATCTGTGTGTGAAAGCCTCACCTTGCCTCTCTTGAAGATGTACCAAGCAGAAGCATATGAACAACTGGAAGGCTCAAGGGATTAGCAGCGGACTGTAATGCATTTTGCTCGTGAGTCACATGCGCGGCCTGGCTCAAGGTGCTGAATCGTTCCTGTCTCATGGCTGTCAGGTGGTGTGCCCGTAATGACTCCATTAAGAGTCCCACCATGTAGGTTGCCAATGGAGAGATGGACATGGTGGGGAGAGGTCAAGGACTGAGAGGAAATGTTCACTCAGCTCTTTGCAGGTGCTGTTTCTACAAGTGAAAAAGGCACTCGTACAGAAAGGTGTGTATGCTGCTGTTTTCCATGCTGTGAAAAGACGACACTTTTGGGTCTCTGAAGCTCATAATGGATTTCACATTTTATAAACACATGCTAAAATTGGTTATGCATGCAGAATGGAAAATGTATGGGTAAGAATTTAACTGAAATGTTACTTTGGTGCAGTATCATACTTATTTTCAAGGCTTTGCAACGCATACATTTAAGGAGAAAATCTGTGCTCAGAAGAAATTTGCAGCTCTCGCACATTTACAAATCTGTAAATGTCAGTTGGAAACCATTAGTTTTTTTTTCTGGTTTTGCTCAGTAGAAGAAATGCTTGTAATAGGGGCTGAAAAGCTTTTAAAGAACAATGATATATATGTATGCAGTTTGGGTGCGGTGAGACTTCTGAATACAGAATTAGGAGAGTTTACAGCCCCAGCAATAGGAACACTTAATATTTAGAGAGCTCTAGGCCTAAATGCAACTTCTGTAGGGACAGGATCTAATGATTATAACTAAAAAAGTAGTGATGTTCCATGTCTGTCTTGTACTATTGCAAGAATGTGGATTGTGAATCAGTCATTGAGTGACCTTCCTGTGGCAAATATTAAAAAGAAGCAGTAATTTCTGGTCAGCAGGCAAAATACAGAGCAACAGTCAGTGCTACTTTGGAGACTGGCTCTGCTGTCCTGTGGAATCCAACTCAAATGGGCAGGGGTTATGTGAATTCCGGGGTTGGCTGATAACATTTCCTTGGCAAGGTGAGGCTGTAGTTCAGTAGCAGAGATGTGCTCTGTAGGGTGAGATTGCAGGACAGGAGTTACAGAGACCTCCTGAGACGTGAATGTGAAATTACTCTGGATGAAATTAGGAGTGTCCTTTTGGTTGTACCAAGCTTACCAAGTCACATTTCATAAGGTGAAGTATTTTATGGGCATGAAAATTGCCAAATTACCAGAAGTCTGAGAAGGACACAGTGAACACAACTCATGGGGTTTTTCTAAGGGAAAGATTGCTGAAACGTTATGTGTGGGTGTTAATGGTTAAAAAATATATATATATATTTCTCCCCCACATATCATTTCAGTGACAAAAGGAAGGGGATTACACTTTTTTTAAAGTGTTTCTCTAATGAGTTCATATGTTGCTACGTGGTTGACGGCTTAATGCCTGACTCTTCTGCTGCTCTGTTGAGTGATTGCAAGTTGGTATTAGATCACAAGTGTAGGCTGGCACCTATACCAACTGTACAGTACACAAATTCCAGATTAGACCTCATGATCTGCTACTGCAGGTACTCTCTTTGTGGCACATTGGGTGACAAGGAGAAGTGGACATCCAGTAGAAGTTCATTAGTGCTTTTGCCAGTGATATAGCTGGATGAATAAGAAAGAAAACAAGGCACCTATCTTTCATGTTTTTTTTTTTTTCAGATGTGTTGGTCAGGAAGGGCCCATTTTGAATCCTGATAGTATTTATAGCCTAAGAATACATTGGGTGTGCATCTTGAGAGGAGCACTTTATTTCCATATATAGTATGCATGGCTCTGTTGAAATGAATGTGTTGCCACTGAAATGTGTTGAGTACAGTTTGCTTTGAGATGATATATTGCACGTATTTGTCTGAGAGTTACAGAAATGGCAAGTGCTATCCAAAGCCTGTTGAAATAAAGGGAGGCCATCCGAATAACTTCAACGCTTTTGGACTTGGGCCTAGATGTTCATAGTGTTCTAGATGAATCAGATAGTTTTCTCAAATGAATCTTATGTTAACATTTTAAGTTTTTAAAACCTTTTTTTTTTTTTTATTGTAGTGAGGTGTGTTTACTTGGCTTCTGGCCATTATGTCTGGGATTTCAACTTTAGAAGCATAATATTTAAAAATCACCCAAGGTGTGTTTCCATTACAGTTAAGACTTATGTCTTCTGCCAGGCCCCCTTTGGTAAGCAAAATTCAGTTGCTCAAACTACGCTGATATACAATAATGGCATCTCTCCTGCAAGCTGATGTGCAGTGGTAAATCTTGGCTCTTTTTGTAGAGCTGCAGTACGTGCACATTTAGTAGTTGTGACAAAGGTCCCTCACCTATGGATCACCTGCAGGATGGAGACACGTGTGAAGCTGCAACCCTGCGTTCTGGAAACCCCTTTGCATGACCTTAACTTCACTACCTCATTTAAATATCAGAACTGGTAATGTATAGTGGAGGGGAAAAAATAATCTCATCACCTCGCCAGAGGAATGCTGGGAAGTACTGTGACATCATAAACAATTACATCAAAAAAACAACTGGGCCAAAATTTGAGTGGCTTATCACTATAACTGTTAAGTACATATCTACTGTTTTGCGTTTTTGTTTTCTATATACCCAGGAATAAATTTACAATACAGCTTTGCTCTCCTTTGTCCAAGCAAATGCTGACTAAATATTTGGTCTTTTTCTTTCTTGTTACAATTAATTCATTTTTCATGACACCTATTACATTCTTATGTAATGATTTAGCTCTTTTTTGTTAAACTAAAAATATGACCCACTCTAAATTTGCTATTATTAATGAGATTAACTCTAGCACTGTTGGTGTTGGATTCATGTTCTATTTTAAGCCCGCTATTTGCAAATGGTAACTTTAATGTATTAGAAATAAAGTGAAATATATTATGATTCTTTAAGCATCTTCTAGGTTTTTTTTCTGGTATGAGCTCTGTTAAACTCATTTTAGTTATGATTATGCATAGGTATTCTGCTGGACAGAAATTATTTGAAGTAGGTGACTAGCTTCTCTGGCCTATAATGCTCATAGTTGGTGTAGATAACTTCAGGTGCTTTCAAATGCCATGAAGAATCCATGTCCACAAGAGATTTGGCATCACTTTCTTGAAAGTGAGTTTTCTCATCAATAGGGAGATGTGTGTTGCTTTTACATTTTCTTGGTTATCTTACTATAAATATTGTTTCATAAGGAAGCTGCTAAACTCTACTCGAGTTTTAAGGCCTGAAGGGAAATTCCCCTTCCATTTTCCTTTTAATCACAAGATTTTTGCAGGGTCTGTCTATGTGGTGCCAACATTTTTTCCCCGTGATGGGATTTTTATATTGCTTTAATTTTGCACTTCTGATAAATTGATTTTTTGTTTATACCAGCTTTTTATGTTAGTTTTCTTCACAAATTATTTTGACCAAATAGATTTGTGTCCAAAGGATTCTGATTCCTTCAGAATCACATACAGTGGCTGCTGATTTTATGTTCACATTACTTTCATATCACTTAAGGCATGCTTGTTTCATTGCATCCTGTGCTGTAATGTTATTTTTCTGTTGTCGGCAGGATAAAGCTAGAGCCGCCATTTGTTATGTTTGGCTTTTCTTTGAGAATTGTAGATTATATACTTAAGGAATGATGTCTTCGATTGAGAGAAGGTCTGGTTTCTGGTTTAAGGCCATGCAAAATTTTACCTGGTTAAATGCTGGTTTTCCTCCTCTGACTCTGCCCTACATATCTAAGTTATAGTGTTATCTTTCTATGAATTGAAAGAGCAGAATTTGTATTATAGAGCTGTCATTCCTAAAAGAAAACAACACTAAAACTTCGCAGTTTTTATATTTGAAAAAACAATTGTAGTTACTTTGCTGGAATGTGTCCTTAGGATATAATGAATTTCTGTTGTATAGGAAAACCTTGCTATATTTGAGTTACCAGCTGAATGATAACTTGTGATTCCAGGAGCAGAAGAGAAAACATTTGATTTTTTCTGATATCCATTTGATGGCATTATGTTTGTTATGTAGTTATGCATAATTTTTAAATAACACTTACACAGCAGTTGTTCAGGTTAATGTGTGGAACTTAAATCCACACTTGCACAAAACAGCTGTTTAGATACCAACATTTATGTTTAAGATCTGAACAAGGAGTTTGATTTCAGTCAGTGATAATTTCAGATGCTTTCAGATACTTTTATTGTTGAAAACTTGTTTCTTTAGTTAGATATTTGTCAGTGAATGTAACAACTAAATGTAACAACTAAATGTAACAACTCAAATCCAGGTACCTAATTTTTCTTTTAAATGTTGACCTTGCACATCTTATTCTGGACTCCAGTAGGATTCATCTAACCTCCCCTTGCTGCTTTTCATTGTATATAATAAACACAGGAGAAGGTTCTTCAGCATTTGTAAAGTTACACATTGTTTTAAAGCTCTTTAAAGCAGCAGTGTCATTCAGCAGCAGTATCATTCAGTCATTTAAAGCAGCAGTATCATTCAATACTCTAATTTTCTTTTACTTAAGAGATTGATACACATACCCAATCCAAATATTCATTGCAAGCCGATTGCTCTTAGAATTATTTTTTTATAAAATAAGTTTAAAAATATAATTTTTTATGTTCATATACTAAATTGGGGGTGTGTGTAATCAGAATGTGTTATAATTTCTATGGCTACAGTTGCATTAATAAAGTTGTATATAATCATTTGCTTTTATTGATTGTCCATGCAATTATTTGACTTTGGGTTGGTGTTCTTTAAAGTGAAAAAAATGTAATGGCGTAAAGTGAATAGATCTTACTATTGCTCTTATGCCAACTGAGTAAATTGTATCCTTAAATGTATCCTTAAAATTGATTGCAGAAATTGTATTTAGAGACCTTTCTTTTCTTTTAAAGAGTGTTTGGATGTGTATTAATAATTTTTAGACAAAGAAAATACTTCAATCTCCAGGTTGAAATATTTACTTATTTTTTTAAACAACAAAGTAAACCCAAACGTTCATCAGTTTCTCTATTTGCTTTTGGTACACAGAGAAAAGAGTATTCCATTTGGAAACAGCTAGCCTTTCTGCCTGCAACAGCTCAAGGGTGCTACAGAAAAGACTCCAGTTTTCATCAGGTGCAATAAGACATTAAAGGTGCTAGGTCACTAATTGTTAAAGTCCTCCACTAATGATCAGCCAGGGTGTTCCTGAGTCTTGTTAAGAGTTGGGTCACAGACCACAGGGAGTTGATTTAAGGGGTGTGGGGTGGAGCTGGTTAGTGCTCCAAGCTTCCATTTGGCACTGAACTGTACCATGTCTGTAGGGGAATTCCAGTTTGGTTTAGAGCATGTTTGCTTCCATGTTGTTTTTTTTTTTTTCTGTGATGGTGCCTGAGCCACATTATGTGGTATTTGCATCTATTTTATGACTTGTTAGAAGTGAAGGTGATGTAAACCATACCTGATCTGACCAAACATCTGTTGAAGCCAAGTTGCATCACTTTTCACTTTTTAAAAATAAATCATCAAAGCACCTAAAGTGTGGTGTTGTTTTTTTTTTTTGGTTTTTCTTTTTTTTTTTTTTTTTGAGGGGTGAGGGGAGAGGCAGCAGTATTTTCAATTTTATCTTCTAAGACTGGACTTGCCATCCCGAGGTCATGATGGTTTGGTGGTGCTAGTAAATCCAAACTTCAAAGTCTGAGGGGAGACTGTGACTGGCAGGTGATAATAGCTCAAAACCCTAAAACATCCTAAGTCTTTAGTTATTTCAACTGAGCAGAAGGGATTTCATGGGTAAAATTTCAATACTGAGATGTTTTATAAGTTAGGTTGTTTTATTATTGCATGCCAAATGTTACTTTCATGATCTCCCTTGGTGCATATGATTTTCTTCAGCTCATTAGGTGGGTGAGGAATGTACTTTTGAAAGCAAACTCTAGCTTTTCCAGGGTATTTGATTCTCTTCAGGTGGAAGTATGTAGGGAGATCAGCTGGAGGAGCATACCTCGTTTGCTCTGCCTATTAGCAGGCTCCAGGCCCTACAGCTCAGCTACATGAGTCTGGAGAATGTCTGTGGTCCAGTACAGAGCAGCAGAAGAGCTTCTGTTCTCCTCTTCTTCTGTTTTCCTCCTTGTAAAGGTAACGTCGCTCATGTTTTTAGTGGAAATTCCAGATGAGTTTTTTAGTAAGCTTCTGACTTAATTTTTTAATCAATGTTTAATCAATTAATGTATGTACAGCTCGCTAAAGTTGCTTTTTTAGAGGGCTCTTTCTTTTGTTACTTTAAGTTGACTTTGGCGTTGAGTTTGTGTTTAGGTTCTTTGTGTTTGTGCCCTGGCAGGCTGCCGTGCCCTGGCTGCTGAGCATAGCATGGTGACCCAGTAACTGGGTGAAGGTAACATGTCTTTGGATGACATTTTACTGTCTTAAGATGTCATAGGTGTTGGGCTGTGACAGAAGTATTGATTAATTTTACTATAGGTATGCTAAAGTTATTTTTTAATTGATTTTCTGAGAAATTTGCTGGGTGTATGGTCTGTATGGTTAAAGGTATTACTTCCACTGGCTGACAGGGGAGTAAGTGGGGTTGGGACAGGTTGTTTAAAGTAGATGGTGGATCTTTGATTTAGTCTGAGACAACAGGTGATAGAACTTAGTGCCCAAATTGTCTTCAGTTTGCTTTCCTTATTGCTGCGAACTTCGGCGCTGGAGCTTTTGTTTTCAAAACATTTATTAGAAATGGGCAGAAAGGTTGTGAGAGCTTCAATTAAAAGTAGAAGTTCTAGAAAAGCTTCTGGCAATATAAACAGACTTCTGAAGTTTGTGTCTCATGTGTATTTACATTCTCTCAGCTCAGTAAAAAATGGTTTATGAACAGCAATAGAAGAACCATTTTAAATGTGGGCTTTTTCCATAACTGTATTTCTCAGATTAAATTGTCTTTTTCTTGGAACAAACAGTTCTAGTCTTGGAAATGGATTATTTTCAGCAATGGGTATAAGACTGTAGTTTCTGTTGGTTTCTAAAATGTCTTTGGATTTCAAGTAGTATGTGCGTATAGGCTCTCATGTAACTCCTATAGGAAAATAAAACCCCATAATGCTAATGACTTTTTATAACCACTGTAGCCATCAATTTTACCTAAATGAGAATGCGCTTGTGGAGCTGATGGAAATGGCACTTTATCTCAGAACAAATTGTGTGTCTTAGAACATAGCAGTGTTTTGGCCATCAATGAAAACAGAGGACTCTTGACCCCAGTAATGTAATTGATGTTGGTTCCTAGATGTCTGCTTTTACACAATCAGCTTGTTTTTGTTTATTTGGGCTTATTTCTAATATTTTAGAAAAATATCATGCTAAGCCTAATGCATTAGACTGTTGCCTTAAAAATAAATAAATAAAAATGCAGGTTTAATTCAGTGCCAATCCCATAAAAACCCAAAACCCTTACATTCAGATGAAGTATTATGAAAAAACCCTGTTACAGTTTTCTGTGGTGGGGTTTTGGTGGGGGCAGGGTGGTGGCTGCAGAAAGAAACAGAAGCTTTCCCTGGGCCAGAGTAAATACTTTCTGGACCAGCTGCTGACTAAAGCAGAGCCAATCGGTGACAGTCATAGCATGTCCGTGAATCACATTTAACAGAGAAAAAGAAAAAACCCCAATACAAACAGCTGGTTTTGGCCACTGGAGAATTTAGGGAGTGAGAATATGTAAGAAACTTTGCAGACACCAAGTTTGGTGAAGAAGGATAGGTGGGGGATGAGGGGGCGCTCCAGGCACCAGAGAGATTCCTCTGCAGCTTGTGGAAGATGACAGGGAGTAGAGATCCCACCTGCAGCCCTTGAAGATGCTCCATGCTGGAGCAGGTGGAGACATGGAAGATGCTGTGACTCATGTTGGAGCAAGACCCTGGCAGGACCTGCAGCCCATGGAGAGACAGACCAGACCCATGCTGGAGCAGATTTGCAGGGGTGGGCTTGTGGCTTCATGGTGGACCAGGCTGGACCAGTCTGGGACTGAGAGACATTCTATAATTTTATGGCTGCATACTGTAAAAGTGACCCTTGCTGGGGCAGTTGGTGAGGAGATGAAACCCAGTGGGAAAGGACTCATGGTAGAGAAGTTTGTGGAGGACTGTCTTCTATGGGTAGGACCCCATGCTGGAGCAGGGGAAGAGTGTGAGGAATGCCCCCCCTTTACCCACTAAGAAGGAAAACATCTGGTGAGGAACTGACTGAAACCCTGTTTTCCCACCCCCTCCTGAGGGGGAGAAGGGAGAGAAATCATTATTAAAGTTCAGTCTGTAAAGAAGGGAGGGATGGGGGGTGGTGTTTTAAGATCTGGTTTTACTGTTCATTATCAGACTCTGGTTTCTGTGTGTATGTGCAGTGTAATAAGTTAGAGAGTGTTTCTATTCTGTGTTGAATCTGTTTTGCCTGTGACGATAATTGCAGAATGATCTCTCTCTGTCCTTATCTCAACACTTAAGCATCTCAATATATATTTTTTCCCCTGTCCAGCAGAAAAAGGGGGTGATAGAGTGATTTTGGTGGGCATCTGGCTTCCAGCCAGAGGCAAACCACCACACCCCAACGTTAGATTCTTCAGAATTTATTTATAGGTTGTTTCTATTTGACTTCTGGCCTCAGACTTCTCAGTGGGTTATCCAGTCTTGATTTGATGCTCTTCAAGCATGCCACCCAACTTCTGAAGGTGAAAACCCAAGATTCTTGTGTAGTTGTATGATACTTGAAGCTAAAGCTCTATGAAAATGTTTTAATGTTAGGAGAGATGCAGAGTATCCATCATGGAGACAGGCTTTGGAGGCATGGCAGCATTCATTGTAAACTGGTTGAGGTTTCATATTGAAGTAAAATGTATTCCTGTTCTATGTGTCAATACTTCTGCACCTTTTTGAGTTCTGTTTAGAGGGCTGAGCGGCTTCTAGTTTTTTTTCAGTATTTTCTGCAAGTGGGAAAATTCATTAACAGGGTTCTAGGACATTGTTTAAAAATGTTCCACTCTATACAAGGAGCGTTGTGTATTCAGAATGGGACTTAGCAACTTAAAAGGTCTATCTGAACTATTTTTATTATTGTAGTACTTGGAGGCCACAGGGTTTTGCAGGTTTAGTTATGCCAGATCCTATTACCAGCTTTGACAAAGGAGTGATCCTCTGCCTCATGCATCTTATGATCTGAAAGCAGATAACAAGGAAAAAGCCAGAAGAGGAGGAGGGTTGGGAAAGAACTGGCTTGCCCCAGTCCATATAAAACAACCTAGATAATCAGATGATTTAATTAATGTACATAAACTCACCCCATTTGCTAGTTTTATGATGGGAATGTGGTTTGTGAGTCCATTAGAGCTGTTACTATTTTTAAAGAACTACAGGTGGTTAAAACTTGCTGTGCCATACTAAGTTTGCCTAAAGATTTACATTTACATAAGCAGAGAATAAAAGGAATAACACCAATTCAAAGTAATGATTAAGTAAAATTTTAACTGTAGTGTGCAGAAGAAGCTCTAAGAAGAGAAAAATAACATGGAAGGAATGAAGACTGATGATGGGGGAATCTGCCTAGTTTGGTATGCAGTGTATGATATTCACTTTACATGTGGACGTTTTGAATATGCTTGTTCCACTGCCACTTACAGAAGTTTTTGAGTACTCTTATCCATATTTGATTTAAAGAATAATGTTAATTTTAGAATCTAGGAAGGCTCCTAGTTAAACATATGCTTGTTGGTTGTACTATTTTTAGGTTCTTTGAACAACACGTGTTCTTCCCAGATATTTATTTGTGAATGTTGTATTATGTTCTTAAAAGGAAAATCTCTCAGTTTCTAGATTCTTTTTCTGTATCCAAGAAAGGAAAGAGCCAGGGCACTTACAAGTGCTTCACTTCTTTGAAATTGCAGGAGATGGGGCAACCTGCTTAAATGTGGAGTCATTGGAAGTGCAGGCAATGCCAATAGAGAACAGGGGAAAGAATCTGAGGCATAATAAATGTATAGCAGTTATATAAACTGTCATGTAACTTGTGACACAACAGAAGACTAGTCTTTGTATTTATTTACTTTTTGGATAGTGTTGCTTTTAAGCCAAAGGCTTAATGTGATAGCTTGAAATGCTTGTTTGTGTTGCATTACTGAAAAGCTAATATTTTTTTTTTATTATTAGACAAATGTATTTAATCTTTTATAAACAAGATACAACTGTATGGATTTGATGAAAAGAAATGAGCTGACATAACATGAAACAAAATCAAACAAAGTCAGTATTTCAGAAAAATAGTATACCTGTTTTGGTATACTAGCTTTTGGGAAGCTATCATCCAAACTAAAAATTGTGAGAGGTATGCTGCCAACTCCATTTTTACCCCCAAATTTATGTTTGTGTAAGAAGAATACTAAATCTCCATGCAGATTTTTTTTCTTGGCAGAATTATCTTGTTCTTTAAGTTTTTGGTGATACTTTCAAAGTAGTCATTGCATCATTAGGAATGGGAGTGTAAAAATGACTGTAAAAATTGAGTTGTATTAACCTGATTTGGGAGGCATACAAAAGGTAAACAGTACAAATGCTGTGAAGAAGTGAAATAGTTTAAAAAAGAAATGGCAATGAAGGGATTAAAGAACAGTGTCTGTTTGCAGTGCAGAATTTTTTGTTCGGCAGGGTTCTGTAACACACATTCTGCTTTTAATAAGGCTCCAGTTAGACATGATTTCTGTTTCATTGTGTATGTTATGGAGAGTGTCTGATAGAATTCTAATGCACAATCTTTGGGGAAATATGTTTCGTGAGGCAGGAGAGATACCTGGGCCTTTTGATGTGACTTTAAAACAAGCGGAGAAAGTAGGCCATGGAGATTTTTTGTGAATTTAGGAGCTTAGTAGCTAGATCTTAATCCAGCTTAAAAAAATAAATATAAATCTCATTACCTGCCTTTAAGTCAAATTTCATCCTTGTCTATCGTTTTTTTCAGCATTCTCTGTGCTTTTATTTCCTGCTGCGTAAGTTACATTTTATAGTTTAAAACAAAATCCCAACAAACCTAGACAAGAATATTTCACTTTAAGATTGGAAGTAGCTTGTCTCATTTGTTTCACTAGAATTTCCAACTCTCAAGTGAAAGGTTCTAGGAGGCTTATAAGATTACATAACTGTATGTTGTCTTTTCATAGTGGAGAGGTTTGAATCCCTTTTTTAAGAAATAAATTTCAGAAAAATATGATTCTGCCAGAATTGGAATATTTGCAAAACTGTCTGTTTAACCGGGGGAAGGGAAAGTTGATCCTTTTTTCTTTTTCCTTTTTTGATAGGAAATAAATATTTAACTTCCTAGTCTTATATTTTAATTCATATTGTGAAGTTAAAACCAAAGCAGGTTAACAGCTTGATTCATACTTTCCTTTCAGAAATCTTATCAAAATAAGTCTTAGTTGTTTTGGGGGAGTTCTTCCTCTATAGAGAAGTATTTGTTGATCTTAATTCTATGTGATATACCAATTCTGCTTGCTCCCCAGTTGTATTGTTTGTATGTATAGACATGGCCAAATCTTTTATGGGTAGTTACACCAAAGTTAGATGTTTTTACAATGTGCTATTCTATCAGAGTGTGTTAAGGTTATTTTAATACCTGTAATAGATTTTGGAAAGCATGCAAGAATAGCAAATTAAATATGTTTCTCATTTGTACAAATAAGATAAATGCTACAAAACTCCTCAAATCAATGACAGATAACTGTAAGAAGGGGCTTAGAAATTACATGAGTATCAGAGCAATTCATATGTTGCATTGGCTTTTCATAATTCTTCTGTATTAATATAACTGTAGATTTGTTAAGAACGTTGTGTTTGACTTGTCAAGATAGCTATTATAGCAGACACAGGCAAGTATGTTGTAACAGGCATACTTACTGAATGAGAAGCCCTTGGGAAATTTAACACAGCTTTTCAAGACTGGAATGAAAAGAAGAAGTGGCAAGATGAGAGCAATATAAATCATAGAAGTAGCTGGTCTGTGAGAAGACAGTGAAAAGAATGTTGAATATTACATAATTTTTTTAAGTGCTTGGTGCATTCATGCCTTTCTAGGCCATTCCTATGCTGTTCTTTTTTTATTGCAGGGACTGTTAGTGTACTATAGAGTTCACTTAATGTTTTAGTCCAGTAGTTTTGGACTTGGTGTTTTAATGTTCTTTTCTTTCATTTTATCTGACGTCAGTGCTCTGAATACAAAAGGAGGGATATGTGGCAATATACTGCATAGAGACTCATTCCATCTTTGAAAATTACACCCCACCCCCCACCCCACCCTCCCCGAGGTGAACATTAGGATGTGGATGCCTGTGGCTATATGGATTGTAATTTATAGTTGTTGATTAGTGGCAGAATTTTTCAAGACTGATTACCAAAAGTCAGGGAAGGTTTGATGCTGTTTCTGTATGTTTACGTGATACACTGATGATATCCCTGGCTATTCTGCATTGCAGATAGAGGTCTGAATAATTATTTGCAAAATATATGGCAGGGTAATGCTTAATGTCACTCAAAACTTTGCCACTCCATGGTGTTCATCAACTCAGTTGAAAGCTGATATTAAATTGCAGTATATTGTAGCAGTCTTACTTTGGAGATATGTGCTGCCTTTTTTTGCCCTTAACAAAATCAAATATCTTGCTTTCTTGCCTCTTTATAAATCTCATGAGTACTTCACAGATCATCTTGGCCTTGGCTGAACTTGATCAGAAATAGATTTAGGCCAAGAAGGAGGCTTCTAGGTTGGAACTGGTTGATCAGTGTTGCAGAACAAGTAGTGTCCTGTGGTTTTAAAGGAGCTCTGAAGTCTTGGGATTCTAAGAGTTCAGAGATGCCTGCAGTCTGACTTCAGCTGGCCCTGCTTGGTTTTAGTGACAAGTTATACCTTAACTATTTTTTAATTTATCCAGATGGCTTTCTGATTACATTGACGATCTACTATGTCCTTTTGTCCTGTTTGGAAGAAACTTTGTTACTATAGAAGTTAAATACCTACACAATGAATGTTTACCACTTAAGATACAGCTCAGTTACTGGATAATGGTTAAAACAGAAGTTTTCTACTTCATTTTTTCCTGGTTAAAAATTTGAGGCTAACAACTTATAATTTTACATACTGATAGTGGCAGCAAAGAGATAAAAAGCTAAAGCTTTCCTCTCTAAGTGCAGTTGCTTTTAGAAATTGTTTTTAGAAGTTATAACCAAAGAGGGTTTTTTTTGTTCAAATAAAACAGCAATTTAATCTGTTAAGACTTCTACATGTGACTGCATGGAAGAAAAAGTGCTGTAGTGTTTTACAAGGCCACTAATGATACTTCATAAGTTTGTACTGTGTAAATGCTTCTTGGAAACTGCTGTTTCTATCAGTCTAGAATCAAATTTTGCAAAATAGCTATAGTCAGATGCTACTGAAAAACTCAACTTTTAAAATCATTACTTGTAGTGACTTTTAGAATACATTTTCAATATTTTAATCTACAGAGCCTAGTGTGCTCTCTGGGATCTTTGTGTGTGGCATTTATGCAAATGTAACTGGTAAATGTATGGCCATAGGCATATAGATAACTTTATTATTGCAGATTTAACTTTTTATTATTATTATTTTGCTTTATCCTTCATTGAAAATGCGGTACTGTGATACGGTATGTGAGAGGTGCCATATAAAACGTTGTGCTGCATTGCTTTTATTCACCACTTTCTAGTAGTTACATTTTTATGTAGTAGCAGCAGCTAAACACTTTCTTTTGAGTCATGAAATGAAATACTTGCATAATCCCCTCTGTGCAGCTGAATACCCATTATGTTACACACTTTTTTCTTCTCTTCACCCCATATCCCATACCTTTTGCAAAATAGAGCTGTTCTGCGGCTTGGTACAAGTACCTTCTAGTATGCTGTTTTTGGATTGTTTTGAATGAGTATCACATAGGGCCAGATAATGCATGTGATTCATAGAACCTAGTGATACCTGCCTGCAGGACTGTAGGGTGTGGTTGTGGAGATTCATCTAACCTTTGGTGCATCTGCTTTGGCAGCCAACACATTACTTTGCCTAAAGTGTTATAGGGTTTCTATGTATTTATTTATTTATTTATTTTTACAGCTTCTTCAATCATGATTTGTTGGGGGTCTCCCTGACACTTTGGTATGTANTAAATATATAAAAATATAAATATAAATATAAAATGAATTTTGTTGTTATAACAACAATTTACACAGCAGTTTTCAAGGTGAAGTTCAGCTTTGTGTAGGTTTCAGGAGAGGAATCCTTCAGAGGCCTTCTACCTTGAGCTGTTTGGCTGAACGTCTTTCTGGGAATTGGGGGTGGTAGAGATTAATAGAGGTATTTGCTTCATTACTGAAGAGAAATAAGATTCTGTGCATTCAGAAGTGTTCTCATTCATTTTTCTTAAAATGAATCTAACAGGTATTTATAGTCAAATCCAAACTGGTACTTAATTCGTTTCTATCTGATTAGGAGTGAAACACTTGTTCTGTGGTGTTCTGAGAACTATCGGTTCATATTGAAGTCACTATCTGTCATTCTTAAATCAGTATGAAATTCTTAACTGCATAATTTATTACTGTTAGGCATACAAATGGGTCAGTGCCTGACATTCAGATGCAGGGATTTAGAATGCAGTCCCAGAACTCAACCTAAACTCATCAAATTCTTGGCCCAAACTGGCAGCTTTCCAGCAGTCCAGGTCCAAAGCCATTCATTGTCATCAGTGACATGCTAACGTTTGAAAGTGTTAGCTGTTTAGTTATTTAAGTATTGGAAGTCCCCTGATAACAGTTGTAAAGAGGTTAATGAGTTTAAAAACCCAAGAATGTTAGGGATTTCGTGATCCCCAGAGTAGAGTGTTTTCAAAGATGAAATCTTTTCTTCATTTTAAAGAGAATCTCAGACTGAAATTTTCCAGTGAGATGAATAATTAAAGGGGAAAAAAAATCAAAACAAACCACAAACAAAAGTATTAAATATGCCTTACATGGACTGACATTTTACAGTACCAGAAATACTGTAACTCAGTATTTTGTGTAGCTACATACAGATCCTGGAGGGTAATGGAGGATTATACACTGCTGGAATATTTCTTGGTTTTGAGATTTCTATTGACCTCTGCTAACTTCCTGCTTTTCTTAATTTTCTTTTAAAGAACACTGCTTGTGAAAGGAAAACATGTCCAATAATTTTAGGAGAGATGTTTCAAATTTTAAATGGCTAGACTTTTTTTTAATTAGTCTGTGTTAAGAAATGTCAAACAGTATGTTTAGTTGTTCTAGAATCACTATAAAATATAGATAAAAAACATCACATGTAATGCAACAGCAGTTGCTAAAATTTTGGGCTTAGAACTGGGGAACAATAGATCTCATGCAAAATGTGTATAGGTGTGAAAAACATCAGTCATCTGTTGAGTGGAGCATAGCAGCTGTGTAAGAGCACATGGAACTACTCCAGGAAAGAAAGAAGAGCAAGGAATATTATACTTAATGCAGATTTGGCTTCAGGTGTTCAAAGGTATTTGCCCAAAATCAAATTTGGGAAGAAGCTCAAAATTAAAATCTCAAACATAAAATGCATATATCTATTTACTGAACATTTTGAATGAACCTAGAAAATAACCAGGTCTATTTTTTTAATGGAAATTTGAGTTTTGAAGAGTAAAAAAGATGAGAAATATTGGACCGGTAAGATTCTACAAAACATTCATTTTGATCTTAGGGGTCATTTCCAGCCTTAAAATTCTATGATTCTATGATACTATTATTCTTCATTTCTCCAGCCTTGTATCTATTTCTCATCCTCTTTGTATCCCATAACCTCTGCCCCTTCAGCTTCCACAGAGATTTCTTTTGTCTGTATTGCACAATTAAGATCACATTTCTTCTTTGCTATTCCTGTCTATGCTCTTCTGAATGTGTAGAATGTGCTTCTTTGCTCAAGAGGAGAGACAACTACAAAAATCTGCCTACAGGAAAACTGAAATCTGAGAGTTACACTTCAGCAGTGGGGAATAAGTCTCACCTGGGCAAAGAATGTGCATGCCCTACCCACATCTGGGAAATGGAGGGGTACAGATGTTGTGTGGGAGGGTGGCAGATGCTCAAACCTTGGAAAGGGAAAGCATGGTACTGAATGGGCAGAAGAATGGCCTGGAAATATTCTTCAGCTTTTAATAAACCTAACAATATCAGAAATAATGTTAGTCACAGGTCTGATTTACAGAAAATTAATCTGCAACATATGGGGAAACTCATAAGCTTTTGTTCTTGTTACCTGTGCAAGGAAGAGGGTAAAAACTTGGGCAGAACAGGAACGAAACATAGCAGCTCTGAGCCTTCATGGGGTGGAGTGTTTTTATTAGAAGATTTTGTCCTAAAAGATGAGAAGCAGAGAGGGGAAAAAAGCTCAGAAGGCACCACATAATTCAGGGTGATTAATTGCAGTGAAGAGAGTGGGAGACTTGGATTGACTGTAGGAAGCTTGTTGCTAGAAAAAAGAACTCTTTTTACATTTGCTTGGTCAGTGTCCAGTGCTCTCTTTTTATCCAGTGTAAATAGGAAAAGACTGTGGTACGTCACTATTGGTCTCGGTTTATCATCCAAACACTTCTTTCACTGACTTTATTGGGAATTTTATATTCTATCCAAAGTCAAAATACTTCTCTCTGGTGTTAGAAAAACAGTTCCTTAAATAGATTGCCATTTGTGTTTCTTTAGAGCATTTGAGGGCCAGTGAACTGATGTCCAAATTTGACTTTACAAGACAGGCCTCAGAAGCTAAAGGAAATAAATACTATATGTAGTAAAATGAGGATAATTCAAGTATGCCACAAGAACCAGAAGTTTGCTTGTTAAAAATGGAAGCTGAAATTATGTAATCATCATAGGTCTTTTGGAAATTTAGCTTTTGAATGATACTTTTTTAACCTTTGGAAGGGCAGCAATGCGAGAAGGATTTTTTTTAGTTTGCTTTTGATGCCAGGGCTTCCTAAGTACATATGACCTATGTAAATTCCAAGACGAAGGGAAGAAAATTGCTTGGTTTTAGTCAGGCTTTAGACAAGAAGGTAAGAACATAGTATATCATGGAAAGAAGAGAAACTTGAATGATGCCAAGGTTTATTGCTCCAGCTTGCAGCTATCTTGGCTTTACTAGATGATTGGAGTTTCAGTAGAAGCAGATAAGCTTGGCATAGCTCTGATCCCACGCTGAAGTACAAACATCACAGTATCTTTTTTTTCCTCTATTAATCATAAGTGCCTTACTTGCTTTTACTTCTAAGTAAGGTAATTGGGAAGTCTGGTATGCCTTTTGATTCAAATATCACATTTTCTGGCAACTGCTAAGTTGGAGAGTTACATCACTTGAAGACTTTTCCATGTGAGATTTTCATCTATTTCTGTGAATTTACTACCAGTATCACCTAGAAGATGCACAGGGGCAGTGAAAAATCAAGATTTTACCCTTAATTTGGCATCTACCTTTAAGTCTTTAAAGCATTTTAATTTCAGGAATGAAAGTTAGGTGATATATTTGAAAAAAAAAAACGAAAAAAGAAAAAGTTCTAGTGCTATGGAAAACTATTAAGTATAAAAGGAATGCAGTTACAAAACTTGCCTTGTAGAATCTTATTATATGGAAATTCTTGGGTTACAGTGGGGAGGCAGACGCTACAGCTGAAGAAGGATGTGAAATACACAAATAAGTTTTATACCTTAATATTCTTGAGCACCTTTTCTGAGTGAATTATAGAAAAGAATGTGGCAGAAGCACCCCCAAGTTCATTAAGAGCATGGAAATGGAAGCTTTAAGGATAGGTCTGCCAGTGTTTTGAGTTTAGATATTGGGCTGTTCGGCATCTCTATACACCCAAAACAGCTGACTGACATAATCATCCCCCATTTCCTACAGTAATACTTGTGGTGTGGTGGCATCTGCTGGTCTGTGCACACCAAAAGCTGAAATATTGGTGTTCCTAACATCTGTAGCTCTATCTAACAAAGTCTTTGCATGTACAAAAGGTCATGCAAAGGCATGCTTCTGCTGAGTTTTTTCACAGTCCAGTGTGCTTTCATGGATCAAGTTACAGCTTTTAGCACTGAGTTTAATAGGCATATTAATAGGCACTGTAACGCCATATTATTGTTTCATTCATTATTAGTGTGAGATAGTATGAGCTTTTAAATTTATACTTGCTATTTCTAATAGTTCATGTGGATTCATGCAAAATGCATAACACATCTGAAGTAGAGTTTTGGCATTTTGTATAACTTGAACTATCTCTACTGATAAACATTGGGGTTTTCTGCAGTCAGGCTGAGACAGCAGTGCAGTGGGAAATGAAGTTGCTTTAAGTAACTGGGCAGAAGAAAATTTCCTCTCAGAGGTTTTGATAGTACTAAGTAGCTGAGTACGATTAAATTGAGACCTTGTCTTGAGATATTTTGTCAGGGTTTTTTTGGGTTTTTTTTTCCCTCTTCTGACTTAATGAGAGGACAAGGGGCTCATTTTAAATAAGTGAAGTTCTGAGACCACACAGAGTTATACTGAGAAAACAAGAAATCTGAGGTCTGAATGGCTAGACTAGTCTTCCATTTGTTCAAAACACAACTACCCCAAATATGAATCTGGTCCAACATGGTAAGCACATTTTGACCACAGACTGTTAGTGACCAGCACTCATCATTTCTGGAGATTTCCACTCTGGAGAAGTATCTTAGCAATGAAAGAAGGCTGAAGGTACTGGTGGGATGTTTTTGTTGGTTTTCCTCTAGTCTCTGTATGAGGTGTGTTTGACCCCATGTTGTGCTGTAGCCTTTCCCAGCTTGGGAAGTTGTCACACAGGCAGTGTTACAAACAACTGGCACTGCCTAAATGACATTTGCTGTCTACTGTAGAGTCCACCTGGTCCAGCATGGATGGAAGGAAAATAGTTAAAGACATTCAGCATGTAGGTGCAGTGAGAACTCAAAAACACCTGGATTATCTTTTTTATTATACACAGTGATTTTTTTTTTTGGTAACCTAAACTTCTGCCAGAAAATTTAGTCTATTTGGGACTATGTCTGGTGACCTAAGATAAGCATCGACTGCATCATTTGCTGATCATATTTTGAATTCTTTCTGATTTTGAAATTAAATCCAAACAATTTCTGACAATATCATTGCTGTTAAGTTTACTTTGTCTCTTTTACTTTTCAACTAGTTTGCTAAAACTCCTCAGAGTTTCTGCTTTCTGAAGGAGGTGTATTAAATTCTGAACAAAATACTATGAGATGTTAAATAACATCGTTTTGCTCTGGGAAGCCTGGCTATGAAGGGTACCTTCTTTCTGCCTATCAAGACATGGAAGTATTTTTCACAAGCAACATGAAAAAAAATTTCTGTGGAGTCAATTAATGTCAACAACAGAATAATTTCTTTCTGTATTTTTAATAGCATCTTAACCGTTTTTTGCATTTTATGTTGGAAGGATAGTGATTTATGACAGATGATATCTAGTAAGTGAACTGTGGTGTTATTTCTGTTACCTTTTATCATCTCAGAAACTCAGAATTAATGACTTCCCTGCAGGAACCTAGGATATTCCTTGGCTCTGAACCACATGGTCTTTCTGTGCTCATTGTAGCTAAGGAAAGGGATGAAATGCAATCAGTGATCAAGAGGGCATGTGAAAAGCTGGCTTGCTTGTGATGGCTGTTTTTATACAATGACTTCACTGTGTTGTAAGTTCATGTCAACTCCAATGTGAAATACTTGCAGCCTCCAGTCTGCATAAGTCTGCTTCCAGATCTTCTAGATATTTAAACTCTGTATGAGTTCTTTACTTGTCTACTAAGTTTTGCTTCTTAAGTATGAATTGTTTAAAGAGGAAACTTTATGGCTCTGCTTTACAGGTTGTTTGGGTATATTTCCTAAGTCTTAAAGCTGCCTTTGTTAATGTTTAATGAAATAGTCATTTTTTGGAAGGTTCATCCAGCGTTAGAGATGGCTCCCAAAGAGCATCATTTTTTTAAAATATTTGATTTAAATAAGTAAAATACCCTTTTCCCATTTATCTAAATGTTATGCACTTGCACGATGCCATTATGAAGGGATAGTTGGTCTTTGAACATCGACAAAGCTGCTACAGTACATCTTGACTTGCGTGTAACCACCCTCAGGTATATTTTGCATTATCCTTTCACTTAAATGTTTTATTTATATTGGTTAGTATTACTTAAGTCAAATGAAAGTGACTCTTCGTGAAATATTTTAGAGAAATTAAAACTGCAACAAGTGAAGTACAACAGATGGTCAAGTTTAAGGATTGCCGTATGGCTAATTATATTCAAGAAAGGTGCTTATGAATGTATAGACTTAATCTACAGGGCTGGTACAGTAAACAGTTACGTTGCTCAATAGAACTTAATCGGAGAAATATAAAGGTAATTACTAAACTATTTTTTTTCCTGGCATACTATATACATCCTAATGTTAAAACAGTTTTTTAGTTTTGCTGGGGCAAAAAAATATGACAAATGTGAAGTAACTCAGAATAAGCAAGATAAACTTAATGGCATGGAAGGAAGAATGCAAACCATCAAATTTTAGAGAAACCTTCAAGTGTACTTAATACCACTTATTTTTCTTGAGGATCATGAATTTTTTGCAGGTAAAAACATTAACTGTTGGATGTTTGTGTTTTGGAAGAGAACTCTTCTGTTATTGCGCTTATGATGGCATTGAATATACATTTATCCATGTGAAGATCTTAATTTTCTAGGTACTGAAGCACATCAGACCACCTTTGAATGCTCTTAGGGCTGAGTCATTTTGTTGGTTCAGATTTTTTTGTAGCAGCAGAGAAAGTAAGTTGCGGAGTTTACCTGTGGTTTGATTCCTTGCTGCCCTGCTCCCAAGGAAGGTGTTGAAACTGTGACAGACCTGAGTCAGAGGTTTGCACTGACTAGTCTGCTGTCGATATGATCTTGCATTCGCTTTGCACAAGTGTCAGCTAACAGAGTGGCGTTTCCTGTTGGAGCGATCAGAAGAGTGGCAGGAGACAGGCTTTACGCAGCTGCCTAATGAATATTCCAAAACATTTTGAGTTATTTTAAAATGTGGCTCTAATTCCCCATTTAGCTTATGCAGTGGTGAGGAAATAAATGTAACTGCCTACAGTGTGGTTAAACAATACTGAAAGCTACATTTCCCAACTGTATTAGTACAAAGTTACTCTCTGAGCCTCTGCCTAAAGGGAGCAATTGCTCTTTATGTGAAGGCTATGCTCCTCACCCTGTTCCCTTTTTAAAGTTGCTCTGTTTTCTACTCTAAAATCCTTCCCATTTTACTCTTCCACCTTTTAAAATAATTTAATTTCTTCTCTTGCTGAATCCCAAACTCAGGATAGGTAACGCTGCTGTTGGTTGCACTGTGCACTGCCCAGAGAGGGTTTATGTGGCGGTAGAGGCTTTTGACTGCTCTTGTGACTTTTAATGACTTAAGCTGTCCAGTGGCTAAAGGTGACAGTGGAAGGTAGGACCTGTGCAGAGACAATATATGGATGTATAAGGGGAGTGTGATCAGTCCTAGGCTTCTGCTAGTGCAAGAGAAGACAGTTTTTAGGGATGTGGGCTAGATTCGATGATGAAAGGCGGTTGAGTGGAAAGTTGTGTAGCTGAAACGAGTACTGGTGATGCCAAAGAGAAAGGTGATGGACTGATGTGAGCCTGGATCTGAGGGAGGGAAGGAAGAAGCAAATAGAAGCACCACAGCTAATATGGATCTTCAGAATTTGCCAGTGTAGCAGGGCATGTGTGAATGGATGTGTGCAAAAGGCAAAAAAAGAGATGTAATGCTGAGCAGGGAGGAGAGGGCTGAGTAATGTGGTGATTTTGCAGCTGTCATAACAAAAGATATGCTGGGTAAAGCTATGAAAGTAATGGGTAATATAGAGATGCTTTTTTTTTCTTTGGTAGTGCCTGTATAGCCTGCTTCTATGTGTACAAATAGTAAATTCTCATATACTTCATGGAAGTTCTTGTGTAAATCATTTTAAGGGTTTCTGGCCTAAAATGTTTTTTACCTAGGGAAACATGAAGAAATAATTAGATGGAAATAAAACAATAGACATTTTTATTTTTCTTTATTGAAAGGATGGCATTTAGAAAGTGTATAAATGCATTTTATACTTAAATTGTTCAAGCTCTTGTAGTTATATATTCAGGAAAGCAAAAATTATAAACAACTTTATACACACAAAAAATCACTAAGACTAGCTGCTTTTGATTATTAATGCATGAAAATAGATCTAGTTTATCTTTCCTTGAATCTTATTTGTCTCACTTTGGCTTTCAGAATTAGTCTCAAAAAGTTTGAGATACAATAATTGGGAACTCTAAATATTGGTTAAAATTTACCAGATTTCATAAACGAGAGATGACTGTGAATGTTGAGTAACTGGTTAGTGGGGAGGGGGTGGTGGTGGTGGGGAAGGAGAAAAATTATCTTGGATTTGTTGCTTTGTGAGGTGTGCATGTGCTACATTATATGGTCAAGTCTGAGACATTTTCCTGGAAGTATACAGGTATTACAGACAGGGAGGCTGGTCTTTTTCCATGCGCCTCATAAGAGAATATACGCAGATGAAGCACAGCTCTCCTAGTACTATCTAAGGAGGAATTTTTAGCGTGTTCTTACTTTACTGTTGTGCTTTTGCATGTGATTATATTCTATTTTGCATATCTGGGGCTCCCTATGTGTGATCTTTCAATGATCAGGCAGTGGTTGCATGCTGGAAAGCATACCCTGAAGCATCTGACACAGTGTTAGCAGCTAGCGCTTAGGGGCCGTTTGGGTTACCGTTGGGTTGTGTGTGCTCATTGCTGTCTTAGAAGGTTGCACTTGCTTTCTCTTGCTGTGGCTGTTAGTGTGCCTGAGAGTTGCAGGAGGGTTGAAGGGAGTCCTCTGACAGCTGGAAGGTAAAGCCATGCTGCCTCCAACTCTGGTTTAAATTGTCACAAATGTCTCTATGAAAGCAGCCTCTTGAGTATTATACCTTGGATCTAAAAATAAACAAAATATATGGGATAGACTAGCAGCCTCGAGAGAGTTTACTCATCTATGAAACTGGAAAACCACATCCACTCTGGCATAAGTTTGAAGAAGCCATGTATTCACATCCTGGTGAGGTTTCAGTAATCAATCAAGAATTAAAAGCTTGCTTCCTTATTACACTTGAGCCTGGTACTTGCTGTGTTCATCCTTTTCCATTAGACACCAGTTTGAGTCAGAGGGTGTGCACCAAAATGTATCTATGATCCTTTTTCAGAGACAGCAGGCTGTACAGGCCCTTGGTTTATATTTCCTATGGACTATTTATTTCTGTGTATTTTTCCAGTTGCAGTCTAGTTAGAGGAGTGTGTGAAGTTGGGTTTTTTGGTTGTTTTGTTTTTGTTTTAAACAGTGGTCATATTGCCAATAGCACTTCTGTTGTCTGGAGTTGCCCTCCAAGGTGTTATGTTTGGTTCCAGTGATATGGAAGAGCAATTTGGTTACAGGGATAGTAAGCTGGACATGAGGCTTTATGCTGTACAAACTACCATAATCACAAAATAGAAGCCACACACAAAAGTTCTCCCTGCTTACATGCACATACATTTTCCTGTTTCAAAGTGGTAGTGTAACTGCAGAATTTTACTGTTGCTACACTTTTTTTTTTTTTTGTAGATCAGTAACTTTGAATATATAGGTGCCAACTTAATGAGAAGATAAATTAACAGTAATGGGAAATTGTGAATGACCTCTAAAGTTATCTTTCTAAAAATGATGGAAGGAGCATCTGTGAATTTCTGCAGACTGCACGCAATTCTGTCTGCTTTTGTGTGCTGGCCTACTTTCTAGAAACAAATTGGAAGTTTTTATGAGTAAGAGGTGTAGCATTTCAGACCTGTAGAAGAGATATGTTTATATGAGTGTAGAAATAATTGCTGATCTAAGCTTTGAGTGATTGGCAGATGTTCGAAAAGAAACAGTATTCCAATGTTACTTAAGTAGCATCAATTTCTCACTAAATGACAGAACAACTACAGCCAAAGTCATATGACATAATATTTCTATTTATTTATTTTTAAATCCTTACCTGGGCTGTAAATCTTCACCACTGACAGCAGTGCAGAACATGCTCCCTGTTTAGAGCTTTTTATTGAATAAATGAGAGAGGAACAAGGAGAGAACTGATGACTGATGTTTGTAACCTTAAGTACAGCAGAATGTAAAACATGGTGTTAGAGATTTGATCTATAGTCTCAGTTTTACAACTGAGATAAAAATAAGCAGTATGTAATAGATAATAATAACCACCAAAAGCATTTTTTGAAAGTACTTAAATAGCCAATATCTGTGTGTTTAAATTATTTATTCTATATGAAGGCCATTTGGAAACACAGGGCAAGGGGAAAGCTTGTCATGATAGGATACTGTGTGGACAATTGATCCCTACTAAGTATTTGGAGTACTATAAATCTTCCATGTATATATTTCTAGCTGTCACAAGAGATCTGTTTTTCTTGTCCATTCTGGGGTTTTCAACACCTTTTATATTTTCAATTGGTTGACCAAAATATGAACAATCACAGATCTTTGAGCTGGAGACAGGGGCAGTGAGAAAAATCCTCCATAGCAGCAGCAATAGAAGTTAGAAACAGCATACTTCTTGTTACATACAAATACATATGTACTTCTACCTCCTCAGAGTTGTTAGTGGTTTTCTTTCAGGACAGTTTTTTTTTGAGAACTTTCTAGGAGTTTGCAGTCTGTGGGGTTTGTTTTGAGCTTTTTCGTGGTGTGGGTTTAGTGTGGTGGTGGTGTTGAGTTTGTGGTTTGTTTTTTTTTTTTTTTTTAAATAATTGAGAAAGAAATATTCTGGGATCTACCACAAGATTCTTTACCATTGTTTAACAATAGAGTAATTCCCTAGTAGAAAAGTTAAGGTTAAGTCTATAGTGAGCACAAAGTGTGCATTGCTGGACTTCTAGTTAGCTTCATTAACTTTGTAATGTTATAGCTAATGTATTCTGGTTCTAGGATTGAGCCTAATGGGCTGCCTGGAAGTGGCTTCACAGCAGTTTTTCTGGAGCTTTACTTTTGTTATTTAACTCTAGTCACCTGGCTGCATAGATAATGTGAGATGAAATACCAAGTAAAGGTGTTCCACTAGCCCCCCAAAATAGTAGAACAAGGCAAAATGAGGAAGAACTGATCTTGTGGGACTGGTACTGGAACAGCTCTGTCTACAAAGATCACCTACTAGAGGTGGGAGCTGGTGTGGAATAACACTTCACTCAGCCAGCAGAAGACACAATGTAGTCATCTGGCAAACTGTGTGAGTTAAGATGACTGGCCATGCACTAATGAATCATCAAGGGACCATGATGATGGGGAAGAAAGTGTGTTGGAGGTGAGTCACAGGAGCCCCACCAACAAACATTTCTGAGTGGAAAGTATGTAGCGGTGAATCACCAAGAACTCCACCAAAAAGTCGTGTATGCCAGTCCTAATATTTGTGGAATGACTAGTGTTGGTAAATGAAAACCTCAGCTAGGAAAAAAATCAACATTTCTCTATAGAAAGGTCTGTAAGGTTTCTGGGCCAGTTATTTATACTGGAGTATGTTGTTCTGTCTGCCTATGAGAAAATGTAAGAGGTACAGATTTTGCTACTTAAAAATTTTGTTCTTTTTTTTTAAAGGACCTATGGTATCTATATGGCTGGGTACCTGCCTGTAGAAGGCTTTTCTGCAAGATGTATGGCACTCATAAAGTAATTTTGAGATTATGAGGTGCTGTGTAAATGTGATTGACTTACCAGTGTTTTTTTGGTGGGGTCTATGTTTGACATTTTAGCTCTTTGTTTAGTGCAGTAAGTCAAAGTGGATACATAGATTTTTTTTTTCTTATTTCCTCCTCTAATTTTAGTATAAGATGGATAGAACTATATAAATGCTGATAAATATAAAGGATGACATAATGCTCATGTAAATCTGTATCAAAATGTAAGCCAGGGTGATACAAGAATTCAAGAAAGGGAGAGTGGGCCAGATAAATACAGGCCTCAGACTTCCTCCTTTGTCCTTTCTGCTTCACAGTGCAGCAGTGTTGCTTCTTCAGTAGTGTTGCTTATACCTTGTCCCATGCAGTGGGGAATCTTCCATTCTTAACAAGCTCTTGATCTCTAAGAGGCTTGCTTTCTGCCTCTCTGCTATCTTGTGGTAGTTTCAGAATTCTTAATTTGCAGACATATGTAAAATCTGTAGTGACATTCACTTGATATGCTTTGAGGAGAGTTGTCTGATGAGTATATTGAATTTATTACTTATTGAGTGGCAATACTGCAACTTCTTTCAGTTTCCAAGGGAGCTAGAAAATCAGGCAGGAAGGATTATGAAGTGACTCTGGTAGTTGAGTCTGTTGTTGCACAGAAGGGTTTCTGGTAAACTTAAGGTATTTGTAGTGTGATGTTTGGACACATCTCTCTGCTGACCCATTCAAAGGGAAGTCCAGTGTGATGGTCTTCTGGCTGTAATGTTTTTGTGAAGGCTGCTGGATTTATACAGCTTTGGGGAACTGAGAAGATCCATTCGTGACGTGTGCTGTGTCTTAGACACATGGCACATGTTCTAACTAAAGGGAGCTCAATATCCAGGTAACAGGAGTAGTGATTCCCCTGTTTATGTGCAACGTGCCAAATCCTGCTTTACATCACTTGGAAGTCCCTCTCATCTTCTAAGTCACCTGTTTGAGGCAGCCATGCAATGCTTCCATCTCTTTCAGCACCTGTGAGCTTGTGTAAGCTGATTTGGGCTTGGAGCATTTAGCTAAAATAATTAGTAGGAAGCTTCTGGATTGTCTTGTGTCTGGCAAGTAAGTACCAAGCAGACCTGTTCTCTGTGTGGCAGCAACTGTTTGTGACAAAATGAGGGAATGGGTGATGAACAGGGTTCCCTTAGGGTACACTACCATAAGGTGATTCTGCAAATGTGGAACTTCTGTTTCAGCTGCTCTTAATACTTGAGTAGTGACCCTAAAGGAAGTGCCATTGTAAGGGTGGTGATATGAGCATAGCATGTATCAGCACGGCATGCATACATCTCTGCTCACTTATCTATGTTCATGTATATTTGTTGACTTTATAAAAATGTTTAAATGTATAAATAGTGGTTTATTTAAGTAAAAAATGTAAAATGGAGTGTTCCTTTATGTAAAGGCAAGAGCTAACCCTATTAAACTTGCTTGGTTCCTTCTGAAGTGGGGTTTCAAAACATTATGCTTAAACATCTTTTAAACATTTTTGGGAAGAGAAAGCAGAAGAAAAAAATGTTTCTATTTCTGTTTTTAAGCATAATTGTACAGAACGAAGACAACTTGTGGGGTTTTTTTAAACAAGCAATAAACCCAACAAATAAAGGAGAAGAGTTGTGAATGCCTCTTTCCCTTTGATTCTACTTTTCATTCATTGTAACTCACCTTTTTTTTTTTATTTCAATGAACTTGTAAAAAATATTTGATGCCTTTCTGAATTACTAGCATAATAAATCTCTAGCTCCATATGTCAGGAGAATTTTTTCTGTAAATGGAAGGAAAAATCACAAGAGGAGTATGTGTGTGAGATCACTATGGATACTATATATATGCATAGTTGGAGAGAAAGTCTTATTTCTAATAACATTATATTTGAAAATGAACATGATAGAGAATGGAAGAATGGAGTTAACTTAGACTTTCAGTGACATCTAAAACATTAATGACTTTTTTCTGTCACTACTTTGTACTGAATTGGGATTGCAGCAGACAAACTTTTAGCTTTGTTTCTGTGCCCAGGTAAGTTGATAGGAAAGCTTCTTTGAAAGTGTTAGTGGAGGCTGAAACTCATCATGAGCAACTGGTTTGTTTACATTTTTGTTGCATAAACTCTAGTTAAAAAAAGACATGGTTTTTTATGTGTGTGCATGCATATGTAAATGAAGGTAAAATGAAGAGCCCTTGGAGAGGGGAAAGGGAAATACTGACCTGTGTTTTTTAACAACTCTGGCATGCACATCATTTTCAGTGACATAACTCTTCTCCGAAATAACCATTTTATGTTAAGAGAAGTGTTGGGAGATGTTTTTTTTGGAAAAAGGACTTTGCAGTTTGGTGTTCTTCCACAGGCTTCAGTGCAAGTGCAAGACTAGAGTATTGGAAGGCAAGAAGCATCACTATTTATGATGAATTTTCTTTGTGAGCACTTCATCTAGAATGCCAAGAAAATTACTGGAGTATATCACAGGCTACTTAGTGGCAGATGCCACATAATGGTTCTTATTTGTTGCTGCTAGATTTGTATTGATAGTTTAATCTGGATCAGGTTTGCGAAGTCCCAAATCTGTTTTGGGTGGGGTGTTTTTTCTTTTTGTTTTGTTTGTTTTTTGTTTTTGTTGTTGTTGGTTTTTTTTTTAGTCCATGAGCGCTTTTCATTAGCATTACAAATCTGAAAAAGTGGGTGCTTCAAGGATTTTATCTATTTAAAAGAAGAAAGAGCAAATTTAATTAAGTTTCAAGTAAACATTAAAATATAATGTGGACTTGAATTTTATTTCAATCAGCAGTGTTCAGTTCTGTCTTTCACTCAGTTTAAATGTTTTATTCAAACTGCAACTTTACTAATTATATCCCCAATACCCTAATTTAGGATGCTATAAATAGGATGTTTGCCACCAGTGCAAATGCCATTCTGTCTTTTCATTCCACTAATTTAGCTCTTGAGGGTACAGTGTAAGTTGGGACACAGGAGATTCTCCATAGTCCTCATTTTTTCTTGTTTGTTTGGGTTTTTTTGTTTGTTTGTTTCCTGCCAGTGACAGAGAATCAGGGATTCTAAAATTGGTCAAAAGTTTGGGTAAGAGGGATTGTTAAAAAATGCCCTTTTACAAAGAAACTGCTTAATTAGTTCAGTGTGCCTTAAGTGGAAAAGCAGAGTTGCTCTAATTTCACAGTATTTTAAGACACTTTGAGTCCACATATCAGGTCAAAGCAGTGGTTCTTTGGATGCTGATATGGGACGCATGGGTGCAGCAGGGCCTTGCAGTTCCCTTGAGTTTCTGTCTGTACATCTTGTCACAGAATGTCAGGAGTTGGAAGGGACCTCGAAAGATCATCTAGTCCAACCACCCTACCCGAGCAGGATCACCTAGATTAAATCACACGGGAACATGTCCAGATTGGTCTTGAACGTCTCCAGAGAAGGAGACTCCACAACCTCCCTGGGCAGCCTGTTCCAGTGCTCTGTCACCCTCACAGTGAAAAAGGTTTTACCTCACATTCAGATGGAACTTCTTGTTCCGACTTGGACCTGTTGCCCATTGTCCTGTCACTGGCCATCACTGAGAAGAACCTGGCTCTGTCTTCCTGACACTCACCCTTTACATATGTATAAATATGAATGAGGTCACTCCTCAGTCTCCCTGTTACTGGAGTGCAAGCCAGAGATCTAAGTTCAATTACTAGTGCTGCCATGGGGTGTCTTTTCTTCATCCTTCAATGCAATGTAATGTTCACTTAAGCTACCTTAAGCGTACTTTTGGAGAGGTTTGGGTGTATGAGGGTCCTTAGTGTTAACCCAGCCAGTATTTCAGCATCAGATGTAGTCAAAACTGAAAAAAGGATGAAATAATGATTCAGAATGAGTAAAACCCCCACCAACCCAACAAAGAAAACACAAAATGAATATAAGGTGCTCTGGCATGTGGCTTCATTTAAGGAGGAGGAAATTACACAGTAGAATTGTCTCATGCGTACAGTATGTGCTTTAAAGATTTAGAGAGTTAATAGATCTAAGAAGCTGGCTGGGTTAAACACACTTAATATAAACAATATGATGCAACACTCGGTATCCCTGTAGTCAAGAGCATGCTCCATGGTAGACTCATAACGTCGTGAAGTACAAAATACATGACCAATTTGTACTTGTGGGATGTTTACAAGAAACCAGGTGTGAATGTTTCCCATGAAATTTGAGAAAAAGAAAGGTATGCTTGTGAAAATCAAGACTTGATCAGTATTTCATCAAATCCAAATGAGTTATCTAAATATGAGTCAAAGAAAAGCAGGTTGGAGCTTTAGGAAAAGTGAAATGCTGTTCATTTAATGGCTGTGTGGTCCAAAAACTGGTCATGGTTGAGAGTAATGCTGTATGCTTCCAGCAGTGATCACTGTCAGCCTTTGCAGAGAGGAGTCTAAAACATGCTGGTTAATTTGTTTAAACCTTTGGATGAGGTTCTGTTAATCTATAGAAACTCAGCCAAATAATATTTACCTTGAGAAGCAGAGTGTGCAACTGTTGACAGCTCCATCTCCAAAATGAGATACCAAATACAGGTTTGGTTTAAACACTTTAGTATTTTTTTCCCTGAATTCATAAAGATGTAGAAATGTTTTGATTTATTTTCTTTTTTTTTTTTTTAAATGAAACCAGAGACTCTCACGCAATCATGACTTTGAAGAAACGGGAGAAAATTATCCAGATGTCACAAGTGCAGCAAGGTGAGATGGCCAGATTGGATGCTCTAATTAATTAAGCTCCTCTATATGATAATAAGCAAGTATAAAAAGCAGTTAAAGTAACTGTCTCACAACTTGTGAATTCTTGCAGTTATTGCAAAGGAGTCTTAGGTCCAGTGCTGCTGATGGAGTGGCTGTGGAGGTTGTTACTCTCTAGTGTAGTGGCTGTAGAGAAGACTTATTGCTGTTCTGGTTGTCTTCAGTTTATTCTTAAGCATACAGCCTTTCTTTGTGTGCATGATTGCTCTGGAAGTGGATTATGCCTGATCAGCAAAGGGCTAACTAGGTAACTTCTGAAAGACTGTGTCTGAGCAGTTAGCACGAGAGGCATGCAGAGATCTTCTGAATTGTCCTTATGGGTTACTTGTAAATGTTTTATTGAGAATAGTACAGATTATCTGTCCATGGAAACTGTTGGTAAGAGGTGTATTTTCATGATGGATTTGGCCTAACTCTCTTGTGTTTATTAGAAGACCAGCTGATTAGAAGAGCAGGATTCACAACTGTCTGTCAAGCTCATCCTGTCTCTTTGTGCTCTGAGAGTTAAAGTCTCCATCACAGTAATTGGTGCTTGCTCAGAGCTCGGTTCCTTTGCATAGCTGTATGCCAGTCAAAAATTCCCTGGGCAGCCTTGGCCATTTCTTGGTCAGGCACCACTGAGGAATTCAGATGGCATTATCAGTCCCATATATAATGTATGGTGAGCCATAAACACACAGGCAGTCTGAAACTCTGTTACAGAAGTGTATTGAGGAATATGGAGTAAATATTAGAGTGCTACTTTGGGCACGGTTATAGCTAATGTATTGCAATGGGAGTGCTTGAAATAAAAACTTGTCAAAAAATGTGAGTAGCTTTAGCAGAGCCCTATTGTAACAGTAGTGCCAGCTTTCTAAGCAGTTGACAACCACCAGTGACCTCGAGTACAAGAACACTGAAATGCTAATGCCAGAATATCAGGAGACTATTAATCAAGTCAGAAATGCTAGTCTTGAAGATCATTTCCAGGTGCCTATTCTTTGTGCATCTTATGAATCGTTACCTCTTGAACTTCAAGGTAAGATCGTCTTTATGGGAAAGAATGATTTGAATAGAAAAAGAAAGGAAGGTCATTTGGAAAACTAGTACTGCTGCTATCAAGAAAATAAGTTTTAAATAATCTTTACTTATATTACATTTAAGGTAAAATAAATGTACATATATCTCAAAATACATGAAATCTAATAGCAAGAATATTTTATAGGAGTTATGAAGTGGTTTTCTAATCAGTGCACAAAAACTTAATATTGCATGTGGATGTGCTGCAAGAAGCTTACAGACCATTAACAGAATTGGCAGACACCACGTCAAGGAAAAGCTGTAACAGTATAGCAGGATGGGCAGGGGGATAGAAGGCAAGTGACGTGTTACCGCGACTTCAAATTTTGGAGTACTTTTCCTTTGAAGAGAATAAGCTAAGGGGCAAGAGAAAAGAATGAGGATGAAAATGAGGTCTGAGACACCAGGTTGGGGAAGACAGAGGCAGTACCTGGATCCTGGTAGTCTGATGCTGTGATTCAGGGTTCTCCATCCTATGGATGTAAGGTGAGATGTGGGTGAGATCTTGATGGTTTGTGTGGGTGACAAAGAGAGGAAAGAGATGGAAAGGACAGATAAGAGTGGGCTAGTGCTGCTGATGCCAGCAAAGAGCAGAATTAAGCGGTGGCTCTTGCTTCATGACTCTTCTCAGCAATAACTGTTGATGCCCTCTGTACTCAAACCTCGTTGTTACAGTTACAGATGGCAGTAGCAGCCTGGCATTGCAGGATTAGGCACACAGTCAGGGCTGTGTCCATGCTCCCCTTTGTTTGCTGCCCAGTGCAGTTTAACTGCTTTGTCTAGAACTGACTCTCTGGTGGAGGAGGTTGCTGTCCAAGTTAACTTAGCCACTACCAGAGCCCCATTAATAATAAAAGACAGGTTTTTTTTTTTTTTGAGAATGCCTACTCTCCTTTGTTAGAACCTGTAAAACAATAAAAATGGGAAATCAGTTTGCAAAAGATGGGAGTGTATAGGGTGGCTAATGTTTGGTTGCTGCTGCTGAAATCTGAGCAGAGTGATGATAGTGTGAGTAAAGACATGAGTGCTTCAAGTATTACAAAAGGTTAAGAATAAAATTTCTAAGTGCAAATGTCTTGAAGGTAAGGTAGAAAGGTTTTTAAAGGCAGACACAGGATTGTTTAGATATAAATGCTTAAAGAGGGTCTGCTGCTTTTAGACTTTTATGACAAGCTAGAAGATTCTGTTGAAGCAGAGGTGGAACATGCAGGCTTGGTGAGTGAGAAGTAAACTTACTCTCTTCTGTCTTAAGGCCTGCCCTGTGATATGGGGTGTAACATAATGAACCTGGGCTGAGAACATGGTGACTGTACCTTCTCTCATTTGAATTTGTATGTGATTCTGGATAAGAGATTGTATTGCCTTTTCTGCTCCTAGTTTCTCACCCGCATCACGCTTACCTGTTGAGGAAGAAGTGCTCTTGACTAACAAGGTAAGAATGCACACTGTACAGTGAACCCCTGCAGTGAGTAGTCAATAATTTCTTGTGCACATCCATCCCTAAATCTTTGATACCTTTATGCAGGTCACCTGAAACAGGAATATTACCAGTCTAGCAGGAGACTAGCTGTGCCAATAAATGTGTTGAGAGATACTTACATAATGCTGCCACTGTAATAGCTAAGGGTTTTTTCTTGTTATCTGACCTAGCTCCTTGCATGGCATATAGATTAGTTTTATCTGCACTGTGTGAAATTAAAAGTAACAAAAACTGAAACAAAGAGTAGCTTATCAGCTCCTGTTCTGCAGAGGCAGAAATAAAAACTGTATAAATATTGGCTATGTTTCAGCATCCTGTATTACAAAACTTGTCATACAAATGTGTACAGGGAAAATCAATAGGGGATGGTATCTTTAGTCACAAAAGGGCTGAGAAAGAGACATGGCTCTGAAAGAGCACCAGTTGGGATGTGCACACATCCACTCTAGTGTGTCACAGCGCACATGCTTCAGACTGCACCGTTTGTGCTGTAAAGCTTAAATCGTGGAACCGTAGGATATCCTGAGTTGGGCAGGGCACATAAGGATCATGAAGTCCAACTACTGGCTCCACACAGGACCAGCCAAGTCAGAGCATTGTGACCACCAAGTACATCATTCAGGTGCTTCTTGAACTCAGTCAGGCTCGGTGCTCTGACCACTTCCCTGGGGAGCCTGTTCTAGCTCTTGACCATCCTCTCAGTAAAGCAGTAAAGGACCTCTTCCTAATATCAAACCTAAATGTCCCCTGTCTTCTGTATGTTCTGAGCCCTGTAATGATGACCATGTTAAGCTCTGTTTTGAAAACCAACCAAACAAAAACCCTATTTATTTTAAAAAAATATTAGCATCCTTCTAGTAGTATTCCTTGGAGAGCATGATTGGTTGCCATAATCGATCTTACAGGAAAGACTTGGGCTCTTGGATCAAAGATAAAATTATTAGTTGGTGAACTGGGAAGTTCCAGCAGTGTTGTCCTGTCCTTTTCTTCAGTTGTCCTAATAGAATTTTCAGTGCTCGGCATAGTGTCTCTGAGCAGTACTAGCCACTGTCTGCATCTTGTGGGTTTTTCGTCAAAGCGGTGCAGACAGCGATGCCTCTGAACATGTGGATGTAATTGATTCTGGTTGAGCTACTACACAGGTGTTTGTAAAGTATGTGCTAGCCATCTTTAGCCTGAAGATTCTTTGTAAATATAGGGTGCTTCCAAATAAGGAAAGTCCTTCAGTGTCATTAACACCTGCAGAAAAGATCTCATTTAAGGGGAAAATTTTTAAATATTATTTTTGAAGATGTGTAGAATTAATAAAAGGGAACTAGACCTATGGATCAGATAATTGGGCCTCCTGTTATAGGAGACAGGGAGCTGGTGACTTTTGACTCCTGAGGGTAAACAGCCTTACTCTGCTTTTGGAAAAAAAAATAATTAAACCCACCTTTTAACACGTCTAGTTGTTTTACAAGTTTGGGATTTTTGAGTTTGTCCTCCATAGTTTAGAAGTAATTTTGAATACATATCTCTGTCCTTTTCAGTTTGACTATTGTTGTTCTCTGGTGCAAGTTGAAATGAGCCAGTTTACTCCTGGGATTTCATCATGCCAAACCACTTCTATTTATACATGCACACCATCTCTAGAAATTCACTAGGGTGTTTCTAAGGAAATGCCTCCTGCTTTGGCAGCTGGGTGGGGAGGAAAGGAGGGACTGAATCCTGCATTTCTGTAGACCCTGTGAAAATTACTCCTTGTGGGTTTACTACCTGTGTGTTTTGAATATCATCATACTGCGTCTCCACAGCAGCCATAGGTGGGACTGCAGCTGGTGGAGACAGTGTTGCTAACTTTAATCTAGATAGTCTGAGTAATGACAACAGAGTAGCTACGGCAACACACAACCCTGCTTGGGCTAGCCACTTTTTAGGCAAGTTTTGGAGCCCATGTTGAATTCCAGGCTGTCACAGTTGTTCAGTACTTGGCAGAGATGATTTTAACCTAACTAGATGTTTATCTACCTCAGGGAAGCCAAAACCTGCATGGGGGATGCAGGACTTAACCACTTGGGAGCACTGAGGCTTGTTCAGGAAGAGCTGTGTGATGATGGTGCCTTCAGTCAGTCCCTCGTACCACAACCAGCCTTGCAGCAGAAAGGAGGATGTGGAGGGCATTGCTTTGTGAGGTGGTGGGTCATCATTCAGGAAAGTCAAGAGTTTTAGTATGAGATAGGGAGGGCAAAAAATGTTGGGATTGTTTAGTAAAGCTTGTAAAAACATATAAAATCTACTGTCATTAAAACCTCCTCCAAGTTAGAGGATGGAAAAGGTAGGGGGAATAGTTCAAATGGATGCTTCTGGATATATTTCTTAGATATTTCTTCTAAAGTGAACACATTATTTTTCAGATCAAAAATATTTGACCACAGTTATTGGAAAACTCAGTGTTTTTTATAAAAATGCAAAATTCAAAGTAAGAAAAGTTTGTCACGGGGAATGAGGAGTAGTTTCTTGATAATCACTATTACTCAATACATAAGTTAATAGTAAGACTGAAGTAGGTCATTCTAAGTTAAATTAGGACAGTTGTGTGTAGAAATGTAAATATCTTTGGTAATAGATAGTAGAAACGTTTGCTATGTCTATTTACAATATACAACACATAATTTACAGAAAGAGTATTTCTGGCTACAAGACAGATGATTGTTTTGTGTGGTTCAGCCTGTGATATTCAGGGTCAGATCAAGCAGCCCCTGTGTTTTCCCCCTGTGAGGGGAGACCCTCTCTATTCAGGTTATTCAGGTAGATAAAGCTTCAGAAGTGCAAGGTCAGGCAGGCAGACAGCTGGAGCATAGTAAGAGTTAGGGATGCTGACAGCAGGAAGGCCTATCAGGAAAAAATGTGGTGAAGAGGGACCTTGGCTTCCCAGAAAAAGCAGACTTGGAGACAATTATACGACACTTTAGTAGCAATGTTGAGGCTTATTTCAAGTTCAGAAATGGCCAGAAATGGATCAGTTGGAAAACAAGGCTGGTAAATGGGTCGTGTCCTTTCCTTTTTCCCATCTGGTGCAGCAGATGTCAAATTATCTTAAAGGGCTACTTTTTTTCCAATTTATTTTAGTTATACTGAAAAATCCTTCAGTGGTTTTAATGTTTTTAACAACTCCCAACAAGTTTGCTTTTGTAAATATAGTTTTGAAGTAGAATCCACGGAAGCAGCCAGGGTATATTTGGCTCAGCTGTGAAGTATGGTTAAAAGTGAAGAAGAGATTGCTTGTGATCAGAATTGTAGAAAGTTTGTAACTTCTTGGGAGCTGTGGGTCAGTAATATGAAACCAAATTGCCTTGGTGTTGACGAGGGATGTGTGCTGTTTGTCCATCTTACACTGTTTTACTTACAAGGAATACCGTTCTATCTCAAAGGTTGGATTGACTCTGGAGCTTGTCTGATTGGTCTTTATTTAAATCTTTTTTTGTAATACAGTGTCATCTGCAGAGTTGTTATACTGCACCTCTACATTTCTTATATAAAGTAGTTCTTAAATATTCCTTTCCATTGCAGACATCAAAGTGGTAAGTCCTTAGTTTATAAATATTTTCATTTTATTGCATCTTCTCAAGGGATGCTTGCATATTTTGTTTTACTTTTCTTACCCAACTGGGAAAAGAAACTCCTATTACTTAGTTTCTATAAATTAATCTGGAATGATGTGTTTATAAGGGCCAAAACTTCCCCGAGGGTATGTTAAATGACAAGTGATTTAAAATATATTTATTTAGAAATCAATGGTAGTGACTTGAGACTACCTGTTGAGATTAATGTGGATGGCAGTAGTGCAGCACTTTGTCAGATTTATTGCAAAACTTGCAATATATCAAATGTTACTGCAGTAGTTTAGTAAGCATCAAGAGAGTAACAAGCATGGCAGGTTTGATAAGCCACAATGTTGACTTTTGCTGAAACTATTTAATAAAATACAAATAGGATATTTGTATTTTAAAAAGTACATATAGGTGGGGTTGTGTCCTTCTAGGACACAGAGTTTTCGGTCTTGATTCAGACTGGAGTTGGTGTCACTGGACTCCCAACCCTATGCTTATAGCTGGTTTCTGTGACATTCTAACAGTGTACTTCTCTGGATGAGTCTGTGTATGTGTGTGCATGAAAATAAAGGACCTAAAGCACCTTTAAGAGAATCAGATTATGATGAGGCACAAAAATAATAAAAGCAGTTTCATGTCCTCGGTTCAGAGAATTGAGTTGGATCTGTTACCTGCTATTTTGCCTCTCCCTTTCACTGGTCAGGTTGCTTTTGTTCCATCTGACCCTCATGTGCCTTTTTTTTCCTACTCTCACTACTATTTTTACTGTCTGTCAATCACTCTCTTCTGCCCCTGCTCTTTTGGCTGATGAGGTGGGCGCTCATCTAATACATGTTTCTATACAGCAAGCAAAACTGAACTCAACTGAAGCCAAGTGAATTGGTTTGTATTTCTTACCTTATTCTTATGTGGAATAAGTATATATATTTAAAATTACATCCATCCACACAAAAATTTAAAATAATAACCCCCCTAAACTCTAAATATTTTTTTGTCCAGAATTTATGTAGGTCTTTTGCCTTTATCATAGATACTTAAGATCAGTAAGGAGCTGTCTATAGGGATTTTCTGTTTGTGCTCTACTTATTTTACCTAATCTTGCTGTAAATATTTTATTAGAAATACAAGGTAAAAATGGAGCAAATAATTTAATTATTACCAGTTCATTAGTCTTAAAACATGAACTAGAGCCAACTTCAGCTTTCAGATTCACTCACGTGGCTCACGCTGAAGTCGGTGAAAGGCACATGCATATTCACAAATCCACAATTTGGCAGTCTGCCTGCGATTTTAGTAGATCAGTGTTCAGTGAAGGCTCTGATGTAGTAGATCACTTGTTATTTACAGCAGATAATGAAACATTACTCTGATTTTACTTGAAGCTTTGATACATAAAGGCTTTCAGTTAGTAGAGGGGAAAAATAGTCTCCTAATAAAATAGCTAAAAGAACCTCTACCCACTTTGTATATGAATTAAGATTTTTAAATGTGTTTTAACTGTAGAAACAGGATGACAAAATGCTTGGTTAGACTTCAGATTTCCTTGGAGTTGCATTGGGCTCTGGCTGTATCTGTGTCACAGGTGTAGTTGCTTTCCTCTGGCAAAATAGATGCTCCAGCAGCTGGCTGCTCCAGAAATGCCACTTGGAACTGGAAACTTTCAAAAATATTTTACAGCTTTCTTGTGGTAAGAAGTGCTTCTCACCATGTGAAGTTTTTGGATCATTGGTCTGACTGGAGTGGCAGGAGCCTTCCTGTAAGGTGAAGCTGCCCTTGATGATGTCAGAAGTGGCACCCATCTCACATGAAGCAGGAAGTATCTGAACCCTGATGGTGTTACCTGCTCTCTGCATACCTGTAACTGCCCTTGACCTGGGCAGGTTACTGTGCCTGCCCCCAAGGGAGAACGGAGCATTCTCTGTGTGCACCAAGTATCATTTTGTGAGAGGCAAGAAATAACATCATTTTGTTGAAAACAGTATAGGAAATGTGTATTTTTTGTGTTTTTTTTTTTTTTTTCTCCCCCCCCTTTGGGCTGGCTTTCAGAATCTCTTTTAAAACACAAACATTAACAAGGGGACCAATAAGGGTTGAACTGGGCAGGAAAGAGAGCATATGTTTTGCTGCTCCAGCATGTAGTGTTTTTAATGGTTGCCTTTGAAGTAAGTTGTGGATCACTAACTGAAAACTTCCAAACTGTTTTTCTCCTGGGATGAGCCGCAGTTTAAAGCTCTCCCTCAAACCAGGTATGTTTTGAGCAGTCAGTGCAGTATTTCATCATCCAGTACTGTAGTCCTGTTATGCACGTTGTGCTGCATCATGTGGAATTACAGTCCAGATGTCATTACACTCAATGTAGCCAATGCAGTAAAATTATGTGTTGATGTCACTATGTAAAATATAGCATGTTCAGTACAGTATGATAGGTAGATTGGTAAAAGATGATGATGACAACTTTCAGCTCTTGGAGGGTAGTTTTATTTTTCCACAAAATGCATCATCTGCTCCTTACTACAACCAGAAATCACTTTAATGCTGAATGGCTTTAGTCTTCTTCAGTAAGTTTTCATTTAAGGAGTTTCCCCCTGCTTGCCTGCACACTGGATAGAACAATGCCCTAGAAATTAAAAATAGAAGTAGTGTCCCACAGGCAATGTCTGTCTGCCAGAAGTATGTATGACTTGTTTGGTGGCAAGTGTTTCAGAATTGAGCATGAACTCAGTTGGAAAAATGTAAAATCTGATCTCTTCTAGCTCTAATACCATCCTTCTTCCATTATTTTCATTCTTGCATTGTGCTCTATGAATTTTAATAGTTTTAATTTATATCCTGGGGCATTTTACCCTCAGTCAGGTTTTCTGCAGCACATGTTGACTGACTTAGGAGTTTGCCTCATGGAGATGTGCATCCTACTATGCATTTACATTACAATCCAGAAAATGACTTTTGGATGTTATCCTTAATGAGCTTTAAGTATCACCAAGGTGCTTTGAGATCTGAGAAAATGGGGAGATTCCTAGTTACCCTGATTCCACCAGTATTTCAACTGAAAATAGAAATGTTCTGTCACGAGCTCAACCTGTAACAGACTGAAGGTGATGTGGGAATGTGTTCCTCTCTTTTCTATTTGTTTGGTTTTGGGTTGTTTGTGGGTGGTTGTGTTTTTTTTTTTTATGGATCACTTCTTGTATTTTATTTTAATTGAAAACTTGATTTTCCTTCTGATAAATAATGATTTTATTTTCTACTATTACAGCAGGAATTGGTCTTTTAATTAGAAAAAAAACCTGAACAACCCAACAACGAAACTCTCACATTTCCAAAGTTACAATTTTAATAATGACAGATGGGCAAAAATTATTTTTAATAGACAGCTATATTAGATCAGTAGGCAGATTAATTACATGCAAAGTGTATCCAGCTGGTATCTCGTAAGCCAAAAAAGCACAAGGATGCTCATGCTTTCCCCTTTGTTTTTTATTTTATTCTAAAATTTAATTTGAATTCAGTACTATGATACCTTAAAAACTTGTATTTCTTGTATTAAAAATATTTCTTGAAGTGCATCTCTTTACAGTGGATCATAAATCTAGAAGCTATCTTTCTGTGTACATGTTTCACTTAACTGGAATGCATGCCTAAACCTGAAAGCAAGATTGCCTCCAAAACCATTTTTTTCAATTGATATGCTATTTGCTCTGAAAGAATTTGTAACCCTGAAATTAATTTAAAATGTAATGGCTACAGCTGCACAGGAACTGACAAATAATTTAAATTCAAAGGTAGCTTTAGTTTTGTCACTGAAGCTGAAATACCACTTTTAAAAATTTAAAACTAAGAATTGTAAGACTGCTCTCCACCCCCAGCTGTCCTTATCTTAAGGTAAATTGAAAAGATCAAGTATCAGTTACAATTCAGGCTATCACTAGCTAACACTTTGTGTGTACACACACACTGCTTCCATCTCCCAAAGAAATCTTGTTTTGAAGAGATTTGCTTATGTAGGAGCTATGGATACACCAGTTTATGATGTCCCAATAGTTTTAATGTATATCTTTCTGGTGTCTTTTCAGTTGAATCTGTACCAAGTAGCAAGGGCAGAACAAAAACCTGTATTAGTATCTTCTTTATTAAATATTGTATTTTTTTTGTTTGTTTTTAAAGCTTCCTATTGGTCGGACATTAGAAAGTTCCTGAAAACTTTAAAATAAGTACATAGCAACAAGTGTCCATAATTAAGGTATATAAACTTAATTCAGAGAACTGAATGATTGTAATGCTACAAGAGAATAAGCTTTAGAAGGAATAAATTCATTTGTACATTACACAAATTATTATATGCTTGGTATTAGATAACCTCTTAACCAATAACTTGCATTCTTCTGTTCTTGGCAGTAGGCATCATTACAATACTACCCTATTGCTCTTTTCTGACTGTCTACCAACTTTGTCAAAAATGAAATACTGCTTTTACATACCTATCTTTAAATTCTGAGGTCAATGGAAAAGGCTTCACTAGCCTTGACTAATTAAAGTTAGCTATTAGTTCCAGAGGTACCAGTCAAGTATGCTAAAGGAATGTATTAAAATAAAATGTTCAGTGTCTACCTGTATGGTGGTAAATTAGTTAAAAATAAATTTAATGTAAAATTCAAGACACAGAAGTTTGTATGTAACAATCTTTTGTATGTGCATTGCATACCTAATGAATAGCTATATAGTTGAAAGCTTGCAAATACATAAATTTCCATAGATTTAATAATTTTGAAACTAAAACCTCACACAAGGTGCAGTATATATTGCTAAATCTCACAGTGGACCTCTTCATTTCTAGTGGAAAGCTGGACAGCATGCATCTCGATGCAGTTGTTTTGTTCAGTTTTTTTTTTTTCTCCAGGCAGTTTCATTAAAACCAGGAGATCTGCAAAGTAATAAACTAGAATTTTAAAAGACATGGGCTTTTGTTTTATTCATTTGAAATGTTTCCTTTAGGCAGAGCTGATTGAATCATCAAAGAAAAGGAAGGGTTTAGAAAAGATGAGATCTCAGCTACATCAGATTGGCAAAGAGCCTGCACATTCAACCCCAGTTTATGGATTATTGATTGGAGAGGAGATGAAGTGCAGCTCCTATTCTCAAACCAGACTGCCTTACAGAGAGTGCAGCTTGACTTTCTTTCTTCATTAGCGTTGAATACATAATGTGTGTGGAAAAAAGGAGGTCTTGTTTACAGGTCAGAAGAAGTTAGGTTAGTCTCTGCATTGCCTGCTAAGTCATGAAAATTAACCTAGTTTTTTACCTTATAGAAGCTTATGTTACTGGGCTCTGTGTGTGTATATATATATATATATATATATATTAGTCCAGTACCTCATCAGATTTAAAAAATGATGGGCTTGTCATAGGAGTCTAAATTTACCTCAAGAGAACAACTTAAATATTCTAAGTGGAATTGGTTCTGCAGAGAACAGACACCTAAAATCTGGTAAGAAATACTTACCCTGCCACCCCAAACAAGAACCACCAAAACCAACAACTAACCATGGTCTAAAAATGATGCANAATTCATTTGTACATTACACAAATTATTATATGCTTGGTATTAGATAACCTCTTAACCAATAACTTGCATTCTTCTGTTCTTGGCAGTAGGCATCATTACAATACTACCCTATTGCTCTTTTCTGACTGTCTACCAACTTTGTCAAAAATGAAATACTGCTTTTACATACCTATCTTTAAATTCTGAGGTCAATGGAAAAGGCTTCACTAGCCTTGACTAATTAAAGTTAGCTATTAGTTCCAGAGGTACCAGTCAAGTATGCTAAAGGAATGTATTAAAATAAAATGTTCAGTGTCTACCTGTATGGTGGTAAATTAGTTAAAAATAAATTTAATGTAAAATTCAAGACACAGAAGTTTGTATGTAACAATCTTTTGTATGTGCATTGCATACCTAATGAATAGCTATATAGTTGAAAGCTTGCAAATACATAAATTTCCATAGATTTAATAATTTTGAAACTAAAACCTCACACAAGGTGCAGTATATATTGCTAAATCTCACAGTGGACCTCTTCATTTCTAGTGGAAAGCTGGACAGCATGCATCTCGATGCAGTTGTTTTGTTCAGTTTTTTTTTTTTCTCCAGGCAGTTTCATTAAAACCAGGAGATCTGCAAAGTAATAAACTAGAATTTTAAAAGACATGGGCTTTTGTTTTATTCATTTGAAATGTTTCCTTTAGGCAGAGCTGATTGAATCATCAAAGAAAAGGAAGGGTTTAGAAAAGATGAGATCTCAGCTACATCAGATTGGCAAAGAGCCTGCACATTCAACCCCAGTTTATGGATTATTGATTGGAGAGGAGATGAAGTGCAGCTCCTATTCTCAAACCAGACTGCCTTACAGAGAGTGCAGCTTGACTTTCTTTCTTCATTAGCGTTGAATACATAATGTGTGTGGAAAAAAGGAGGTCTTGTTTACAGGTCAGAAGAAGTTAGGTTAGTCTCTGCATTGCCTGCTAAGTCATGAAAATTAACCTAGTTTTTTACCTTATAGAAGCTTATGTTACTGGGCTCTGTGTGTGTATATATATATATATATATATATATTAGTCCAGTACCTCATCAGATTTAAAAAATGATGGGCTTGTCATAGGAGTCTAAATTTACCTCAAGAGAACAACTTAAATATTCTAAGTGGAATTGGTTCTGCAGAGAACAGACACCTAAAATCTGGTAAGAAATACTTACCCTGCCACCCCAAACAAGAACCACCAAAACCAACAACTAACCATGGTCTAAAAATGATGCATTAGAATTTAATTAAAAAAAAATAATTGAAATGACATCTTGGGCAACATTTTGAAATCAACAATTTAGGAAACATATGAACTAAATTTTCACTAATAAATGGAAGCATCATTATATTCCCCTCTAAACTTATTCTTGTCACTGTTAAACAAGTGCCTGTCTGTAGTTATGACCTGGATATGTAATAATTTTTTTTTCCATGGCAGCCTATGGGATTTGAAATCAGTTAAACTACATTTTCACATCTTTGTTAACAAGATTTTGGGCAGAAGTTAGAGGGCTCTGCTGACTTCTTATGTCAGTTGTGAAGTAAGGGCAGGTGAGAACAAGATTGATTAAAGTGACAGGGTTGCCCTGCACAGGCAATGCTGCAGTAGCAGGGTCACCTTTTCAGGAAACTCATTTTGGGTTGTTTTTTTGTGGTGTGGGGGCTTTTTGGTTCCCCCCTCCCGGTATTCTGCAAAGGATATGCAGTCTCATGCTCCTGATATTCTTTAATATTCTAAAAATGTCTGTTTACTATAAATAAGATTTCATAGTAGATACTCGTTCATACAAACTAGAGAAAAAGCTTAATTACTTGAGTTGTTGCAATGAAGATTCTTGAGCAGGAGATCCAAGTAGATTGGCTAAAGTGCTTGATGGCAAAGCAAGAAGCTAAACAATAACAGCTGATACTACAGGTGGGAAATATGTGAAGGTTTACTTAGAAGAGGATGTGTATCAAAAAAGGGCAAATTCAATATGAAAAAATTGCATAATGTTTCAACAAGAGAGGAAGGATGAGGCCAACATGGGACATAAAGTGTAATCAGCATAAGACATACTAAAGCGCATATATATATCCTAATATATTTTAATTTATTTAGAATACATTTGTTGCTGTTTGTCACCAAGATAGTGTTGGCTGACAAAAGAGTCATTGTTTTGAAAAGTAAGAAAAGGTCAAGGAGTCATCTTGAATTCATGGTAATTGTTAGAAAATATGGTTGCTTTTTTTTTTTTTTTGCAACATCATGTTTTTAAATCAATTAGGAATAACTTAAAATGATTTGACATCTGCAGGCCAATCCTGAGGGAAAATTTGTGGATGAACTGTCAAAGAGGTTTTTTGGTATCTGACAGACTTGACAAGGGCAGATACTAAGTTCTGATATAAAACTAAGCTTACTATGAAGTCAGAAATAATTTTCCTGCAGTTTACTGACCTACAGGAATGTGGAAGTATGGTAAACATTACTCTATATGCATTAATTCCTCCCCTCAAGAAAAACCCATGACAAAAAGAAACACTACTGTTTGTCCTTGAGTCCTGTGCCTTCGTGGCAGCCTGGGTTGTCGAGGTGCCCTTGCAGATTTGGTGAGCCTCTCACCCGCTTAGGCAGCAGAATTTATGTGAAGTCTAGTGCGTGCCACAAGGGGAAGGCCATAGGCACCCTTGTATGATGTGCTTTTGAGTGGGCCAGTAAAATACCTGGTTACTTCTCTAGAGCATGACGCTGACAGAGATTGGAGTGATTGTATTATCTGACCTTCTGGTACTGCTTGGTAAGAATGAACTGATGGCACTGGTATTTCTGGACCTGAATGGGCAAGGTGCTAGCCCAGCTCTGTGCAACTAATATGGTACTACAGGTGTCACTTAAAAAAAAAAAAAAAAAAAGTACTGTTTTGCCTTTAACAAAGCTCACCAGGATTGCTCAATGAAATCTTTCCTTTTTGTTACAAAATACCAATTTGGCAAAACTGTAAGATGTTTTTTCTTGACAAGTGTCCTCAGGAAGGCAGGATGACTTTTGGAAACACATACCTCTTCCTGTCTTCTTGTTAAGACTTTGAAGTATTTCAGGTTTCCAGCACTTCCTACTCTGGTCTGAGATCTGCAGTGTTGCCTGTGTCCTCCTCACAGTGCTGGGCTCTCCCAGAATCTGCCGAGCTCTGAGGTGTGCTTTTGGGAAAAGTTTAAAAAAGTAGTGGCCTAATGTGCCTTAGCAGCTACAACGGCACTATATAGACATGAGAATAGAAGCAAGTAAAATTCTGGTATGGCATCAGGACAGTTGTTTCCTCTGGTTCAGTGCGGAGATCTTTTAATAGGATGTTATGTTAGAGAATATCTTCTGTTACCTTTTTTGTACTTAGCCTCTACCAGTACATCATCTCTTCCAAAGTACCCTTTTGCCATTTCTGTATTGTATTACACTGGTTATATAGGCAACATATTTGTATAAGAATCAAGAAAACACAGATTCTTCTGTAAACACCTTGTAGCATAATGATATTGTGAAGTAACTCTAGGATGCTGTTCAGAATTAGAGGTCCTGCTGTATTGCATTAGAAATAAAATTGTTGTTTTCCCCACAGTGTGAAATTTTTTTTTTTATATGTTTAATAGCTTTGTGCATTAAAAACAATTTGCAGCATAAGATAAGTTAGGATAACAGTTCATAATAAGAATAGGTATAAAATATATGTCTGGAGAGGAGTGCTTTCAGTGATAGGGCTAAAGAATATAAAGTGTGAAATTGTCATACTTCAATACCCTTTATAAAAATAGCTCACCTGGATTGATGCAATTCTAGGTTCCGGGGTCACTTTTGCCAATTACCTCATAAGCCACTGTGTTTGTTTTTTTTTTTGGGTTTGTTTTATCTGTCTTTGTTCCTCTATAATCACAGTACATAAGTCTAGATGTGTACTGTCTTTGCTTGATTAATGCTGTGATAGTCAGCAGAATACATTGTTTTGAAATTTCTTTTGTAAGGTTAAACTGTATCACTGACAAGGATTGACAGCTGCTGTGAATACAATAATGAGGATTTTACTCCTACTGTCTGTGCAAATTTATTGCTGAAGTTCATTTTTCTCATTTACCTGTGGAAGCATTTACCTCTTCTGCTCCTCTCATAATCCATAGCTGTGTTCCTTTCCTTATAAAAAGAACATTGGGTTCTATTCATAGAGTCATAGAATGATTAGGGCTGGAAGGGACCTTAAATATCATCAAGTTCCACCCCCCCTGCCATGGGCAGTGACTCATCTCACTAGACCAGGACCCATCCAACCTAGCCTTGAACACCTGCAGGGATGGGGCATCCACCACTTCCCAGGGGCAACCTGTTCCAGTGACTCACCACCCTCATGGTGAAGAATTTATTCCTAATATCTAATTTAAATTAAAAAAACATTTTTCCTCATTGTATCACTACACACCCTTCTAAAAACTCCCTCCCCAGCTTTCTTGTAGTCCCCCTTCAGGCACTGGAAGCCTTCTATAATGTCTTCCCAGAGCTTTTCTCTAGGCTGAACAAGCCCAGATCTCTCAGCCTGTCTTCATAGGAGAGATTCTGTAGCTCTCTAATCATATTCGTGGTCCTTCTCTGGAACTGCTCCAATAGTTCCATGTTCTCCTTTTGTTGGGGACTCTAGAACTGGACTCCCCAGTTGGGGTCTTGCAAGAGTGGAGTAGAGGGGGAGAATTATCTCCCTAAACCTGCTGGCCATGCTCCTTTTGACGCAGACCAGGATACGGTTGGTCTTCTGGGTTGTAAGCATAAGTTGTCATCTCTTGTTCGGCTTCTCGTCCACCAACATCCTGAAGTCCTCCTCTGCAAGGCTGCCCTCTATCCATAATCTCTCAGCCTGTATTGATGGTGAGGATTGCCCTAACCCAGGTAGCGGACCTTACACTTGCTCTTGTTGAACCTTGTCAGGTTCACATGTGCCCACTTCTGCTGTTTGTCCAGGTCCCTCAGATGACATTCTCTTCCTTCTGGCATGTCAGTCAGCTTGGTGCCATCTGCAAACTTGCTGAGTTTTTGTTTATACTGATATAAAAGTACAGAATTTGTGCAATAAAGTGTGCTTATAAGATAGAAAGGCAAGGGAGGTACTCATTAAAAATAATCAGGAGCTTCTTGTTTTCTGTAGTGATTACCATATGTAGGTATGGCCTATAGAATATGGTTTGAAAAGATCTGGTGTGCTTTGTGTGCCAGTTGTTATTCATCCAGTTGTCAGCAGCTGAACTTCCCCCCCCCAGTAATATATGTGTTGCAGGGAGATATCAGTAATTGGTATTGATGAACAGGAGAACTGTTCATCTTGATTTGGCTGATGCACGTACAGACCAACTTGCAGTGTTTTGCTAGGAAGGATCCCAGGTGCATGTGTGTCTGCACTTCCAACAGTGTGAATGGGAATTAACTCCTTTTCAAGTAGTCTATAACTAAAAATGTTATGGAGCCTTTCTGAGGGTTGCAGTACTGGAAAAACCAATAGCTTGAGGCATCTCAAAGGTCAATGCTGGTTTTCTTGAGGTGGGAGGCTGTCATCCCTGCATTTTCTCATTTCCTGGCTGTTACTGCCACTGTGTCACTGACCACACAGCAGTGGGCAAAGCCAGGCTTCCTTTTTATTTTCATGTGTTTTGGGCTGTTTATTTTAATAAAGGAGTGCTGCATAACAGGGAACTAGCTATTACTTTACTGGAGTCACCTATCATAACATAAAGCTTTGGATAGTCTTCTACTTGAGCACATATTATGAAGATTTCTCTTTCTGTTCAGAATCCTATTGAGGCTTTATGTGGTATTACCTAAAAATATTAAGAAATTCTTAGTGCAATAAACACATGATTCAAGTAATTATGGGCATAGACCAGAAACCATAACAATATATACGGAATTCTAGAAAAGAGGAGATGAACACATCCACAGAGTGGCAAAGCCTTATTTAGTATGTAGACTCATCCAGGTAAATGAGTCATAAGCTGGAAAGAAAAATAAGAATCATAGTCAAAGGAAATTAGTCGTGGAAAGGGACCTGGAGTCATAGTAACTGTCACTGAGCTGGACTTGCTGACTGGGTGTTTGTTTTGGTTTGGTTTTTTTTAACCTTGGCAACTTCTTTTTTTTTACTTTTTTTTCTTTGTTCTTCTGTCACGAGTCAAAAATGTCCTTTTTATTTGCAGTTTTAATCCCCATACACAAAGGAAAACTTCAGGGAATGCTGAATTTCTTCTACCCTTGGATAAGCGTAAAAGTCTGACATTGAAAAGCTATGTAAGAAAAGTAATGCAATATCAATATTTTGAGAAAACATAACTAACTAGTACAATTCTTCTGAATCTTATAATGATTTTCAAAAGCCCAGAGAGCTTTGCTTTTTTCATCACAAAGTAGTATTCTATTATCAAATATAGTAGTACATGCAGGTAACACATACATAATTTTTTTCAACTCTTTAGTTTCACTGGCCTACTGATAGAAAAGTTCTCCACATTGTTTATCAGTCTTTCCTGTTCTGGTTTCCAGTAGCATGACAGCTTAGATTTACATTGTCAGTTTAAGCCAGTTTAGGTTAATATATGTGCTATAAAGCAGCCCAATGCCTACTCAAAATCCTTTAAGCCCTACCAAAAATGAGATGGCCTGATCTGGAACTTCTTTGATAAAGCAGCATGACTCATCACTGCTGTGAGTCCTTCTCTCTGAAAAACAGTGAGTGGAGATATTTTCTAGGTTTTCTGTTAGATTAAATGATGTGCTTAGGAGATATGTTTGTAGTAGTACTGGACTCTTAAGGTCTTTGGTTTTAGGCTCAATTGGTATTTGAATGGCACACTGGTGAGAATGGGGGTGCTACAAGAAAAAATTTTGCTTACCTTTTAGGAGAAGATATTTTATCTCTCATGAGAATACTAAAACTTAACTGTTTTCTTGAATATTGTCTGAGTTATGCTTTTTTTCTCATAGAATAGCAAGTTAATATTTGTGAAAGCAAGAACACAACTTTTGTCTTAGACATTAACATATCCTACTTCTATAAATAATCAGCCCACAGTTTCTTCTTAGGTGGAAAAATGTCTCTTTAAATGTGGTAAATAACAAAAATGGTGTCTATAAACAAGCTGAAGCAAAAAAAAAAATTAAAAATTATGACTAAATTTATAGAATTTGGTTAGGCGTTGATGAGAAACACTTCAAAGTTTTTAATGGACAATTTTGGACATCTTACTTTTTTCTACCTTATGGTACGTTATATAAACCTGTAAAATGTTGTCTAGGTATTGATGCAGACACTGCTTTCTCTGTGCTAGGGTGAATCTGTGGTCGGGTTCTGCAGTCTGTACGATTACTTCAATACTTCATTTTTTCTTACCTGTTTGTAGAATACTAGCAAGTAACTTATTATCTCTGTAGTGAATAAAGAGAATGTGACATCAAGTGATGGAAGCTCCTTGTTCACCATCCACTTCACTCTTATAGTGGTCATCACTGCTTTCCTCTTGCAGTTGAAGTTCTATGTAATAAATCATCTTACTGGAGCACTTGATTTCCTCAAGAACAGTAAAGCTACTTTTATGTGACTTGGAGCAGATTTACAGATACCAACAAGTATCGTAAATAAGAGTTAGGAGTTTCATTCCATACTTTGTTTCATTGAACGATACTTTAATGCTTGTCGAACCCTCATTGAGTCAAACTGTATTAAATGAAACTGTTCAATGATGAGATGACTTAACATGGCCAAAGGTGGTATAATTTAACCCAAATGCCAGTTTCCAGCTTCTATCATCTGAATGATAATAAAAAATGAAATAGCTTAGTTGGTACTCTTGGGATTTGCTGAAAATGTGCTACAGCGGTATGGATTGAACTATATTCAAAATAGTAACATAAATAAATGTGCTGTTTAAGTTTGCTGTGGTTAGAGTCGGGGGACTGCTGGTTTGCTTTTTTTTTTTTTTTTTTTTCTTTCCTTTCCCCTTCTTCCTATGGCTTCTCCCTCAAACGGTATTTGGTTTCCGGTGGGGAAGCATGTACTTTATAATAGTAAATACGGTTTAGTGTGACTTGACATTTTTTTCAGGAAGATAATGCACCCATAAGTGTCTCTTCCTGGCCCAATGACTCAGAGAGCTCTGAAAATACACCACAGCGTGGGAAACTATAGAAACATTGCAGGAAGAATTTGTGGTGAAGAATTCAATGACAATACAGTGGGCATAAAGATGCATTTTGTGCATGTTGTTCATATTCAATTTAACTTAATAGATCTTAGCAGTGTATAATCCCAATATTCATAATCTTTCTTTCATAATCTCAGAAACATCCTGTATGTATGTTTTCAGGAATCATGCTGAAACTATTTTTTTTTCTACTGTAAAATGTTTCCATTTGGTTCAAGATAAGATACTCTTTATAAAAGTTAAATGTGAATAAAGAACCTGTTGCTAGAAGTTCGAGGTCTGTTACTTAGAACAGATGAAGGGCAATACTTTCTTATGCAGAATGTTCCAGTTTCAATTCCATGGAAAACTGTCATTCGTGAATGCAAACTGAGGTGTAAGATTGTATGATGGGATGTGTAGACCCTCATTTAGTTTTTGTCACTTACAAATTGGAGAAAACTGGACAAACTGATACATTAGTAAGATGAGATAATTTTTTCTAGTGATGAAGAACCCAGTTGTCTTGAAATATAAAAATCAAGCTCCGTCTACCTTGCTAAGCCAACCTTTTGGAGATTTATTTTGTAGACAGGCTGATAAAGATGGTAATTCTAGTCTGTGCCTTTTGTTTTTGGAGGTCCTTCTGTTATATGGTTGGATACTGACATTATGGTGCTTTTTATGTTTATTTCAGTGTTTCTGAGAAACATAAATTTAAGCTGGATTTTTTTTTAGTACCAGCTGTTGAACAGACTATTAGAAATAAGCATCTTGCAAACAAAAGTTAGAGTAGTGCACATGTGAAGGAAGAGAGGAAGAATAATAGTGAATATCAGGAATCCATCTCAGTGGTCACCAATGAAGTAATTTTGAGATAGAATTTGCAGAATCTGTATTCTAGGAAAAGGTCTGGAAATTGTGAATGGACTCTTCTCCAGCTTGGAGTGAGAAATTCTACTTTTAGATTATACTTGTCTTGAGTGTCTTGAATAAAACAGTATTTTAGCCTTAGGTTATGACTCTTACCCTTTGAATGTGTTAGCTGAAATGTTACTGGAGTTCTGGAGTCTTACTAGAATTAAAGATGTTAGGATGGAGGTTCTGATGGTTAACTATCATCTAAAACAAGAAAGCTTACTTTAGCCATATAAGACCACAATAGATTTGGTATTAACTTCACTCTTCTCATGTGGTTTCAAGTGTTTTGACAAGAGCAGTCTGTGTAAGAAGTGAACAGTGAGACATATATTTCATAATAAGAAAAGTATCTGTCTTTATTTGTGAAATTTGCACAGATACAAGTCTAGTGCAGGCAGCAATTTATTTGACTGCAGAGCTTATGTACGTTCAGGTTCTAGAGCTATCTCCTGTACTTGGATAATGCTTTCTCTGTTAGTTCCTTAATACAGCAGTTGTTTGTATTATGGAAACAAAATTGAAATGAGGTTAAGAAAAAACAAGGACTGTCTTTACTACTTTCCTTTTTTCCAATGCCCATCAGTGGTTTTGCCAGACAGACCATAGACAAACATTTAAGTATATAATTAAAAATGAGTCAGTGTCATCAAGAACAACTCACAAGAGGCAGTGAAGAAAAAATTTCTTATTCTATTATAAATAACATGTTAGAGCTGAAAACACATGCATATTGGGATTTAAGGATGGGCCATGTATCAGAAAGCTCTGATGTTACATCAGGTACCCTGATGTTAATGAAATGGGGTTCTCACTGCTGCTGTTAGAGACTGAACTCCATAGTAAATGTCCTTGGCCAGTCTCCAAGAGCATTTTTAAAACAGTTGTAAGGAGTTCAGCCTCAGTTTGTGGTGCCTTTAGCATAACACACTGCAAAATGATGAGTTTGTATTGTGTATTCTTTTATTTTCACTTTTGAGGAGCTTGTAAAATACTGTTGCATGAGAAGTTGGGAAGGTAAGTTTAATAGAGGAGACTTGAAAGTTACTGCCCTTCACAGTATGATGTGAGAACAAATCCAGGTAGTTTGGGAACTGATTCAGGAAACACAGGAAGGGTTTGGCCTGTGCTAATATTTGATCAATGTTGAGAATGTGTTTTGCAACTCCCAGATAACTGCTCTGTGATCACTGGAATTGCAATAATCCACTAAAAGGAGGAAGTAGCAGCAGTACACCAGTACTACAGAGAAGTTTCAAGATAAAGAAATAATAGTAAAAGATGAAGATATGTTTAAGAAACGTCTGTGCAAACACTTCAAATTACACAGCATTGACCTAACTTGGGTTTTCCTAAAGTCAATGGTAAAAGGTAATAGAATTCAGCCAAAGCTGAATCCTTTCAGAGTCTCATTTCTGTAGAAATTTAATTTCAAGTATTTTTTAATTACTGCTCTTTAGTTTTGTGCTTAATCCTGATTTTATCATCCCACTTTTGCAGAAGGCACAATATAAATGTAGTTAGGACCCCAAATGTGCCAGACAAAAGAAGAAATCGTGTAACAGCGAAATAATAGGTTTTCCCCTATTACACTCCTGTCTCTTGCTCTCCTGACATAGGAGAGAAGAGGGAGTTTGGTTATTAACTACAGAGGGTAGAAGCCTCCTTAATCAATCTGGTAGATGCATCCTTAAAAGGTAGGAAACAAAACTTTAGCTCTTTGGTACGTGAGGATAAGGTTTTACAGGGTTTATAATATATTTTTGTCAAGTTTTCGATGGTGTAGCCACAGAACTGCTATGTACAAATTTCAGTGCCTGCATCATAAGTGTTAGTGTTAAACTTTTTGTTAAAAATTATTTTATCCTCAGAGGCAACTGTATTTTCTTGAAGCAATAGGATGCTGACAGTGAATATATGCTATTCAGTAATGCAGAGTGATCATTAAAATATACTATGTGTTTATGTTGGTGATTTTTAGTTAGAATAGTTATTAAAACAGATACATTTTTGTAAAATAGATATCACCTCATATAATTGATGAGGTCAATATTTTCCAGGAAATTGTGCAGATATTTTAGTTCAATAAAAGCTTTATATACCTTTGTAGTCCTCAACCCGTATGACTGGTGGTTTAAATGGCTCTTAAAGGCTTGAGAAAGGGTCCTTGGATGTATTAAAAGAAAAAAAAACAACGAGAGAAGAGATCTGTCTGAAGGTCACAGTGATAACAGCTATTGTTCAGACCTGTTATATACCAGTTCTGAGTTTTGGCTAGTGTATGTTAACCATATTTATGCATTCCTGTGCATGTTCGTGTATGTAAACAAGACATAACTTTCCTGGATAATAGAATGAAATTGGTTTTGATTTGAGACCAGCATGTTGAAACAGTGTATTTTGAAGCTCGGTCTTTCTGTCCTTTTACTGTTATTTCATTAAACAGTGCAATTGGAATTTAAGAAAGCCCAACAACTAAAACTGCAACTGCCCTTCACCCAGTAAACAAACTTTCTTCCAGAAATGCTTTGATACTACTGAAAACAAATTATGCATCTTCTGATAAGTATTAAAACTGAAGAAAGTATTATTATTGAAATAGATATTTTGCTGGAGTGAGTGGGACATTAGTTTGAATTCCACAAAAAGTAGTGTAAAATTAAAATACTGATTATTTGGTTAAAAGAAATCAAACATCTGCTTGAGTAAAATAAGGTGGGTTTTTTTTTTTGTTCTTAAAATAAATTTGTTTTTATGGCCATCTATGGAAAGGACCCCAAAAAGTTAAAATATCTTTCAAGATTCTTCTGTTTGAATACCACACCTTAAGAATCCTGGGAAGCAGCAACATTTTTCCTTGGAAGCTATTAATCATAAACTTTTTATGTTTTGAGGCAAATATTGGGAAACGATTAAACCGACATGAGTTATGCTTCCTTATTTAATTCCAAAGTATTTTTTGAGAACTACTTTGATCTCTTTGTGTTTCATTGTGTCTGTTTGCAAAATGAAGATTAGACTGACTTGTTTCCTATTCATTGCCAGGTACAGAAAGGTGTGGAACTTGCGAATGTCTCATGGAAATTTAATTTTTAAAAGTGAAAGTTTAAAAAAAAGTAAAAAAAGGGAAAAGAATTAAAGATAATCCAGAACAACTTGCATTTGTTGCATCCTGTCTGCATTACAAAAGAATTAGAAATATAAACATTACATAAATACATATATAAACAGAACTCTTCCATTATAACCATATCAACAGTCACATATTTTTAAGACCTTTACAGACATAGTAGTGGTAACAGAAGCCCATGTAATGTATAACCAATGTTGGCAAAAACATAAAATAGTTGTTGTTTATTATATCTGGAAATGAATCCTGAAATAATTAAGTGACACTATTCATCAGCATTGTCAAAGACCCAGTCAAACTCAAGAGCTTGTTCTGTGAATGTTGATCTGACTTGTAAGCTTCAATTAAAACAGTAGGAAAGATTGGTCATAAAATGAAATCAGTGATTGCAGTTGAATGTCATGGACATGTCAAGAACTATGCTGTTAACCAATGGGAGACCCAAATAATGTGCTGTTTGGCAAATACAAGATGTTAATTGTGTTATTGGAATTAGGTCCAAAGACACAGAATTTAATGGTACTCTGACATTTATTTAAATCAAAAACAAGGTATCCCTTTAATCCTTAAAATGTTTTTAGCAAAATGTGTTAAAATTTTCTTAAAAATAAACCGTATTTTCTTTAATGCAAAACCAAATCTTTCAGAGAATTGCTTTCTGCATTGAAAACTCCAACAAAAGTTGTTGGTGTTCTTATTTTTAGACTGAATGTACTTTTCTTTCACTTGTTATTATTCAGAGCCTTCCTGGGAAACCTGTTTTTCACTTGCATTTTTATTGCTGTATGAGGAAAACCAATGTGTTTTAAATGCTACTGTGCTTATATGTTAATGCAGACTCATAAGGATTTTACTCTGCTTCTGTCCTTTCTGTCTCCACTATCTCCTCTTTCTTACTGGGTATATGCTGTTTTGAAGGGTGCATCTTTAACTAGTTTCTAATTAATAAGCTTCTAATTAATAATTTTGAAAGATCCTATTGCTATGGGGAAAATTGTGTTTAAATTTATCCCCATTAAGTGCATTGTTGTCATGAGAGAAGCCCCTCCCAGTACAAACAGCTGCCAAGAAATAGCAGGTGATACTTCTCCACAGGCTTTTTTTGAGCTGTTTCATCTTTGATATTCTATACAGTTTTGGTGCTGTAAGGTATATTAAATGCTGGTAGACTGATTTTATTTTTAAGTCAGTTTATTAGTTTGGCAGTGTACCATTTTTTGGCAATCTTAGAGCCCTAACTCTCCAGGTTTATTCAGTTAATCTTCCCTCACACCCATACATATCTTTATGCTTTTCAGAGTTTATATTTTAACTTTCTGAAAGATTTCTATGGTTATTTAAATCTGGTTGTCTCTGAAGATAGCATTAATAGAAGTTTCCAGCTGTGACTACAGTGTCAGCACTATTTCACTTATTCAGGTAATGTAAGCTAATTTTGAGCTGGTGCTGTTACCTGGTCTGGACTTGTAATGACTAATCTCAAAGACCAGACTCTGTATAATTTCAGAATCCTTGAGATAGCTTCACTCATTAGTTGTCATTGTACCAGTGGTTTATATTTGATATTTTGGTTTTTTTTTTTTGTTTCAGCTGCTCTTCTGTGGCACATCAATTTAATCTTTGGTCTAGTTTTCATCTCTTTCAAGCACTGCTGAAACCTCCTAGTTATTACTGGCTAACTAGAAAATTATTAAGAAAGGCTTTGTAGACTTTGCAATTTAAGATATGAGGCAAACAGAGAGAACACAGCTGTCCACTAATGCTATCTGGGGAATTGGTAGAGTCCCTTCAAACCACCAGGAGACTTAGTATGCCCTTCTAGTAACTTGCAGGGTTGGCATGGAGAAGTAAATTTTATGCCAGTTTGGTTTTCTTGCCAGAATTCTCTGTATGGTGATGGTCTGTGTTAGTCTTGAGAGATACAGAAAAGATTTTTTAAAAATTAGGTAAAAAAGGAATTTTTGGAATCTCAGAGTGCCTGACAGAAGGTGCTGCAAAGAGTCCTGAATTTATCTCCTGCTGTAGCTATTTTATATAACACAAAAAGAATTCTAAAGGCTGTCAGATTGAACTGACTTACACTTCTTCTGGCTTGCTGGTTGACATATCCAGGTGGCAAAGGCTGACCTATTTTTATAAACTGGATGAAACCTATAATTAAACTGAAGAAAATAATTGTTTTACATTGTAGGTCATTTCTGATGCCTTGCATACAACTTGTGCATCTGTGTGAATGTAAAGCTGTGAAATCTCCAGTCAAATGCTTCACTTTCACTTTCTTTTAAATGAAACATTGCATTTATTCTTGCAGAATCATTTGGTTTTGTAAGTCTTCCACAACAGGTGTTATTATTATCTGTCATGTACTTTAAAATATCTTAGTAAATATCTGCATGAAATATTATTTTATGCTCTGTCTCCCTCTCTCCTACTCCCTCTTTTTCTTTGGCCATACAGCTTATAGACCAAATTTGAATGGCAAGTTATATAGCTGCAAAGGTATGACTATAACTTAGAGGCTAAATTACACTTTAACCATGAATTTCAGTAAAATTATAGTTGTATTTCTGTAAATCATGCCATAGAAGTATAGACATGAAATTATATTAGTAAGCAGGCCAGAATAGAATGAAGTAGGGGAATTTTTATACAAAGGTCCCTTTTCAATTGATGGATAAAACACAGCAAATCTAGATTTCTTTGTTTGGCTGCCTACACATAGATAAAAGGCTGGGTTAAAAACTGGGAAGGACTATTTCAGTGGAATATAATATGAGCCTTGGTTCCTTGAAATGTCTTCTCACCTTGGGCTTCTTGATTTGAGAATTTTCTGTTCTTCTCAGTTGCTAAGAGTGCAATGAAGAGAGACCTATTAATAGTAAAGCTTAAAAATTCTTTGTTTACAGAGCCATAGGACTGTTGACTAAGAGGAGAAATTTGATTTATTAAGTCAATACATTACTGACCTGTTTGGAATCCACCAGTAGAACCTAACATTGGAAGTTTTCTTCCTTTATATCGTTGCGTATCCATATAAACTCAGTTTTTAATTCACTGCAGTTAAGATTTCCAGTTCTTTTTTGAACTAATACTGAAAAGAAAACTAAGGATTAAATCCTCATTCAATGCTCTTCAAATGCTTTTGCATTTGAAGAGCATTTGTTTCTCAACTTTTAATCACGAAGAATGCTTTCAATATATATTATCATACCATATTGGTATGGCACACAGTCCTGTCTATAAACAGGGCCATCAACTATTTATTAAGTACTGCTCTTTTTTCTGAGGGAGCTGTTTACTTAATATTTACAAGAATCACGCACCTCACTTGTCAATGTCTTGGTTGAAGAATAAGGCTGCTTAATGTAGTAAGCATCTGTTATTTAATCACTTTCCATTGGTAAGAAAAGTTGAACCTGGATTAGTATCGTGTCTGTACAGCTTTAGCTGGCATTTGGTATTTTTAGTCCTTCCCTTCCTCAGGAAACAAGAGATGTCTGTGGAAGGTACTGCTGATAAGATGTGATGCATGTTTAATGTGTAACAAAAGTACTCTGCAAAACTAAAAGATTTAGGAAGTGTTTAAAGGTATGCCAGTTGTCTGAGGAACAGGCCTCAGCATGAGAAGATGCACCGTGTTGGTATTTGTTAATCCAGCATGGTTTAACCCAGTTATATAACCCAACAGATAGAGATTAGCTCAAAGTAAAAAAGGGAAAACATCATAATTCTTTTTCTCCAAATTAAAACCTTTGCTGCATGTTCAGAGAAAGGTGGAGAAAGGGTGCTTAGACTTTGCAAGTAAAGGTGCAAGTAAAAGTGCAAGTAAAACCTGTGTTGTCTAATGATGGGAATGGTGCAGTGGGGTGTGTGGCTTGTACCTTGTGGGAACAGGGATTGAAGGAGAACCAGCATCTGAGGCTTGGTGCTTAGTTTCCTCTTCTCACCCTTTGTCTACCAACTCCTCCAATAACCTTGGGAGGGCAGAGTGGAGTTAACCTCACCATCAAATACATTCATGGTTTTACTAAGATAAGAGGAATAATTATTGTTGATTACAAGTTGTATCATAATTTATAGAACTACTCTAATTTAGAAGTTTTTCTAAGCGCATATTTCATAGAATCATTGAATGTGTTGTGTTGGAGGGACCTTCAAAGGTCATCTACTCCAACCCCCCCTATAGTAAGCAGAGACATCTTCACTAGATCAGTTTGCTCAGAGGCCTATCAAGCCTGACCTTGGAATGACCATTTCATAGAAATGGATAACAGCTTAAAGGGTGGTTTTCTGTTGGCACCAGATTTCACCTTAAAATCCATAGAAGTGGCTGCTACTGATTTCAGAGGGAGACCTATGCATAACTAAGGCAAGAAGTTTGGCAAATACAGTAGTGTGCTGAAATGTTCATTCCTTGCTAGTGCTTATTCTTTTGCTATTGCTATCAACAAACTATTTGTCAAAACCTCAGTCATTGACTAAGTTATCATTCCTCACCTGGGTATCTCCGCTGCATTTAACTGAAGTGAAAAAGTTCACATGAAAATACTGTACTTTACAGCAAAGACTAATTATGTATATGATGCTACACACTGGATTATTTTCATAGTAGAAAAATAGGCTATGGTCTATTAAAAATAAAGTATTTTTTCCCATTGAGGGTAGGCATCAAAATTGTTATTTCTGTTTGATTATATAGCATGCTCTGAAAAACCTTTGGGAGACGATGTAATACCTTCCCTCTTCGGCACTTAAGAATGCCAATTATTCTTACTGAATTATATATGTTCTTGCTGTTGGCCTTTCTTTTTCTTCTTAAAGTAATAATCTGATTTTCTTCCCTGTGGAGTTAGTTCCCAACAGTTACAAGGAATCTTTCTCTGTCCCCTTGTATTAATACATCTCTTACAGATTGTAAATAGGCTTTTCAGACTAGCTTCTTCTGGCTTAGAGACAAAGCATATCAGACATAACTATATCTTTTGCTATTCCTTGAGAATCCTTCTTATTTCCAGTTGGAATAGCTGTAAAAGGATTCCTGACAAGTTGGTTTATCATGCACTATTTCATCTTTTACTTTGAGAGAACTGCTTTAAGGTTCAGACCACTCCACTGGTTATTTCACATGTCCAAATGAATGACATGGACTGTTGAGCTGTACAACTTTCATGCTGCTTTGAGATGTAAATTCTACTCTGATTTTTTCCCTATATTTTTCATTCTCAATTATTCTTCACTATTAACTTGAAGACTGAAGCTTGTATGAACCTTTTTTTTTTTTTATTTTTCTATAGCACTTACTCAGTTACAACTTGAGTGGACAGAAGCTGACAGGTTTTGGTTTGGTTTTGGTTTTTTTTAATCCTTTTTCTGGGTTTTTTTTTTTTGTGTTTGCATTACTTCTTCTGGTATGACAGAAATCTGTTAAGACACTGATTAAAATTGTGAAAGGTCCAGGACAAAAGGCCTAATTTTGAGTTAAGGTGAATGAAAAGTTACTTTGGTTCTGTTGAAGGAGGGATTTTGCCTTGGATTGACTTATAATCAGACAATAGCAGGTGAGATATTTCTTTTTTTCATACCTTCCCTTATTTTAAATAAATAAAACTTGTGGAGAAATATCTAGAATTATTAGATCACTAGTTTATATCCAATTCCTTCCAAAACCATTTAGTAGTGGCTTTTCCAAGCAGCGTAGCTGCTCAGGGAAGATCATGTCTAGACCTGATGTACATACCAGCTGCCACAGCTCATGGAGTGTTTCTGCTTCCAGCAATGCTTTGAATGGCTCTAGGGAGAGCAGCACAAAACGTATTTCCCACTCTATGCCACAGAACAGGAAAGATTACAAGGAGTAGCCTGCATGTCTAGTACTTCGATAGGCATAGACCTTGCTTGAGGATTTATTAAAATATTTAGCAAAGGGAGAGTATATGGAGAGTAAATTTATAAGGAGTATTATCATCTGAAGTTATACAGCAAAATATTAAATGTTGATTTTTTTTTTTTAGTTTTTCACCCCTCTTTCATTTTAATTATCTAAAAATAACTTGGTATTTGCTCTGCTGCTGAGAATATATGCAATTATAAGTTGTCTGTAAGCTCAGCAGACAGTGGTCATGGAGAGTGGATGTCATGAGCCTGGTCTACCAGTAAATATCACTGTCTTGGTTTTATGGCCACATAGTTCAAATCTCTTCATGTTCAGTTGCTTCCTCCGTATTCTCTTTTCTCTCTTGCCTTTCTTTTCCTGTATCTCCTTATTATGTACTGCAGAACGAGTTGCTCAGGGGATGCAGGTGTGATACCATACACTGATGACTTCACCTTATTCAGTGTGGCTTGTGGTTGGAGACACTGGAAAGAAACAGTTTTTAGCTCACATTTAAATTCTAGACTTCATGATGTGTGTGAGCAGTATTCTGTGATATGCACACAGTTGAGAAGAAGTAGAGTTGCTCCAACTCTTCGTGTGGGGAAATTGTCCCACAGAGGAACTGTGGGACAAGGGAAAAGACAAATGTTTATTTTGTTGTAACTTTTTTTTTTCCAAACTTATTTTATTTATGGCTGCTGACCTTCAAGAGAGAAAACACTATTATTGAACCATGATGGGTCCACAAATAATTTAAAATGAGCTAGAATATTCTGCTAGAATATCCTGCTAGGTTTGGTAAGGTAGTCACAGTCAAGATGTTTTCCAGCACTGATACTGTGAGTTGCACAAGACCTGCATACATGAAATTTGAACTTGGGACTCATAGTTGCAATAAGCAGGAGTTTTGCTTCCTTGTTAGAATCGATGACTTAATTTGTTAGTGGAAACTGCACAGTCATTGCACTATAAACAAAACTTGCAGGAGTATGGCTTCTAAATTGCCCTTAGTACTTTAGTAAGAAAAGAAGTACTTTTGCACATAAAGGTAAAATATTTCTTATTCAAAAGCCGAATTTGCAATTTTTGAGCTGGTCTAATAGCACTTGTTCCTAGGAAGTACACTTTTAGTTATATGACTTATAGGATTCTCAGACCATAACTGTTAAAACCTATGTCTCCTGGAATTACTGAGAAATTACTAGAAATGGTGGAGATGGCTAGTAGAGAAACTGTCAGTAGATAAGAACTGTTAGTCTCATGTAATTGGGTTTCTTATGCTTTTTCTGATATGGTCAAGATAAAAATAATTTGTCTTGTATTTCTGTCTCTGGACATGGCCCTTAAGGTATTTAACTCTCATGGTAAAAGACAGTTAAGTAGACAGTAAAAGATGTTGGTTAGATGTTGGTTAGAACTGGTTAGATATCGCAGCCTCTAATCTGATATGATTTTCTATCAGAAGCTTAAAATATTTCACGATGAGGTGGAAAGAAGGTAAACATGAACACAGCTTTGCAGCTCTTCACATTGCTTATAAATACTGATTATAAATACTCTGTCTCATCACTCATCAATGTTGATTTTAGTGGCCAGAGTTGTCTAATATAAATGTTGCTATTTTCTCAGCAGTATGTTCCAGGCCTCTTTTACACTGAGCTAGTTAAGTACTTTGGAGTTTTTTCACTGTTTCTCCCATTTAGCTGCTACATTAACTCAGTGCTTTGCAGTACTGAGTGCCATGGGAATGTCTTCTCTGATCTCTGTTAAAGATACCTGGTATTTCTAGTTGGTTAGGCGTCTGACTTTCTTTGGCGACGTAGGGAGAGAATGAAAAGGAGGGAAGGGGAGGACACTTACTATAACAGTGCCAAATAATAAATTTTGTTTCCCCAGCATAATATAGAATTAACTTCAGACTTTTGGATACTAAATTTATTAAGTAAAAGTGGAACCATATTGGTATTAAGTATTTTCTGTTTCTGTAGTGTTAGATGGCTACTTTGAACATGTTCAGTGTTAGATATACTGAAATACTTTAGTCTGACACTTTTAGAAAATGAAACTTCTGTTTCCATTTTATATATAGTGGTTTCTGTGTTCCGCAATGATACCACCTACAGCAATAGTTACATTGTAGAAAACCTGAGGTTTTACCAGATTTGGAGCAGTATTAGGGTCATACAGTGCCCTTGATGTCTGCATAGAGCTTGTCTGTGAGTGAGAACTGGCTTGCAGACTAAGGCAGGGGCTAAGTGGCTTAATACGTAGGTTTTAGCAAGTGCTGCAGTGTTAGCAGCACACGAGGGATCCTGTGTGCAGTGAATGCCGAGTACGTCATCAGACTAAGAGGCAGGAATGAGCAGGTAAGCTGACTGTCTGTGGCAAAACATAGCAGAGCTGCTGCTGAAGCTTCAGGAGCTACTCCGTAGCTGATGCGTTTCCCTGCCTGCAGAATGACTAAAGATGAGAATGGATAGATCTCTGCTGGCACCATCTGTGATTCACAGCCATTTCATGGCATGCTCATTGCAATGTGGGAGTATACTCAAGCTGGCAATTTTCTGTGCACAAGGGGCTGCAATATAAGGGCTAATGCAGAACTTTGAGTCACTTCAGCTGCGTAACAGCAAATGGCATACATAATTATTAGTTCTATCAGAAGAAGAGTGGCGTCTGCCTTATTCTCTGACTATGTTCTATTAGATTATGTGCCCTGAATGTTTTCTAGGACAGAATAAATTAACTGTAAAATTTTATTAGTTTAGAATACTGATAAGGGATTTTTACCTAAAAGTATCCCTCTGGATTTAACCCAATTTCCTTCTGTATGCTGTCTCTTCCAATGTGTGAACACTCAGTATTTTTGGCATTAGGACAGGCTTCAGGTGAGAAGCTCGCTGTACTGGTGGTAGCCAACCTCAGTCTGTGATATCATTACAATCTTTTAGTTTTCAGTGGTCACCAGAATACATGATCAGCAGATGGGTGATACACTGCAAGTCAGTCCTCTCTCAAACTTATATGCGAATTACTTTCTTCACAGCATTGCTAATAATGTAGCTTTGTGTCACAAAAATGGGTTTTCATAATATGAAAAAAGAATACATTTATTTTCCTCACTTCCTGTGGACATGAAATAATCATAAGATACAATACAGATGGAATTCTGTCAGGATTCATTAATTTTATTTACTTACCCATTTTGAGGAATATTCATTCCTCTTGTTGACTCAGAGCTGACCTCCTTCACAAAACTTCTTCCAGTTTGACTCTGGGAGATGTTTGGAACTCTGAAGTCTCTGTGCTGCTGAGTCTTTGCCATGGGCACTCTCTATCCCAGACAAAGCACGTAGTGATACCTAGCTTCTCACTTGCTCTTCCAGCTGGGCAGGAGGCATGTACCTTTGAACTGTTAAAACCCCATTTGGGTTGTTGGTGATCCAAAAGAATGTCCAACACCATGCTTCAGCTGATTTCAATATCAGTAGGAAACATTGGAAAGTGTGCTTTGTATGCTGGCTTCACTTAAGTTGATATTGATCTGAGACAAGTTGAAAAGTAAAAGACATAATAACGCAAATTGAAAATCAGAATTGAAGTGAAATGTATCCTCATGCTGTTCTTAATCTGTGTATTTTTAAATTCTGTTAGGATTCTTGGAAACTCATAGAATGACCTGACAGCAAAAGACTGGTTCTGTTTGAAGGTGTTAGAAATAATTTATGTATCTTACAGGTAGCTATACATTCAAGTTTCTTGCTATTCAACATAAAATTATTACATTGAGTTCTTTGCAGAGAGAACATTGTTACTTACAAGGTTATTACTTAGAGAACTTAATTTAAACTACTCCCAGATTATTGATGTTTGGTTTCATAGAGTTATATTTGGACAAAAACTGTCCTGTTGCATCTAGCTGGTAAACAAATAATTTTGCTTAGATCATCAATAAGCAATCAGCTAAGGACTTTTGAGGTTCTGAGGTATGAGTAATGTACAAGTGGTCTTGAATGTAATGTGGAGAACAGTTTATAGCTTCTCTGTTGAATAGCTCAGCGCCTAATAACAGGTATAGAAACCTACCAAGCAAGAATTTATAGAACTAGTATTTAGAATTTCAGAGACTCTTGACGGTATATGCTTAAAATGAATATGAAAGGTTGAACCAATAAACTACCAAGCATTTTGATCTTTGTACTGAATATTTAAGAATAATTTCCATTTTACTCAGTATGAGATATACTAGTACAAAAAAAAAAAAAAAAGCAATGTAGCTGTACAACCCACACCGAAGCTGGATGACTTTGAATAAAGCATCTGGCAGTGATAATGGTCTCTCCTTTAGAGGGGGGCTGCTTCCCTTAGATAGTAATTCAGACAGTTATTTCTGTCACAGCTAGCTGAATGGTGATATAATTTTCAGTGAATCTATTGTAATTCAAACAAGTCTATGTGTATCTAACAATTCAAGATGAAATGTGCATATCCGTTTTTGACATAAGGTCAAAAAAAGAAGATAAAGACATGAGGAGAGAGAAATACCTCAGATGTTAGATAGTACAGAAAATGTAATGAGCTGATAGCTTTAGGTTTTCTTCCATTTAATGTAAGCACCAACTGCTATGTTAAAGGAAGCATGTAGTGCATTTTCCTAAAAAATCTAACACATCATTTGAAGGAAAGATCTCTCTCTCTCTCTAAGACTGTGAAGCTACATTCCTTTGATTTGAAAGTTCTATTCAAAATGTACTTTGAAAATATTTTGCACAATTTTCTTTATGCTAAAAAGCATAAACTCTTTTTACTAACAAGCAGTTAGTATCTCTGTTTAATGAATTCTAGCCAATTAAAATTCAGTTCCTGAGTTAAAGAATTATTTCAAGTAATTGGACTGAATTTGTCTTTTTGCTATTTTCTTCGTTACTTCCTTCTACAGCATCTGTGGCATTTGTCTTACTACTGTGTTTGGGGGAAGTTCACTCCTGTAAAGTTAACTGTGGTCCCTCTCGTCTCTTGTGTGGTCTGTATATTGCACAAAGAGTCAGGTCATGCTTTATTTTTATCTACCTTTCTGAACTAGTTCACTCATCTCTTCTTGATTCATCTTAAAAATGGTAGTGTTCTTTTCCCACGTACCCCAAATATGTGTGTTGCATACTTAATTTCCTTTGACCTAATATGTGGCAGCCCTTTGAAAAGTATGCTTAGTAAAGTGAAAGGTTCTATCGCCTACAGTAAGGTTTTAAATGCTTCTCCCCCATCCCAGCCAAAACAAACAAACAAAAATGCAGCACACACACACACCCCCCGCCCCGACTCCCAGGTTTTCTGTTTTAAATTCAATGTAACTCCAGTAAGTGAAATTCAGACCCATGAACAGCTGAGACTTCTGGACAAGATAAATACTCGAAAACAAAGTGTGTGCATAAAATAAGTCACCAAATCAATCTGTCAGCATATAAATGTGACCTGACCTCTGAAGGGATCACCCTCCTTCTAGCCTGAGTGTCCATCATAGTGATGAACTTCTCATGATGGCAAAGGAGAGGAGCTACACTTATTTTTAGGATTATCCATAAAGGTTTCACTGGGCAGGAAAGCGTGACAGAAGTATCTCCCATGTTTACTGGGAGATCAGAGTATTTTTTTCTTGGAGCCTTCCATTCATTTGGAGAAATGCATGAAGTTGGTCCTATTTAACAACCTTAAAATCATTGTGATAGTTACCCTTGTTATTACACATGCAATTAGAAGGCTGCAGATACTAAGCTTGCTCTTGTTTTTCAGACATCTCTGTAGAGTCCAGTTGGGAAGTCTTACTTTTAATGCTGCAGTGGTTCGTACCTTTATTAGTCTCGCAAAATTACTTTTCCATGTGGTTGAGTAACAACTGAAAACTGTTAATGGTTTCCCTCTTTCTTTTCCTTTATTTCTCTGATGATACTAATGTAGGCATGTTATGTGCACAGTGAAATTTAAGCAGTGACTGTATGTGAAAGATTTTGGAACTGAAGCAGTTGGGGACAGGAGCACATGTTGCTATTCCTTTGCAAGTGTTCTTGGAATAGCTGTCAAGGACAAAGCACAGCTCCTTCTGGTGTCTGGCTTCTGTGGGGAAGATTTAATTTCAAGCATTCAAGAGTATGCTGCTTTAGTGAACAGTTCAGATTTTTACTGATGGCATTATCATTTGGTATGCATAAGTGGGATGTTATAAGTGGGATCACTGTTAAGTTTCCTTGCTGGCTCATGACCGGTTGTTGCTAAGAGATGTTCACACGTATTTGCTGTGTGAGGGAGTTCATCTCTGTTATGTAGATTTTGATAGCATGATCCAGAAAATATGAATATGCTAATGATTGAACAGTACTGAGTGGGGAAAAAACATGAAGCTAAAAGCTCTGGATATTTTTTTAGACTAATTTTATAATAATTTCATGTCGTAATTGCAGCCATTTTCTCAAATGTTTCTTTGGTCTTCTGAAGCAGAGCCTTCCAAACAATGAGTGAGGTGTTACCATACAAACCAGAAATTATTGCTGCATGAGAAGATGGCATCCAGAAGGGCTTGTGGTGTGACCTTTCAGCACTAGTGATGAACTGGGCCCTCACAACAGATAATGAATAGGTCCAGGAATTGTTAATACCTATGTGTTTTCGTAGCATGTTTCAGTGAGGGTAAGGTTTTTTATCAGGGGCACAATGTTTATCAATGGTAAAATCCATCTGAACCACCACCACTTTGGTGAGCATTCTGTATTGTTTTCCGTGTTACTGTGTTTCTTATCAGTGGGTAGCACTGGATGGTAGTAATATCTAACCAGAGAAAAAATAAGGATTACTAGGAAAAATTATGGCTCAGCAACTGTGTCGTTTTAATGGCATTTGAAATAGAAAGTGGGTAAAAGTGATAGTGGTGTCCTCCTTTCCAGGTTTTTCACTTGAAAAACAAAAGAGGTAAAACTGTGATGGTGTTACAAAAGAGTAAACTGCTTACTTTTTAAACTTTAAACTTATGGGGTGAATGTAGTGCAGCTGACATGAATTTCAAGAGGGATTTCTGTGTCCCTGTGAACAGATAATATTTTTCAATGCTTCTCAGCTCAAAGTTGAGTTTAAATAGTTTGAGTTGGAACAACTATTCCTGGGGAAAAAAAAAAAATTGTGATAATAATGATAACTCTTCATGGTGATAATTTTGTCATAATAAATAAAGATTTCACTTCTGATTGTTGAGGTACAGAAATATTGGTGTCCAAAGAATTAAAGAGGTTGCCTAATATTGAACTCATCTGATTTATGTATACCCTTTTTCTAGTTTTTTTTTCCTGAGTCATCGAAATACCTTTTCACTTCTCCTTTTCACTTGGAAATGCTTTCATGCTGTTTTTATCAATACAAATGCATTCAATTACAGCAGTCTAACAAAGCTCTGTAATTTGTCTACTAGTTTCAGGTAGAGAAAACAACATTTTCATCAAAGAAACAGTTTTTAGTTTTAGGCTTGTAAGCAGTCATCACAAACTGTACAGATTTTTTTTTTAATTAGGAGAAATTACCCTGGCTATGTGTCCTTAATTGTTCTCACAATGTGAGATAGATAATGAACAATTCAATACAGGCATAAAAATAACTTTACATTTCACTGGTTTGACATTGAAATGATCCTGAACTACTTTGTCTTTGGAAATTTTGTAAGTAAAAAAGGTCATGGAGGAGCTAGTCAATGAACAATGTGCAATAACTGCAGAAGGAACAGGGTGATGATTCACTTAGCTAGGAAAATATTCCAGCATAATTTTGAAGTTGGGTAGTGTTTTTAAAAATAAACTCACTTTTTCTGGGGGATAATTGTGCTGAAATTCCAAAAATTACATAATGGTTAGTGAAATTGTCTTATTTCTTGTGAAATTCTGTTAAGAGTAGAATTGGTTTTGGCTGCTAATTGCACAGTAGACCCATCAGTCCTGCATCACTTTGTTGCTTACCGATGGGGCCTGTCTGATAACATTGTGACTTGGTTTAAACTAACTGTAAAAGGGATACAGAAAACTATCTGAAGTGTATTTTGGTTCTATTGCACTTGGGAACTTAAACATCAGTTGATTTTGTGTTTATGAAAGATGGCTATCTTCTACAGCTGAGCTGTATGTTGGACAGTATATATTTACTGTGGTCTCATAGCTAGGATGGTGTAGGCCATTTGACTTTTAGATAGTCACTTAACTGTATGCTCACAAATCCTTGTGAGCAGAGTCAGAACAGGGCTTGTGGGCTTCAGTGCTGCAATCCTATGGTGATAACGACAATGTGTGATTTTTTTTTTAAGTGATTGTAAGTTAATAGTCACTGAGAATGAGGGAGCGTTCCTTCTACTTTGGTTAATGATACTGATTATAATCTTGTGGAGGGTCTTAAAAACTTGTGCTCTAGTTCTGTCCTAGTAATGATTTAAAGACATTTAAGCACTGAAGATAACTGGAACAGTTACCTTGATTCCCCTGATGTGCCAATCTTCAGTTTGGTTCCCTATGCAAGTGCCTACACAAGCCAACATCTATCAATTATTCAGTTACAAGCACCAGAAATACTGGTTGCCTCAAACTCCATTCCTGAGAGATGATGTGGTTTATTTGATAAATCTGTAGGCAGTGCACAGCACTGGGATTCTTCGGCTCCAGAATCTTGTCAGTAATGCAAGATGGGTGATAAGTAGTGAACAGATATTTGAGAGCAGTTAAAGGCCCAATTTCAAAGGCCGTCAAAGGCCCTTCAATAAAGATTTCTAGTAAAAAGTTCCCAGCATTCATCTCGGGGTGTTTGTGTAGCAGGTTTTGAATGATAGCTGGCATAGAATACTGTGGTAGACTGGATAAGAGTAGCATTTTTGTTTAGTAGTGAAGCTCTGCTAAGGTTTACCAACACAATAAAAAGTCCCTGTGAAATAAATACCGTTGAACTGGTATTAAAAAAAGAAAGCAGTTGTCATCGTTCTGCACTGAAAGTACTAAAGAAAAATCTGTTCTGTAAAACCTTAACCATATTTGTGCAGCGTTTTAATTTTCCATTTTTTCCCTAAGAGGAGAGACATCAAATGGGGGCTCTCACTGCAGTTCTGTTTTAATATGCAGTGTGCTCCTATCTAGCAGATTCCTAAGCCTGGTGTCTATTTATGGTTCAGAAATTCATAACCACAAGATGCATTTATTCCTTTTCTTAAATATTTTCTTACAGGTACTAATATGGTTTAGTATTTCTGCCCCAAGTAACCAGATATATAGATATGAGAAAAATAGCTGAAGTAGTACACCTCAGACAGTTTAACAGAAATGTGAGAATTCAAGCAAGTGTTTTTTTTTCAGTGGCAGCTCTATCTATGCTTAATACTGCATTTGGAATCTCACCAATATTACAGTAGAGATCAATTTCTGTCAGCATGGAAATGCCTTACATTAGAAGGCCTATGGGCCAACTGTATTTTTGCATTTGTGCTTTGAAGTGCCTTGCTGTACATGCTTGTGCTTGAATCAGTTCAGTTCAGGTCTGGTTGCATATTCTTTCCCCAGCCTCTCACTTTTCTGCTAGACTGTTAAAAGCAACTGTCCAAAAGCTAGTCCAGAGCTGGAAACATCCATCACCAAGATTAAATTATGCCCTTGATAACTTCAACTCCAAATCACCAGTGTGTGTATCTTCCCAAAAGCTTATCTCGAGTTTTCATACCTTTGCCCCCAAATGTTACAAGTGTCCACTTTATATCCATTTTATATCCAATATGCATTTTGGATCACTCCATCACCAAGGGTTCCTGTTTTCTTTCACAATGTGGATTTTTCGGTGGGGTTTTTTTTTTTCTTTCCCCCTTCTCCTTTAAGCATATTGAAGCAACATTGAAAGCAGCTTATGGCATTAGATTTTTTTAAGCTGCTTTAATGCCTTAGATAATGTTAATGTTTATGTTATTTCCCTTGTCCTGTGAAATAAAACACTCTTCTCATCCTATGCTTCGTCAAGAGCATAGTTTGGAAGTGAAAACTAAGAGTGCCTGCTAATGGATAGAAATACTTAGACAAAGCCATTTTAGGTTTTTAAAAATTATTTTTATTAGTGTATTATCTTTTTCCTGAAGAGCATACACCGTGTTCATGTATTTAATTGGTCTTTATTTTATTGTCAACCTCAGATCTCCTGGATAAATATACTGAGTTCCCCCATATTAGCAAATAAGGACTGTCTGTAATGGATTTTTAAGGAACAGCTTAAGGTGTAATAACGTTCTCTTCTCATCAAAAAGTTGGTTCTAAATAAAAAGTAATTATTGTAGTGGTTGATTTGTATCAGAAATCAAGAAGTATGTACATAGAAAAAATATTTTGTGGTCACTTGATTTTTTTTATTAAATGTAATCTGTCTTATTTCTAAATTAAAAAAAGGCTTAAATTATTTTTGCTGCTAGTAAAAAACTTCTGTGTGCATCTACTTATCTAATACAGAACAAAATTAAGTGGAAAAAAACAGAACTAAAGAAGAAGGGCCCAAGGTGCTACTGGAAATGAGAAAAAAGGCAGAACTCTGTGGGTTGGGAGGGGTGTGTGGAGCAGGGGTAAAGCTCCGCTGGAAAACAAAATGTAAAACTTCAGATTGCCTTAAGCTTTGCCGCATCAAAAGCCAATACTGTGGGCCTGAACTCCAGCAGAGAGTGAAGTGGGTCTGCAAGCCACATACAAACCTCTGAGTCCTCTGTCATTTTGTGTGGCAGGTAAGAAATAACAAGAACTATTTATAGCGCTTTGAGATCTGGAGATAATATTTAGGACCTGACGAACTAACGATACAAATCCTACTAGATCATAATTGTGGCAGCAATTAATTTCATATTCTTGTACTGGGAGAAAGAAAATAGGTAACTGAGATTGCAAAGTAGAAAAAGCTAATTGCTTAATTCTTGTGCTAGATCATTGAGGCTCTCCCAAAATAAAAAGATGGAATGTAAGTCATTGTGACTCATCCAGTTTTAAATCATGTCACCATTCTTGCAAAGAAAGATATTTCCCTATTGTCTTAAAACTTTCAACTGCGGCCATGTTACCTAGCCATTTCTGTCTTCAAAGCATTGTGTAAATGGAGAATTTATGCTTGTTTACAAACTATTTATTCTCTTTTAGTTCAACTGCATTAATCTCTAAAAAAATAATAAAAGAAATCAGCAAATAAGCAAATGGTGTCTAGACTACTAAGGTGAAGAAGTCACTACAAGATATCCTGTCGGACTAGAATTCAGAAGTTCATGATGTATGGTTGCATGTTCATTTCTCTTCCACTTTAAATGAGAAAATGATGTAGAAAAGCATTATTTATACTTTATTCTCCATGAATAAAAGAGTTTCTAGACCATCTACAGCATTTTTCTTAACCAAATCCTAAACTGACCTGAGAGTCATTAGGATTTAGATCATGTTGCTCCATCTCTGATTGACTTTCTAATAAGAGGTTCCAGAATTGAAGTGAATTGCACATAGAATTTATATTTCTTCATCACTAGGAAGCAAGAGAATTATCTAAGTGTTGGTAAAATAAGGTAGTCTGCTTGAGGCAAAAATATGGTTCTAATTCTGTCCAGAATGCTATTCAGCACATTTCAGCTGTTGGTATGTCTCTTGCTGTATCACAGGATTCATGTAAAATGGTTTGTGTGGTACGATGTACATGGTGATGTACAGGCTGACACCTTCAAGTTTTCATATTAATACAAACAAAACACTTTTCTAGGATACAATAAGGAGCAGCAATAGCAGTCTTCTGAATATCTGACTGAGAAGACTTGTAGTTCCAGTTTTATATTTGCCGAGTTCTATAACTTCTTGAGTAAATAAAAGTTGCTTTCTTGTGAAATAACAGCATGTCCTTTCTGCCATTTTGTGATATTGGGAGCACTCTGTTTTGCTCTTACTGCTTTCTGGAAGTTGAGGGCATTACTAAGTATAGTAGCTATACTCCTGTTGCTATAATCCCATGAGCAACTCCTGTTTGAATTTTTATAGTTAATGAATGAATAAATAAAAGATAATGAAGTGAAGATATTTAAAAAAAAAAAAAGGATAAAGTGAATGGAGAATAAAATCACTAAACTCTAAATAAAGTGTCCTAAATTTCGAATAATCCCTTGTCTTTTTAGCAGACCAGTGGCAACTCCAAGACTTGGTAAATTGCTCCTCCTTTCCTCTTTTCATTATCTTCAATATGTGCAATGGGAAGACTTCTAATTCATTGGGTTTCAGATACATAAATACCTACAAGTCCAGTTAGGTCACAGCCAAATAATGAAGGTGATCCACAGGAAACTGGCATTAGCTTAATTCTGATCAGGATCAGAAGCAGCAGCTGTTTTTAAGGTAGCACTTGCACATTCACATTTCAGTAAGCCTCTGATCTCTTTAAGATAACTGAAATTTGGAAACTTTGTATCTTCTGTGACTTTGCGTATCAGATCCGTAGGCAAAACTACTGTAATATCTAGCTTTTATAGCTTTCACACATTGGTATAGTAGTGAATACCAGGCAACTAAGTACTGATATTATGAAACTTTGCCTTTTATTACTAATTGAGACAAGAACAGAACTTCTGCTGAAAATGACTAGATTCCTTGATTGGTGGTGTACTTTGTCTTCTGTGGTCATTTTTGACCTGACTGTGTCTGCAATAACATTTTCCAGTTCTGTGTGTTTTGGCACTTCCAAGGAGTACAGATGGATTTCTTTGGCACCTGTTGTTATTCATTTTGCCTCAGCAACACCTGAAAGGACTGATGTAATCTACTTGAAAAAAAAGTAATGATTGTGTTTTTCATCACTTAGCTAGTCTTTCATTGCCACCCAAATGTAACAAAGGCTGTGGTACCAGCATGGCACTGCTGATGCAGGGAAGAGCTTTTCATCTGAGGATGAACTTCTGCATGATATTGCAAACATACTCTTTAATATGTAATGGAAGATTTCAAATTTCAGTTAACAGCAGACCCAAATGTTAACTCAGAGAAAGGGCTGCTCTCTCTCAACCCTGCAAGGCTGGCTATTACTTCTCTTTTAAGCATTTCAATAAGGAACCCACCACTTAGGAGTGGTCTGCAGGTTTTATTTTCCCTGGCTTAAAGACACAGAGGCTGAATTGTTCCTGTCTGATCACATAAATTCAGTCCTAAATTTTTCTGGTATCTTCTGAAATGTGTACATCTTGCAGACCCAGTTTGATACTGTATTATGGAAGAATTTTTAATTCTCGAGGTGACCAGGAGTGTAACTAATGAATCATTTACTATTGTTCTAAGGATATCTTCTACTACAGAGATTTTTCTGGATCTGCTTTTCTTTCTTTCCCCCTTTTTTCACTTTTTCATAGCAATTACTTGGTATCTGCAACTTGCTTGGGAGCTGCTGACTTGAGAGCTGGTATGGTGGTCCCTCTTGTTGTTTTAATGTCATAGCAGCAAAAGCATTTATAGATTTCTGCCTTTAGTATGCCCTTTAATTCCAGTTTTGTTAGCCCCTGTCTCAATTTCAGCTAGGATCCCATTTGGTACATTTCCAGCCTAATTAACCATGTTTTCTTCTCTAAGGTTAAATGTCTTGCAAATCCAGGCTTGCTATAGTAAGAGAAAGAACAGTCATCTTAAACAGCTATTTGCATGAAAGTTATCAGTGTAATTTTTAAGTTTATTAGAGGATGTTTGAGGTTGATCCTCACAGTAACACTGGACATAAAAACCATCCTGGAGAATGAGTTTGTTGTCCTTCAGCTGCCTTTTATTTCAGAGACATCTGTCACATGCAGGACATTAAAAATAACCTAGCAGTTAATAACCATCTCAAAATAACAGCCGACAAAGTATTTAGAAAAAAAGGAAATGAGAACTAAAATTATATTCTGAAAAGGGTCACTTAATTACTGATTTATCTTAACTTCTGGAATTGATTTCTGCTTGGCTGCTTAAATTTGCTATGTGTTAACCTATATCTGTTTTAGCCAGAGGCAGTATGTCTAAGACTAAATGTACATTTGTCAGTTATATCTTGCTGTCTGAAGAGAACCATGGCCCTGCAAAATGTTGATTATGTTCTAGTGTGCCATCAGGCACAATTTTTCAGTACATACTATGTTTTAAAATGCCATTAAGAATATTTCTTATATACTATACATTTTTGTGACTACTGTATTTCTGCAAATCACGGTAAACTTGAGTATTTCGGATGAGCTATAATTGTTGCGTGTAATGACAGAACTGTAAACCAGTTGGAATGATGTTTAGTTCTAACATGCTTTTCCATTTTTTGCTTGAAAATGCCCATAGAAAAGACCCACAACTTAGAAATAATTAAGAAAGATAGTTTACCTCTATCTGAATAAACTATGAGCAAACTTTGAAGGATCAGCATCAATTTTATTGCAGGACCTACACAAGCTTGAGTTCGTAGTGTAAATAACTGCATTGTAGCCATAGCTGTATTTAAACCTGTGCTTTTTGAAGTGCTTCCTGTTCCTGGGGTAAGAGATATTAAACAGAAGTATGAGAAAAAGTCTAACCAGATTTAAAATTCAGTGACCTCTTTGTTCACTTGAGCTAATACTTTAGGATTGAGGAGGCTCTAATCTTTGTATTTGTCTTGTTGTTATATAGAACCATAGATTGGTTTGCGTTGGAAGTGACCTTAAAGACCATCTAGTTCCAACCCTCTGCTATGGGCAGGGACACCCCCGACTAGCCCAGGTTGCCCAAAAGCCCCATCCAGCCTGGCCTTGATCACTGACAGGGAGGAGGTAGCCAGAGCCTCTCTGGGCAGCCAGTGCCAGGCTCTCACCACTCTCAGAGTTGAAGAATATTCTTCCTGATACCTAATCTAAATCTATCCTCTTCCAATGTAAAGCAGCTAGCCCTCATCTTATCTTGAAAAAAACACATTATTTGAATAAGCAGAGGTACAAAATGTATTTATCAGCTGCATTTTTGTAATTTAGACAGCCACCCTGTAAATGCTGCTGCTGGGGGGTGTGGGTGTGTGTACACCGTGTGCCAGTCTCAGAGGACAAACTGCTAAGGTGGAAAATACTCTCTATATATACTTCTGTTAGTACCTTAAGAATTGTTGGAGTAGTAAAGCTCAGATCATGATCATGTTTAAATACTAGACTGGAATGCTAACTTTAACTTGTTATTGGACTTCTCAGCTCATATAACAGTTGCATGGCTCATGCACTGAGATGCATGTTTTTATGGCCTTTGTTAGGGGGACTAAAGTAATGAGACAAAAGCAGAAGGATAGAAGTGCAGTTTAGCTGTTTCCTTTGCCAATAATCAAAAAGCAAATGAGTCTTGGATGCCATGTGATAATCAGTATTGTACGCACTGTGAATTATAGCAACAGATCCTTTCAGATTGTTGGTTATGAGGGTTGAAGACACAAATTTGCTAAAATAAACTGAAATTTTCAGCAGTCTGAGTGATAATATCCTTCTTCCAGTCATAGATTTTTCATTTTGTGTCATGTCCAACTTGGACTGATTAAAAAAAAAAAAAAGAGTCACTATTGATTGATGATATCCATCACTTGGTAAGTGCAAAGCGCACAGTCTGCCATGCTCTGTGTCCTACTTTGTCCCTAGAAAATTAAATGGTCTCATCAAAGGCCACATACCTATTGAGTTACTGTCTGCTTATTAACACATTGAAATAAGTAGTTGTTAAATACTGTTCCAAATCTCGATTCCAGTTTAATTTGAAAGCATTTGAGAGTAAGATTTAGTGCAGTTATTACATATGAATGCTGTCCATCAGTCATTTGCTGTGGAGACTAATGGAATGTGAATGTGACTTAGGAAATTGCTTGCTGGTGTCATAAGATGTAATTAGCTGGCAGAATGGGGCAAGGTAAGACCAACAAGCTTGCATAACAACTGGAGAGCCAGGATAATATGTCATGCTGCTGCACTTCAGTCTTCAAAAGTTCTGTTCGTTTTTACCTGTTTCATGTGAAAGGTGCCTGACTTAGAACTGCAAAGAATGGCAGCTGTTTGACCACAAAATTTATATTGCAAAGAGAATTGCAACATAACCTGTCCTTTATGAGAAGGTGTGACTTTGCATGACAAGCTGTACCATAAAGGTATCTATCTCCTGAGGTTCTATAAAGATTTCCTTGTCCCTCTGGCTCTTGACCTTTCCACTGAGGTTTGCAGTAAAAGTGCATATTGTTCTCTGTGGTCTAGTCTGATTAACTATGGAGGTTTATTAAATATCTCTAGCTCCTTCATAGGTGACTGATGATGCTAACTGGCTTTATGCTGATGACCAAAAGGTTTGAGTCTCTACTAGTTTCAAGTGTGTCCTTCAAATAACTATGGAAGTTTTTTATTATGAAAGTTGTGGAGTGGCCATATACCTAAACTTACAAACAGTCAAACATAGAAGTTGCGCTATGACCTTTCTCTTTCCCCTTTCTTTTTCTATTATGGTAGTCTAAACATTCTCTAAATACATAGGAGTTTTTATAAGGTTTCTCACATAGAGCCTGTGTTCTTTCATTTGCTAACTGTTCCCGTCACCTATCAGTTTTGGAAGATTTCTCTGTGTTTCCTCTATCATGGAATATCCTGAGTTGGAACGGACCCATAAGGATCACAGAGTCCAACTCCTGGCTCCACACAGGACCAGCTAAGCCAGACCATGTATCTGAGTGCATCATTGGGCAATGAGATATTATTATACTTAACGTGTAAAGCTGGAATTATTTTAAAGAAATAAGCAGTAGGGAGATCAGCTGAGGTGCTTCAAAATGCATATTTTTCTTTAATCGTGTTCCCTGGTTTTTAATGAGCTGTATTTCAGTATGCTCTGGTTTTAAGTGCTGAGGATTAGTTTTGAGGTTATGGAGTTTTGTCGTATGGGAAGGCTTGCTCTTTATAAATTCATTTTGTTTTATCTCAAGGAGTAAAATTATTCTCTTTGGAGCTGTATAATCTGAAAGTTTAAGTATGGTATTGATAAGTTTTAAATAGTTAGAAGGATTATTCCATGTCCCAAATATTGCTTTGATATTTCTGCCAGTGGATCAAAGACAGGTAAGTTACAGAAAAAAATATACTGCCTATCTGGAGCTATATATGTTGCTTTTAATGTTGTTCTAATATCCCTTAAAAGAATTTAAAATGCTTGTGTTCCTGATTTTTAGTTTAGACAATATTCATAGAGGAAAATAAGATGACTTCTCTGTTTTGAAAATAAATCTCTGAAGAACCACAAAATGATACAAATGTAATGATAACAGTGCCTATTAATACGTGCTCTGATTTAAGTTTTCTAATCCCAAAGTTGCAGTAGATTAACAAATGCTGCTGATAGGTTATGACTAACACAATAAATTTGTCACAAAAAGTCCAGATTCTCAGTCTTATAATTTTAAAAACTTTTCCTGTTGTTCATTTGACATAAAATGCTATAAGACAGCAGCATCTCTTTTATATAACTATGAAATATTGGTAGAGGTTTTCAGAAAACAAGGATTTAAATTTCTCGGTAGTCTTTCTGTGAAATCTCTCCAAGGTCTCATTATTTTCAGTGATCTTGCAGTCTCACTTGCTTAGCCTTCAATTTAAGTCACTTATTGTACACATCACCGTTCATATTTGGTCTTTTAATTAAAGAGGTAGTGTATTTCACTATACTTTAGTGAATCACCTCTTAATGATACAATCTTCCAACTTAAAAGAACAATTATCTACATTTTTATGGATATTTTATTTCAGTATACCAAAGAACGTTCTGGTATTTGTAATGTTTCTCAAAGATCCAATTTGACTTAGCAGGAAATTCACCAAAATATAAGATTAAAATATAATAATTATTGAATATGGTAAACCTGCATAGATTTGGCGAAGTCAAAGTGTTGCCTTAAGAAGAAAACGATACTATGGATGTTTGAATTATTACCAACTTAATAGTAATGGAAAATATTTCAATGGAAGTTTGCTTATAACTTAATAGTTTTTATACATATAATGCATCACTGAATGAGTAGCATATGTCCATTCTATAATGAATCTGATGAGAATGATTCATTGAACAGGTCAAGTTACTGTAGACAGTATAGGTTTCACACCTTTATTTCTAGCACTTGTAACTGCTAGCAGAAACTATTAAAAAAGGGTGTAAGGCTTTTTTTCTGCCTATAGTTGTGAGAGAAACCTTGATTAAACTAAAAATTTATTCAATAAAACCTCTTTGTATGTGTTAAGATCCTGGTATGATGCATTACTCTGATGCAGTTCTTATCCAGTAATGCCTCTGTTACTTATATGTTGGTCAAAATATACTGGCACTGTGCAGGGCTTTCAGAAACAGTGTAACACAGTATGGCTCAAATTCACCCAGACTAAATGTCACCTAATTCTAAGTCCTTTTGTCTAGTGTTTCCTGCTGGCTACATGCCTTTGGATGTCCAGAGCCAACCAGTAAGCAGGCCCATTGTGGAATTATGAGGGATCAAAACTGTGTGAATATGAGCCATTGCTATGCTCTCCTGTCTGTGTGGTTTGTTGTTGGGTTGATTTAATATATTTTTTTCCCTTTTGGATGAACCAAACAGTATAGGTCTTAATTGCCATATTTGTAAACTACAGACTGTAGCGCCCCAGTGAAAATGTTAGAGAGTCTTACAGTGTTATTTCAACCACCATTCCAAGGGTTAGCTGCTCCATCAGCACCTGAGGATGTACTTTTATGTTTCCTGCCTTGGGAATGGGGAGAAAGATTTCCTGATACACTTTCAGTGGACTGCAGTGTTAGGAAGGACAGTGTACATGTGTGTGTTGAAATATTATATGCAGGTATGCTCTGTGAATAGTGAATTGTAAGATTGCTTTAGAATTTCATCTTTTGGAAAAAAAAAATCTTTTTTTTATCATCCTCTGTGATTCTTTGCTTAAGTGTCAGATAAATTACAAGACAGGTCTTTCTTCATATTTTATTATAAGGTGCAAGTAGTTTGCAGAAATAGTTTTACTGTGGATAGGTTTGTTTTGTTTTGTTTTTTTTTCTGTTTTCTGTTGTTGCATATAGATATTATTATTTTTTACTATTGTTGGGGAGGGGGGACAAATTTGTCTTTTTGTTTTTTAGGGGACTTTTTTGTTGTTTTTGTTGCTATGCCAATGAGGGGAATAATACCATAATCCTGTATTTTAAATATAATGCCTTGGTGCACACTGTGCTTTAGTCTAGGATATAATTTGTGCAGTTTTTCTGCTGTGGATGGGACACCCTGCCTTGCTGACCTGAGTGAATTTAAGCACCTACAGTTCCTTCCTCTAGGTGTGTAATAGTATTTAGGGATGAGGTGTTCCTCAAGCTTTCTCATGAATTGAAACAAATCCATTAAAATGTGTTATTTCTAAGGCATTTGCATTTATCTTATCTGATGTCTTATTATATCCAAATGACTATCAGAGACTTTCCTGATCGTAGATGCAGATATTTCCAGTTGGTATTAGAGTACAGTGATTCCCACAAGTCTTTTGAGTCCTAAGAAATAGCACTTCTTATTCTTTCTGTATGATTTTTTGTTGTTGTTGTTGATTTTCTGTATTAACCCAAATAAGATCTATAACTTTGGTTGGTTCAAAACCAACCAAATCTAACAGTTCTGATTTTGTTGCAAAGCAATTCAACTTCCTGTTGCCTCAAGCATTCTGGATGAAGGAACTATTTTCTCAAATATATTTGTTGAATTAAACTGTATAAGTGTGCTGGAATTCACAAATTTATGCACATGTGCTCTAAAATTATTATTTTTTTTTTATAAAAGCTTATCAACAGGAAGGGAAAAAAAGGATTGTCTTCTACATGTATCTGAACACAGTATTTTGTTTTAAAGGTTTTTTTTCTCTGTTTCTTTGAAAGGCATCTTTTGCCTTTCTTTTAAGTAGGTCAGCAACCTAATAGTTTGTAATTGACCAAAGCACAAGATGTATTGTTCCAAAATCTATCCAACTTAAAATACATAAAAATATCTCTTGAACTGTAGTCAACTTCAGAAAAGTAGCTCCCATGAAAAAGATATAGCCCAACACTTTGAACTTAAGGAAAGATGGGTTCCACATCGAGATTCACATGTTTTGAGTGAAGCTTACTCTTATATTTCTGTGGTGATGTCAATTCAGACTAGAAGACAAAAATGTATAGCATGGTGTACTATATTCTTCAAATGTGATTTACTATTATCTTTTTCAGAATGTTGTTATGAGTTGGAAAATGACAGACATACTCATCTAATTTTGAAGGTAGAATGTGTAAATGCATGCTTTATTAGAAGATTACAGCCATGGGAGTTAATTCTGCTATAGGTATATATTGCTTTTTAAAAGTTTTTGCAAGAATATTTGTATATGAAAGATGAATGTTTGCATAATACGTGATAGGTTGAATCTTTTGTGAGAGTACTGGTTTCATGTTTATTATTTTTCTGGTGATGCTGAGGGACTACCAGGCCAAAGTAATTTTCTAGCTGTCTATAATAATGGTTCAGTTTTGTTTCTGTGGAATGTAGTCAATCTATATTCAGATTAAAAAATTGCTCCAGTTTGGAAGGCCTTGTGTGTTGGAGACCTGTGTGGTATGTCTTTATTTTATAGGGAAACTTGGCATATTCTCCTACTTGTTCACAGATTCGGAGACATAAAATTGTTTGCTTCTTTTCCTTTAGCTTTATTATAGACTAGAGAAAATAGAAAAAACATTGGTTTATTGAGAGGACTACAAGGAGACTACATCTGAAATTCCATTAGCAACACAAGCCAATGAAATACAATCTTTTTTCCTATTAATTACTAAAATGAACCCAGAAATATATGAACTCGACATATAAGTGGACCAGCTCATTAGCTTTGTGCTAAATGGAGACAGAATGAAAGAATGTTTGAGTTAATTTGCCTACTTTATAAAGCAATCATCAGCTGCTGCATATTCTACTGTTGATTTTAACAAGAATTCATGGAAAAATGGAGAAAGGGAGCACCATCCAGGACAAGGAGTGATGTTTTAACACCTGATTGGACCTTCTGAGGTCCCTGCCAGTCTGAATGATTCTGTTAAAGATTTTGGGGAAGTTGGGATGTAAAGTTGGTTTTGATATGTCTTTAAGACAGTATTCAAATTTTAAGAGAAAAATAAAATGTAAATCTTTGCTGACTTAAAAAAAAGAGTGCTTTTTGAACAAATTAATTAGATAAATACTTAACAGAGAGTAGTGAAACCGGAAGGTCATCAGAAAAAAATCACTAACCTCTGCTTCCTCTTCTTTCTGCCAAATACGTCTATTTTGGGATTAGCTGCAACATATACCATATTCAAGAAACAAAAATTGAGTTGGAAGACTACTTGCTCTTTTATATAAAAATATTTTATCCATTCACATTCAGTCAGTAGACTTGCATTTTTGCTTACCAGATTAACCTGTTTGTAAGAAATAAAAGCACAGATGGCTTGGAGCATAATCATAGAATACCAGGTTGGAAGGGACCTCAAGGATCATCTGGTCCAATATTTTGTGGAGAAAGTACAGTCTAGACAAGATGGCTCAACACTCCATGTCAATGAATCATAAAAGTATCTAATATTGGTGAATTGACCACTTACCTGGGGAGATTATTCCAACATCCAATTCGTCTTATTGTGATTTTCCTTTGGTGTCCAATGGGAATCTCCCCAGGAGTAACTTGTACCCATTACACCTCTCCTTTTCCATGTGATTCCTGGTAAGAACAGTCTCCATCTTCTAGGTAGACACTCTTTAAATACTGGGACACAATGATAAGGTCTCCTCTAAGCTTTCTTTTCTCAAGGTTGAACAAAAACCAGCTCCCTCAACCTTCCCTCATGCAGCAGGCTTCCCAGTCCTTTGATCAGCTCCTGTGGCCTTTTCTCTGGACCTTCTCCAGCTTGTTGTTCTGTACACTGGGGACCAAAACCAAACATGGTACTGCAGGTGTGGCCTGACAAGCACCAAATAGAGCAGGATAATGACTTCTTTCTCTCTGCTGCTGCTGATGCCTTTGATGATACAATCCAGTGTCCGATTGGAGTTCTTTGCTGCAGCAGCATTCACTCATATTCAGCTGCTTGTCCACCAGGACAGACCTGTTCTGCAGCACAGACTGCGGCCACCTATCTAGGTGGCCGCAGTCTGTGCTGCACTCCTGGATTATGTGTTCCCAGATGCTTGTCCTTGCTAAACTTCATAAAATTTGGTTGGTAGGGTTACTGGGAGCCATGACCTTGTACTGGGAACACTTAGTTCCAATGCAGTCTGTGTGACCATGGGTGTCTTAGGAGCAAAGACTGTAGGACTTCTGAGAAGATAAACAGCTGAAGCAATAGAAGACAAAAGATGCTTGTTTTGTGGAGAAAGTTCAGAAAACACAAGATAATTTACCTAAATATTTATGATGGAATAAGTGTTTTATATAAAATATCTCTAATCAGAAATGTCTGTAAAAAGGGGTTCTCCCGATCTTCTGAGGCTATCATTGGTAAGATTCTAGGTAAGAGAATTACTTTGCATGCAGCATATAAAAAAATTGTGAGGCATAGTTTCTCAAAATTAATTTTTTATGTACTGCTAAGGAAGTTTGATTCCTGGATTCCACTCTTTTGGTTCTAAGAAGAATACAGTATATGCTGACTTACTACTTTGTGAATATTTATGCTTAACCAGAGGCTTCATGAATATTCTGATAGTCAGTGTTTTAAAGTAGCTGATGTTTCTTTTTCTCTAGTGCTTAGGCCCTTCAGCCTGGCTGATGGCATGGAAATGGGGAAGTCATACGAGAAGCAAGTGAAAGAGCTATTATATTGCAGATGATCATGTTATGAAAAATTTAACTATGGCTTATCAAAAATTCAATTCAGTTTGATGAATGAACTGTGCAAATCTAAAATGAATTCTTTGCTTTGATTAAATAAAATGTAGGGACTAAAGAATTCATTCCAGCACTGTAGAATAAAGTGCTTTTGGATTGCCATAATAACCTCTGAGCTCTCAGTTTTCTGATGTAACTGTATGGAGCTCATGCACGTTCTGCCTCTTTCTTACATCAGAGCCACCTAAATGAGAGCTGAAGTACTGCCAGTAGAGGTCATTGTTATCGGTCTTGTTTCCAGAGGATCCAAAAGGCAATATGTAAAATGTTTAAATTACATCACTTGGGGAGGGGGTATTACATATAACTTAAAAATATTTTAGTTCTGAAATATGTTAATGAATTCAGTAATTTAAAATTCAAGAATCCACAACACAATTATTTCTATACTGCTGCATGTGTATTTACTGTTATGTTATCAGATTGCTAATTTAAGTGGAATTAATTTCATGACAGTGGTGCACTAATAGTGTATCAAGTGCAGAACACAACTTTTAGAGCTTAACAGTGCCTTGGAAATATAAAGCTGATTATATGGGTACTTTAAAAGGCTAATTGCTTTGAATTGAACGTAAACATAGACATTTTGAAAGTGTTGTGTTTAACGATTTTAGCATTAATTTCAATTTAGCATATAAACCTTGAAAAATAAATAAACTATCAAATATTTTCAGTATGATTTGTATGGATTGATTTGATGTTCTCTGTTGAGCTCTTAGTATATGAACTTCCATATTAAAAACAGCAGAACCACAACTATTTGTATTCTTTGTATTCTTCACAAAAAGTCACGAAAATGAGATGAGGTTTTCTCTCACTCCTTCTATGTGTATTTTTCATAGACCACAGTGTTTTTGAATACTGCTGAGACCTAAACCTCTGTTATCCATAGGCTTATTAGATAACTGTTCTGCAGGAAATACTAATAAAGACTGAAGCACTGACTTTTTGGAATTGGGGACAAGACTGTTGTCTGGCATGTTTTATCACTACAGCAGTGTTAAGAAGCTAACATACACAGTAGCTTTAAAAGGGCATAGCAGATTATATTAATGGTAATGTTTTAAGAACATGTGATTCAGGCTATTGAAAGAACAGGAAACTTTGGTCTCTCTCAGAGAGCACTTGCAGTACCTTCTCCAACTTCATGAATGATGCAGTGCTGAACTTGTCAGATACGTCTAGTTACCTTTTCCATACATTTAGTAGTTAACTGAAATTATGTTTTTGCATTTTGGTTTTGTTCTTATAGTGAAAGTAAAAGGAAGGAAAACTATGTTGCAGCACTTTTCCATGCTGTACTGCAAGGCAGGCTTTTGAATTTTTAGTGGCCTAGGATTCTGGTCACCTTAGGAGGATAATATGTATTAATTGCCAATTTACTAAGCACTCTGCTATACTCCAATTTATATCAAGTAGTTCAGTATTCTAGGTTGTCCCACTTAGTCCTGCTATCAGCAGAACTCTATTTTTTTGTCCATGGAGGCAAATGAGTTTCCCAAATGAGTACAGGGAACCCTGGCATAGAACAATGTACTGAAGTATAATCTCTGAATTATTAATATATTACTGCACTTGGGGAAAAATTAATTTCATCAATAAATCACTGTAGATAGTTATGCTGGGGCAGAAGAAAAATATACATCAGCACTTGGGCAGGGATAACATTCAGGGCTTACAGAGGAAGCTTGCTCCTGGGAAATAGCAGTATCTGGGGAATGAAATGGGATCAAAAAGGTGAATCAAAGTGTCTTCAGTAGTCTGGACGCAAAGTTTAGGATTATGGAACAGACAAGCATTGGAAATCTAATGAGAAATAGCCATTGCTGGATGAGAAATGATTATAACAGCTGAGTTTAAAAAATCAGCAATTTTATTTGAATTAATAATATACATTATTCTGTATATTATATATGTTATTATATATATAAAGTATATATATCCTCCACATTGCTTTACCTGTTGACATGTGATTAATGAAAATTTTATTTTTAGTAAGGACTTCTATTGATTGCTGTAATTACAGTATACATGTATAGTCCACCAGGATTTAATTACTTTCACCAGATTTCCTGCTGAATGTTTCTTGCAATTAGATCTTGGTTGTACCTTCAATACCGCTGATCTTTGTTGTGCTTGCCAGCAGTTTGTTGTGCCCCCCAAAGACATAATTTGAGACTTCTGATCTAAATTGAATCCTTAATAGCTTGTCACACTTGCTATAAATATATCTGCTTAAAGGCCAGCTAATATAGTTAATTAATTAGGAAATAGTTTTAGTATGATTGCACTCCCTTGTTCTATTAATTGGTCATCACTGACAGAACTGAATCAATTTTTTTATAGTCCTTAAAATAATATCCTTTTTCTCCTTTTCTCTCCCCTTCTTCATCTACATCAGCTACCCTTTCACAAGTTAGAGGCAATGGAGGTGATTAAACTTTGTGACATGCTGGTAGAACAGGGGTTTGTTTTGTGTTAGTTTTTGAGACCTCAGTTTGCAGCCATTGCTTTTCAACTGCTGGCTTCTTGAGAACTTCTTTCTCCTTCATCGTACTCTCCTGTGTTTGCAATTTTGCTTACAATTAAACTTTTTTTTCCTTGCGCCAAACCTGTGTGTCCCTTCTGTTCAGGTGGTCCTGCCCGTGTGATTTCCTTTTTGAAGTTTGTGGTCATCCCAGGAGAGGCCATGGGATGGTCTGCTGTTGACCTCCTTCTCTTGAGCTATGCCTAAAATTTAACAGATTAATTTTACAATATTCACCAGCTTGTAGACTGTCAAAATATGGCCAAAAAAAAAAAATCATCTGACTGGATGCTGTGCTGCCATCTCAAGATTCAAGCAAAACACACCATCACTTGCCCACCTGAAGTGGGCTGTGTCGTGTTGGTGTTCTAGAAGTGGATGCAGCAGCCTAGTTACAGGCTGAGGAGCAATATAGTTACCAGGCTGTGTGTCTTTGTGCCCAGCAGTTACACCAGTGTTTACAGTTGTTAGAATATGTATACTTCAGGACAAGAACTGCGTTGAAATCTGCATGTACACAGATACTTGGACTTGTCTATGTGAATGTGACATTTTTTATGGCAGATAGGGGTGCAGAATGAAGCAAAAGGAAAATTCTCTCCTAGAAGTTCAGATTATTTTTGTCACAGCTTGTTAATAAAGGCAATCAACAATAAAATAATGAATACAGGTAGCAGTCTGCATGCATCTTCAGACCTGAAAGTAAATGAGGTTTTTGATATTTAAGAATAAAGGGGTTATTTTGACTCTCACTTGATTCTGATCCCCTTGATGTTTCTAGAGGGAGTCCTTGTATTGCCAGAATCATTCTCCTCATGCTCTGCTTATTTGAATTTATCTTAAATTAAGGTAATTAATGCTAGTAAAAGATGTATTCCAGGGGGTGGGAAAGTGAAGGTGACCCACTTCTAGGAAGAGAAAATCTGAAAATAACCTTAGGGCTTTAAGAAGGAAAAGTTTAATCAGTATTTATAATGAATGAATGTTTCATGCTCCAGCAATATTTCCCACAGGGTACGTGCAGTTCAGATTTCGGAGCTCAGTTTCTATGTTGTATAAGGGTAATATGTTTGCTCTGTATTTTGTGCAATGTCGGTGAAAAATTTTGACACATGAAAAGATATGGAAATCTTTGGTTTTTGTATATATAAATGTGAGCATTCACAGAAGGATGAAGGATAGAAAGAAATTGGGTGCCCGTGTGTATTTGGAAAAAGTGATGGCTGTCAAACCCCTTGTGCTGTGAAGTCTCTGCAGAGAATCACTAAAAGCTCATTGAAGTTTTTCCCTCTCAGTGGAACATTGAGCAAAATTAGTACAAGGAGGATGAAAGCCTATTTTCTCCCTGTATTACTAGTAAACAAACAAACCACTAAAGATCTGGGCATAGAAAAATTAAAGGATGGGAGGTTCACTTGTTCTACCTGCAGGAAAGTGGAATTTCAGAAAAGCTTGTTGTTTAACAACTCAAAATGTTATCAGTGAAAAAGCAGATGTTATTTTTTGTATATAATGAATTAAGCTAATTTCTTGTAGCTCTAGAAAACTCATTCTCTGTTATAAACCTTTGAGGTTTTTGTACAAAGAGGTTAAAATAAATGAAACTCAAGAACAAGGAAGCTAGCTCATACTGAGCAGTGTTTTCCGTGGAAAAATGCTGGTGACTTTAACTATGCAACCTGAATATTATTTGTCTATATCATGATAACAGTATTTTTTCCTGCTTGTTTCATTTTCCTAGGGTTTGCAGAGTGAGCACAGTTTCACAGACTGTGCAGTTTGAGGGAGCATGATGTTTGAAATAGTTGCTTAGTTTTATTTACTAGATAATAGTTGCTTCTCTCTAGAGGAAGAAAGTACACCTTTTCCCTAATGATTTTATATATCTTTATTACTGGCGTAACTTATATAGTTATTCTGGTTTTAGAATTATTTCATTTTATTTGTTTTTGTAGAAAGGTTTATATGAAAGAAAACTTAATGAAGAACTGTACTGTAATGAAGGCCTTCCTGATGCCCCAAATCAGTAGCATTTATCAGATACATGCTCAACTAATTGATAGTGGAAAAACTGCTTCCAATTTGCTCCTGCAAATAGTTATCTGATAATAACTCCATAGAACGTTAATTTGCATATACTGTAGTTAATGAACCCGCATGAATGGCACATGCAGCAGAATTTTTACATCTCTGATGTGAAATGTAAACTTTAATAAAGCTCTTCATCTGCTTGTAACAGTAGAGACTGGCCTTTGGAAATCTTTGAAGAATGATTCTAGAAATCCTTACAGAATGATTTTCAAAATCTTTTTTTTTTTTCTTTATTATTAAGCAGTGGTCTTAAAATTTAAGTCATTGATAGGCTTTATCTGGGTTTGTACAAATTGATGCATTATGTTCCCATTCTCTCCTTGGCAGGCAGTTAAAGATAAGGTTGATAAGAACACTGGCTGGCAGTGGTGATGTTATGGCTGCTGTGGCTGTCAGAGGCCAGAACTGAGTAAAGATCCCAGTTCACTCAGTCACTGTGACCAAATCTGGACACAGCTAAGCTCACTTAAAAAAAAAAGTGGGCGGATTTTGTTCCCAATGAGCCTGAAAAGATGAAAACATTGTAAGTAATGTCTAGATTAATGTTAGGTTATTATCCTTGCATTTTTAAATTCCTTTGCTGCAATTCAGGACTAGCATGATGAGTATTTCTGAAATCCTCAAAGGCAGAGAAGTTTCTGGAAACTAGATGCTTTCCAGGAGGGGACAAACACCAATCAGTTACTGATTTGTTATTTTGTGGTTACTTTAATTACATATACTACAGAAAAAAAACCCAAAACCATGAAAACTTAGACTTTGGCCTTAAGAATCAAAAGTCATATTCTCATTTTGTTATTGGTAACCATGTCTTGACTTTACTAAAATGCGTAGGGAATGATAGTAATTTTTTTTCTATTGCAGAACCTTATTTTTTTCTGTTAATTCATGGTTTTAATTAGGTGTTCCACAGGATGACAAGTCCCATGTTAAAGTGACCCAAGAGCTGAATTTCTTATCCTCTGAGGGAAGCCATTTTCTATATTTCCACTGATTGGATTCAGAAAACATTGAGCTGCTTTATGTGGTATGACTACAGGGAGGAACGGCATTTCTGACAGCAGCTATGATCACTTTTATTAGCTGGGCAGCCTTCTAGTGGCCATTCCTGTTCAGGTATTAGGAACATACAACCTCTCTCTGACTATATCTCTGGGAATGCTCCCAATGTGTTTTGAAGACCCAGCTTTTTTTTTTTTTAATTTGTTTCCTTTCTCAATGTTTTTTATTTTGTTGTTGATTGTGTTTTGTTCTCTGCCTCTGTCCTGTAATGATGACAGTGTGATAGGTTTTATGAAAGATAATTTCAGGTCAATCAGTGGAGGAGTATGTCAATGGCCATTCATGCTGGGACATGAATGAAGTGGGGACACAGAATCAGAGTATTGTCTTGTTCATCAAGTCTGTCATTCACCACTGAGTCAGTACTTAAGCTATTGATTTCTGTCAGTAGTAGTAAACCTCCCTTTTGCTTAAGAGAATGTGAAACCTTCGTGTATGACAAGTAAGATATTTTGTAACTTCAAAATTATTATTTCAAATTGGTTTAATTTCTTTACTATTATTCCCTTTTTAGGTTGGCATACTCATACAATGTTAACTGCATATTTTCAGGATATAAGTTACAGTTTTGACTCATAAATTAATGTATTAAAAATAGCATTTCTGGATTTTTTTTTTTTTACAAAGTGGAAGCAATGATTTATCCAGGTCTGTGATTTTAAATTTTCCTAGTGAAATGAAATAAAACCATAATGAAATGTTGATTTTGCCCAGTAAATTAAGGAAACTTAAGACAAATGAGTCTAAAACAGTTAAAAAACCCTACTAATAAGTAACTGTAGTGAATTGTTACAATCTCTAAAGAGTCAATGTACTAAACTGAAATAATTGTGATTTATAGTGATATTAAGTGAATAGAAAGCATCATGAGAAGAAAGGAAGGCTAGGGAAATAGGTCTGATTTTTAGGAAGGGAACTACACCTCTTTTTTTATATTAGCAAAACTAAACTTACTAATAGTTTCACTCTTTGATGGTATGTTTAATATAAACATACTTCACCTGTACTGTCTCTTAGAATGTGGTTTCTAACCTGGTCACTTCATGGGCAGAATGAAAAGATATCAAGAGATGTAAAATAAGTTAGACATACCACTTTCAAAGCATTTGAGAATTACATATCTTTTCTTTTTCAGGGTGGTCAAATGCTTTCCTGCTAGTCACAGCTTCAGTATAGAAATACTTGGGCTCATTCTGGTCAAAAAGATTAACTATTTTTCTGTATGCTCAGTTGCCAAATTCCATGTTAGATTTTTCTTTGATATTTTGGTCTCCAAACATGTTTTTCATATAAATTTCTAATTAAATTTCATATAAATTCTAATGGGACCAGTAGGCAAGTTTAGCTGAACTCAGTGGTTTAAGGTTGCTGCTGTAAATGATACCTAGCCTTCAACACATTGATTATTTTAATATGACCAAACTTTTTGTACGAGATCATTTTCACATGCTTTTCAGGTTGAAAACGTAAGTGATTTCTACACACTAAGAGTAATCTTGATTCCATTTACTTTGTGCGATTGTCTTCTCAGAAGTCAAAATTACAATTTGAGTTTATTTGGAGATGTTAAGCATCACCAATATTTTAAGTGCTGTTGCCTGAAAATGTTGACCTTTGCTGGAGTCAACACCTTAGCCTTCCGCTGGCCATAAGTGGCTCAGGATTATGAGTAGATCTGAATATATACATAAATAAAAGGGATCTAGATCTCTCCATGAAAATGGCTTTAGAAACATGGGCCATTATGAAGTTATATAGTATTTCAATTCCTGCATGGATATGCCATAAAATAAATATTTATATGGAAAGTGGCAGTGCTCTGGCAATGTAAATGACAATTATGAATGTAACAGTACTTATTTACAGCAGAATTAATTTCAAATATTGTTCCACTTAAAAATTGTTCCCCTCAGCAGGGAACTCACTGCATTTCTCTAGATACTTTATTTTGTCATTCTAGTTTATAACTTTCATTGCTTATAAATTTCATTGCTTCCTTCAACCCTCATAAAATCTGTACTGTTGTATACTATCTCTGTGCTCACTGACTTGAAAAGTAGTTTTCAAAATCAATCTATAATTATTATTTTTAATTAGATACAGCCAAAATGTGGAAATAAATGATGCATATCATGCTAACACTGATAGGACATGACATGAAAACCTGTTAATCTTACCATTACTGAGGTTTTGATGTCTTCATTTACCCCTTTCTGCAATAATAAACTATTCATTTAGTTCAGGTTATCAGTTCCTTGGGATTTTTTTTTTGTGAGTTGAAGAAATCAAAACACCTCTTTCCTTGTACATGATCACTGCAATTATCCCAATATAAAAAATCCACAAGCAAAACAGACAAAGGAAAATTATTTTATGATTCCACAGGTAGCCATGGGATAGGCAAGTAGTTTTGAAATATCCATAGAGTTAATTCCACCCATCACAAAGTAGTGCTTCCCAGCATTCTGTATTCAGCTACTTATGATGGCCACACAAGAAAAGTACTGAGAAGCTCAATTATGTGTGATCCTGACAGTCATTGTAAGTCACAGAAAAGTCTGATCCTTATAATCAGTTTGCCCATCTGTTTTTTTTTTCTGTGGCTGAAGGGAAATTCTTTCTCTTTCGTGACCAGTGATAGAACCCTAGGGAGCAATGTGAACCTGCAACAGGGGAAGTTTAGGCTGGATATTAGGAATAGGTTCTTTACTGAGAGGGTGGTCGAGCACTGGAACGGGTTCACCAGGGAAATGGTCAGAGCACTGAGCTTGACAGAGTTCAAGAAGTATCTGGACAATGCACTCAGTCCCATGCTTGACTTAGCTGGCCCTGTGTGGAGCCTGGAGTTGGACTCCTTATTGGTCCCTTCTAACTCGGGGTAATATGATTTTCTTTTGTTTGTTTTTGTCTTTTTGTTTAAGTAACAAATTGTTCAGATATTTCTGCAGAGAGCTTACTTCTTAAACTAAAGTTGGGTGAATAAAAGGCATGCACACTAAATCAGGAAGTCTCTGTATTCATCCAGTTGTGTTATCGATTCCCAATTAACTTTCTGAATAAGATCTTGTACTAGAGCTCTGATTAGCAAGTGAAGCTACTTGCTAAGCAGGCAGAGAGGGTAACACACAAGCAGTCCCTCTGTGACTAAGAATTACCTACAAATAGAGTACATGTTTTGCTAATGAGCTAAGGAACACAAAAATTGTATATATCCCTGGATATGTCCACACAGTACACTCAGTGGAGAGGCAATATTCCACATCCTTTCTTGTTCCTTCACAAAGGAGAGGAGTTTTGCAAGAACCCGTTTTCATTAAATTCTAAGGTGAGGTGTTTAGGCTGTAGGGGCAGGGAGGGAGGAGAACAGTGACACATTTGAGTTCTTCTGCGTGAGTCTCCGAAAAGCCACATTTCCCTGTCTTGCACTGGATGTTTGCTGCTTTGGATTTGACTCTCCAGAACTTGCCAGTCACACGGCCAGGTGCCTCTCATTGCATTAGACTCATCCTGTCTCTGAGGAAAGTAGTGCTGGCTGCCGTTTCAGAATATAATTTCTAACTATTTTTACATTTAGTTAGGATGAAAGCTATGAGATACCTGCAAAATGGAAGGGACTTTGATCTTGTCTCCCTTGAAATATTTATATGGGAGAAAAGAAATGTTTTTTAGAGCTTCCGAATCACAGAAGCCAAGATCTCAGTGGGACGCCAATTAAATGTCTCCTGACTTGCTTTCCTGTTTGCCCTTGTTTTTGTGGACAATGCAGATACACTTGCTGCTTGGTGAGTAAGCACTGGTATTTTATTTATTGTGGAACACATACATAATTTATTCTGTGGTTGGAAGTATCAGAGTAAGATGACCAGAAATTAACTTCTACATGATTTGTAATTGCATTGCTCAACCTGAACACATTCTTACTGCTGCTAATAGCAGTTTCATCTGTGATTTTTAAAATGTGAAATTAACCTAGAATTCTAGGTTAATGCCCATGCTTAGAAATTTAGCTGTGCATTTAATCACCTCGTAAGCTTGCATTCTACTTCAGGTTTTTAGAGATCTCAGTTACAGTTATAGTGCGCATGTATTCTGCATGAAAGATGTAGAATTTTCTTCTTTGTGACATAGCCATGTATAAACCTTTCCACTGGTATCATCCTGCAAAAATGTAGGAAAGTCTCTTTTGTGTTTTGATTTTTAATGTTCTGTTGGGCTAGTTTTAAAAGGCTAATTTCCACTCAGTCACTAAGACAACTGTTTCATCTCTGTCCCTGTATCAGTCACACTATCAGAAAGTCTGCCACTGTAGCCAGATGACATTTCATTCTGTCTTGCTTTTGCCTTATTATTTCTGTTTATGAAAGCAGCAATCTTTAGATACACCAGACAAATACCTTGATCTTTCTTTTGCAGTCAAGTACAAATGCTAATTGGTGGTCCTTTGATACTCCTTCTTAAGTAGTTCTTTCAAAAAGTTGATGGATTTGAACCTTTTTCTCTAAAGCTCTGTTCTTTGTCCCTATGCAGGAAACACCCAAGAGGTGAAATATCTGCAACCTAAAGAACATAAAAACAGGCTCATAAAGGTTCAGCAATTTTATAAGGTTCTTGAACTTTATTCCCAGAAGGTATATGCACAGTCATTAAGATTTCTGTAAAACTAAGCCATTTAAGGCAATGCAGATTAAAAACTTGTGTATCTCTAGTGGTAATTTTTTCAAAGTATTAGCTAACACTGCTTTTATGACGTTATAATAGAGCTCTATAACTTAGCAAGTCTATAGTTTCTGAAATGATTCAGATTTAGTTCTTTTCTCCTCAAGTTTTATCTAGTAACAAGGTAGCCTTTGTGAGCTAAAGACAGTTATGTTTCCCATTCTTCTGAAAACAACAAAGCATTAATTTCTGACATCCTTGTGAGTTAGATTTATGCTTTACAGTGTTAGTTTTATTTGGCAATACAATAGCTACACCTTTGAAGATCATTCTTCAGTGCTGTGCCAGTAGAAACAGCTGTGAAACAACCTACAGCTTGGGAACCAGATCCTTTTGTTACAGCATTAAATGTTAACATCCCTTAAACTGGAAGACTCCTTGTCTGTAGTTATGCTGTGAGAAAGATGTTTTCTTGACTTGTGTATTAACATGTCAGATTACACATGGAATAACATTCAAAAGAAGATAGCACAGTGGATAGGATTTAAATATGTTAAATTTTAGGCAAAGATGAAATTGAATATTTTCCTAGTAATTCTTTTAAAAATAATAAAAAGGCTTTGTTTGGGGAGGTTCTATTATTAAAATTCCTGAATAAGGACTTATTTTTCTTCCTCTGGAAAGCAAGTACTTCTGATCCAAAATGGAAAGCTTTCTGCTAATTTTTTTTGATGGAGTATTAAGGACATTGCATGCCATGTTTATCTTTTTGAAGAGGGCAATTGTCAAAAGCAAATGTATTCTTGATTAAAAATATTAGCCTGGCAGAACACATGGTTGAAGCTGGATATGTGAAGTTAGGTATGAGTAGGTTTTTTTGTTTGGGGTGTTTTTTGGTTTTGTTTTTTTTTTTTAAACAGTCTAGCATAAAAATCAAAACACCTTTGAGAGGGTTTTGTTTAAAAATAATTTAAGAAAGCATTTCTTAATACTTCCATCCCAGGAAAGGTGATAGAATGACTTGTTCTTGGTGCTGTCTCCAGGCACACCAAGGATAAGAAGGTTGTTAGGAGTAGTCAGCATGGTTTTACCTCAGCATAGGAGGTCATGTCTGACTAATCTAATAATCTTTTATGTATGGATGGATGATGGTAGGGCAGTGGATGTGGTTTTTCTGGATCTCAGTAACACCTCTGGACATGTTCCTA